>CM053031.1:87905216-88445216 GCA_028564925.1 Lithobates sylvaticus
ACAGTAGCATAATTCTGTACAAATAACTGAAATGTTTTTGTTTGTAAGGTCAGGGAGTGGTATTGGAACGCTCTCCCTTCAGTGATTTTGTTTTCCTTGAAGCCATGTTAAAGAATGAATACATTCGCCCACAATGTAAGTAAAATATGTTGCTACATCAAAAATGCAAAAACATTTTTTTTCATAGATGCTATTAATTTAACCATGTTATTTACCAAGAAGTTCCAGCTGTTAGGATGGTTTTCTTGTTTTTGAGAAACATTCATTTAAAAAAAAAAAAAAAAAAAACACACAGTTTGTTACATATTTAAAGCTGAAGTCTAGGTGATGTTGACCATTGAATCTGTGTTTCCCGATCTTTGTCCTATAACAACCCAAGACCCATAGAAAGGGATGGCCACTACTTCTTACTGCACATGCCTCAAGCTAATGTTGTTTCTCCTGTGTTCTTGATTGACCCTCCACCCCCCCCCCCCCCCCCTTTAAAAATGAAACAAAAAACAGTCTTTGCCGAACCGAACAACACTCCTCATATATACGTTTTGCCTAGAGAAACCCTTTTACTATTTTGGCTTAAGTGTATGTTGAGGTAAAACATTTGTTTTTTTATTTTAATCTGTGTTCCTCCCCCTATTTACAACATAAAGTAATGGGTAATCATAGTTTTAGAGTTGTCAAGAGACTTGGAAGAAATCCTCTCATTTCTTGTTATATCTCCACGACACAAAGTAAAGGGAAATCTCACTAGCAGGATGCAGGCAGATATAAAAACTATTTGGCAGGGGGTTTTAAACCTTCCCTATCCAAAAGTTTTGACTATACGCATTAATGTAGAACTCCAGGAATTTGTGTGCTCATCTGCTTTGTTGTGAAATTCTCATGTGATTGTATATGGTCAACTACTTGGAGCCATGTCCAAAAGTTTTAAGAATTACACAAATATTAATTATCACAAAGTTTGTTGCTTTAGTGTTTTTAGATCCTTTTTTTCAGATGTTACTATGGTATACTGAAGTATAAAATTACAAGCATTTCATAAGTGTCAAAGGCTTTTATTGACAATTACAAGAAGTTTATGCAAAGATTCAATATTTGCAGTGTTGATCCTTCTTTTTCCAAGACCTCTGCAATTTGCCCTGGCATGGTGTCAATCAACTTCTGTACACATCCTGACTGATAGCAGCCCATTCTTGCATAATCAATGCTTGGAGTTTGTCAGAATTTGTGTTTATTTTTTGTTCACGTGCCTCTTGAGGAGTGACCGCAAGTTCTCAATGGGATTAACCACTTGCCTACCAGGCACTTAAACCCCCCTCCCATCCAGACCAATTTTCAGCTTTCGGTGCTCTCACGCTTTGACTGACAATTACTCAGTCATGCAACACTGTACCCAAATTAATTTTTTTTCCTTTTTTTTTCCACAAATAGAGCTTTCTTTTGGTGGTATTTGATCACCTCCTGGGTTTTTTATTTTTTTGCGCTATAATTGAAAAAAAGACCGAAAATTTTGAAAAAAAAAAAAACGCATTTTTCTTTGTTTCTGTGATACAATTTAGGAAATTATTAATTTTTCTTCATAAATTTTGGCCACAATTTATACTGCCACATATCTTTGGTAAAAATAACCCAAATTAGTGGAAATGATTTCGTCTTTGTGAAAGTTACAGACTATACAAACTGTGGTGCGAATCATACAAAATTGATCACACCTGATGCACTGGTGGCCAATCTCATTTCTTGCGACCCAAACAAGTCAGGAAAGTGCAATTACCCCCCCAAATGACCCCTTTTTTGAAAGTAGACATTCCAAGGTATTTAGTAAGAGGCATGGTGAGCTTTTTGATGTTGTCATTTTTTCCCCACAATTCTTTGCAAAATGAATTATTTTTTATTTTTTTTTCTACAAAATTGTCATTGTAATAGGTTATTTCTCTCACATGGCATGTGTATACCACAAATGACACCCCAAAATAAATTCTGCTACTCCTCCTGATTATTACGATACCACATATGTGGGACTTTTACACAGCCTGGCCACATAGAGAGGCCCAACATGCAGGGAGCGCCATCATGTGTTCTAGGGGCATAAATTACACATCTAAATTGTTGACTACCTATTACACTTTTGAAGGCCCTGGAGCAACAGGACAATGACACGTGACACTGACGTGGCACTGATGACAGATGGTACTAATACGGGGCACTGATGACAGATGGCACTAATATGTGGCACTGATGAGAGATGGCACTCATACATGGCACTGATCTCACGTGGCACTAATGTGGCACTGATGAGAGATGGCACTTATACGTGGCACTAATACGTGGCACTGATGACACTGATGACAGATGGCACTGATACGTGGCATTGATGACAGGTGACACTGATAACAGGTGGCACGTGACACTGACAGGTGGCACTGATGACAGATGGCACTAATACGTGACACTGATGACAGATGGCACTAATATGTGGCACTGATGACAGATGGCACTATGTGGCACTGACGACAGGTGGCACTGACGACAGGTGGCACTGGGGACAGATGGCATTTCATTTTTTTTTTTTTTTTTAAACTTCCGGCGCTGCAGCCGTTCATCTCCCCCTCCTCACACGCTGTCTCTGTCTGAGGAGGGGGAGCGGCGCTGAGAGATGATCTCATATGTTTACATATGAGATCATCTCTCATTGGCCAGGGCGATCGCGCTGTAAACGGCCGCTGTGATTGGCCGTTTACAGCGATCTGTGATTGGCCGTGTCCGAGGGACATGGCCAACACAGAATTTCCCTGCTGCGCGCTCGTGAGCGCGCACAGGGAACGAGGAAAGGGGAGGCCGTCATATGACGGCCTCCCGGGATTTCACATCCGCGCTGTGGCCGTCATTCGGCTACGGCCGGATGTGAAGTGGTTAAGGTCTGGGGAGTTTCCTGTCTATAGACCCAAAATTTTGATGTTTTGTTCCTCAAGCCACTTGGTTATCACTTTTGCCTTCTGGCAAGGTGCTCCATCATGCTGGAAAAGGCATTGTTCGTCACCAAACTGTTCTCGGATGGTTGGGGGAATTTCCTGGAGTTCTTTTAATGTTTCCTTTTGGCTTTATATAGTAAAGGACACTGCAGTATTGTATTTATATGGAAAAGCACACTGCAGTTCTGGAAAGATCAACAGGTTGTTTCTATACTTGCTGAAAATTTCCATAAAAGGCAAAAACAAACGCATCCACCACATCTAAGGACTAGTAAGCTGCAATATAGTGCGTTTTTTGTGTTTAGATACTCTTTTGAATTTTATCCTGCTTGCTGATGGTTGTCAGGGTTAGAATTGGAGAGCAGAAATTGTCACATTGGGGTAGATTTACTAAAACTGAAGCGTGCAAAATCTGGTGCAGCTGTGCATTGTATCCAATCAGCTTCTCAATTCAGCTTGTTTAGTTAGGTTCACACTACTGTGACCTACAGTGTGACTTTGCCAGACGACTTCCTGGCGATTTAATGCGACTTGAGTACTACTTTGATGCAACATTCAGGGAATGCCTGGGTAATCTTCCTGTAATGTCGGATCCAAATGGCATCAATATAGATGACAATCCAACTTGGAGGTGACTTCCATTAAAGTCTATGGGCACAAGTCTGATAGAAATCACCTTGAAGCAGTACAGGAGTGACTTCAGTAGTGCTAATTAGGACAGCTCTTGTTGATTAACTTGAGATTTCATGCGACTTGGGGTCTCACAAGTTGGATCCCAATTCGTGGCAGTGTGAACCGAGCCTTATGCTTTGACGATAAAACTTGGAAGGTGATTGGTTTCTAGGCATAGCTGCATTAGATTTAGCATTCTCCAGTTTTAGTAAATCAACCCCATTGTGTCTCTTGACTTCTTTTTTTTTTTTTAACTTTAATCTTTATTAAACAAATTTCTTTTTATCTTACAGACATTTACATTAACAAAGCGTATGCAAAACTTATACAGTAATTTATCCTGCCTGTTATTACCCCGATACTTTAACGTTGTTGTATTCCTTTTCTACCCCTCGTCTATTCTCTCCCTATCCACCCCCCGCCTTACCCCACCCCTTTTTCTGGTACTTTGTTACTTTATGTTAACTCTTTAACATCCATAGTCTCCACATATTCTCAAATTCTGCACGATTTCCTCTTTTCGTGTAGGCTACTCTTTCTTTCATGAGTGTTTCATTTACGCCTTCTACCCAGTTCTCAACTGTCGGTGGATACCTTGATTGCCACCTCAATGTAATCATCTTCCTTGCTTGGAACAGACACCTCAGAATGGCCACCGTGGTGCTCTTCCTTTCCCCTTGCTCCTGTCTATACCCCAGAATACACACCATCGCCTCGTTTGCCAGCCCCGTGGAGAATCTTTCCCTCAGGGTCTGGGTCACTCCCTCCCAATAACGAAAGAGTCTCTTGACTTCTAACTGTATTCTTAAACATCCAATAGGAATATCCTAATTTATCAAGAATATTTTTTTTAATGTCCGTTATTCCATTAAATTGTGCAAAGGTCACAAATTTTAACTTTTCAGGTCTCTGAACTCGTATTCTCATACTGTTATTTACTGACCTTTCAGTCTGATACTATATCTATATAACTTGCCTTTCTTGTCTTAGGTGTGAATCATTATAATGAGATAAAGGATGTAAGCATCGATGAGTTCCTGCCGCCACATGTAGCTATATATGTGGATGTCCCAGCTGCTGATGTGTACAAGAAGATTCAAGAGAAAGGAGATGTAATTTTTTAATCTGATTTATTATATTGATTCATTCCAAGCAAACTACATGTGCACTGTCTGTCTGATTCTTCTTGTCGTTGGCTTTCTGCTACTACCTCTACACTATTTTGTTTCAGGCTATTGAAAAGAAAGTTGCTCTACCATATCTTCAGAGTATTGAGGATGCATACAAAACATCTTTCCTCCCCAAGATAAGGTGAACTAAAGTTTTTTTATTTTTTTTTTTTTTTATATATTTTTTTTTTATTTTGCATAGAGTAAGGAAGGATTATATCACTTTTTTTTTTTTTTTTGTCATGTCCCATTGAGGATATTTCCCTTACATCCTGCCCCAAAGCAGGTAATGAGGGAAATCCCCTGTAGTCACCAGAACTAGTGCCCTTGTTGGAAGATTTCTCCTAAAAAAGGCTTTCAGTAGTTGCCTAATATACTGTTATGGCTTTTTATTTTTTTCTGGCATTGGCCCTGTGCTCACCACAATCAACTTTCATGGCTTCTCAGTTTAAAAGCTCCTTATCCGTCTCTCACACAAACCTCCCTGTTCCTGCACGCAAAGGTGAGCACTGGTGAAAGAAGGGTACAGGGGAGCAAAGGTGAGCATTGCTGCACCTTACATTTTAATATTTTAGCACAAAAGTAGATTTCTTTGTTGTTGATGGTGGGGTGCAGAGGTGAGCTTTGAACAGGGAAAAGAGGTGAGCTGCGGGCTGGAGCTGCAGAGGCAAGCAACGGACAAGGATTGCAGAGTTGAGCTGTGGACAGAGTTGCAGAGGTGAATAAAGGGTGTTGCTTTTTTAGGGGGAAAAAAGTTTTCAATGAGATTTTTATTTGGTGGGGAAGGTCAGCACACTGTACAGAGATCAGTGTTTAATTGGATTTGGTGAACAGCCATTTTTGTTTGGTAAACTAGCATGATACACACCCCTAGCTCTATTTAAAGTGGTTCTAAATTCTGAAGTTTTTTTTTTTTTACCTTAATTCATTTTATGTGCAAAATCACACAGAGCAGGTAAGTATAACATTTTTGTTATTAAAAAATAAATAAAGGATTCACACTTTAACAATACCCTTTTAAGATTTGGCCACGTCCATCTTATGATGGAGCTGGCACAGCAGGCCACATCACTACTTTGCCACCTGGGGAGGGGGGGGTGACCTATTGTCTGACAAAAAAAGCACTGGTATACAGTTAAAAGAAGAGAACATTTCACACTTTACAGTGGCTATAAAGATTTGGACGAAGAACCAATAATGTTACGCTTAGCGTACCAGGCAGCTTCTCTTCATTTTTAGTTTGCACTGGAATTATAAAATTGAAAAGCTGATTGATATGGGCAAAACAACTGCTTTTTATTTCAGTCGCATAATTGTTTAAACGTCTTCTTTCATTGTAGTGAGACAACTGAGGTTTTACAGTATCCAGGAGGTGATGCACTGAATGTGGAGCAGGTAAAAAAAAGAGGGATCTTGGATAGATAAACTATAGTTGATGTCTAGTTATTGCTATAGGAAGAAACTAAATGTGACAGGTACTTTTCTGTTATCCAGTGTTCATTGAAGGACAGTCATACTTTGTAATGGATGGGATAATGGGGTTTGATGTTGGCACTTGAAGAAGCAGGAAGCTAGGTGCAGCTAAACTAAAAGCACATCCAGGGGGCGAGCGTCTGGAGGTGAACAACCCCCCCCCCCCCCCCCATCTGCAGTTCAGTTATTTCCTATTATCTCAGGAGTTAGGACATGGAGCTTTCTAGTTCCTAGTTTTTTGTAAATGTTTTTTTTTATTTTTTTTGTGCGTTTTTTTTATCGTCTTTTGGAGTTTTTAGTTCTAGTTAGAGCTGCACGATTAGTTGTTAAAGAATCGAGATCGCGATTCTACCCCCCGATCTTAACACAGCATTTTCGCAATTCAGCAAATGAGAGTTCTCTGCTCACTGCTGTCAAAAAAATAAATAAAAGACAAGACTGCCAAGTGCTTAGGCTGAGATAAAGCGAAACATTGTAACAATTTAGTTCTTTAGCTCAAAGGGATGAATTTTGGTCTGTAAATGAAGTCTGTTTAACCGCTTAAAGACTAAACCTTTTTCTGACGCTTGATGCTTACAAGGTAAAATCTGTATTTTTTGATAGAAAATTATTTAGAACCCCCAAATATATATATTATTTAGAGACCCTAGAGAATAAAATGGGTGTTGTTGCAATATTTTGTCGCAATTTTTTTGGAAATAATACACTTTTAATGACTAAAAAAAAATAGTAAAGTTAGCCCCATTTTTTTGTATAATGTCAAAGATGTTATGCCACGAGAATCGTGAGAGAATCATGATCTTTATTCTAAGCAAAAAAAATAGTGATTCTCATTTTGGCCAGACTCGTGCAGCTCTAGTTCGTCAATGGCTTTTTGTCCTGTCGATGGATTTTTATTTATTTTTTGTCTTTCATTGAAGGACACAGTATCTGCCCAGTCTTACTTTGTCTGTCTTAGTGTATATGTCCTATACTGCTGGCTACTAACTGAACTCCTTGCTGCAGATGGGGGTTTGGCCACCTCCAGAGGGCCCCTTGGTGTGTTTTTAGTTTAGCTGCACTTAGGTTCCTGCTCCGGTAGGTGGCAACATCAAATCTATCCATTATGAAATATGACTGTGTGCTTCAATAAACTCAGAGAAAAGGATTTTACGGTGAGTGCAAAAATCCTGTCCCGTCCCTCCCAGTGAAATATTGCTAATTATTTGGGGGGCAGAGAACCCACCATTGCCTATTTATTTATTTTTTATTTATTTTGTATTTATTTGTTTCACTTTGTTGAGTTACTCTTATGGTGGTGCTAACACTTTTTGCTACAGCCATACTATTATTATAATGATAAAGCCCAAAATCCCAAAGACTACGCACAAATTACAGAGGTAATTTTATGACCTCAATTAACTCAGGATCTTAATAGGATTTATTTTTATTTTTATGTTTTAAGAATTGCCTTGGGAACAGGGTTTTTATTTATTTATTTATATCAATTCTGGAGAATTATATTTCCTAAATTCTATGTTCTGCCATGTATCACCATTCTCTGTCCCTACCATGTAGATTGCTGAGGACCTTGAATACGTAAAGATCACTAAAGGTCCATGGTTAGAGCAGAGTGATGTCTCCTTCCATCATTTACGTCTACTGTAAGTGTTGCCCTATTTTGTTCTCATTTAGTTAGGGTATAGCCAAACTAAATGTAATAACGATTGAATTGTAATGCAGCTGCAATTTTTATTTCTGATACAGTAAGGACTCATTCATAATTTGACTTAGTCCTTTAAGACCTCTTTGGGGTAAGGCCCTTCCAAAGCAGGTGTAATCTGTGCGGCTTTACACCCACCTGATCATTTTTACAGGGCGCATCCCACAGGGGAGCTAGGAACCATCACTGCTTGGTGTGTTGAGGGGAGGAAACTACATCCATAGCCGGCTCCTCTCTGGGATGTAAGAAACCAGAAGCGACGAGTATTTGGTCACCTCCAGTTTCAGTTCTTTGTTTACTGGTTGTTACCAGCCTGTGAAGCAGCCCATTAGACAGATCTGTGTTTGATTGGGTGCAGTGGAAGAATTTTCTCCAGACTGAAATGGAAACCTTTTCTCAAATGGATACTGGGTGAATTGTGAGGGAGCCCTTTATTGGCCATACCATGCAAATAATCCAGTGATATCTGTCTAGGCCAGTGCATTATAAACCACGTTTTACTGCGGAGTATATAAAGCATAGAGATTAGCTAAATTTCTTTTAGAGCCTGCACATTTTTTGAAAATGTGTTTTTATACTTATAAATTATATAATATAATAATATTATATAAAAAAAAATTTATATTTTGATTTTATAGATGTATATGTAAACCCTACTAAATGATCTGTTAAATATAGTGCTACAAGTGTTTTTGGTATATCTGTTTGAGAAGTGTAAAAAAATATCTTTTTTGTTTCTGCCACAAATACGCTCTTATCACATAGAAATTTCCCAAGCTATCTCAGTAGACCGCAGAACACCTTTCCCTTTATGTTGTGGTGAAAAGAGGGGGAGTTGTTCTGTAATCCTAATGCACTTCTTATCCTAGGGTGACAATATTTGTCCCTCCATAGATACAGCACAGTTAGTGTTTTCACATTAGAACAGAAAGTGTTACTTGCAGGATCACCAGGTCACAAGAGAAAAAGCCTGAAAATAACAAATGTAGTTGCCACATTTAACCACTTGTTGCCAATTGACATACCGGTATGCCTGTAATCCAGTTGCAGGAATCATCCAATTACTGCTGGACGTCCTCCCACCACTCGCTCTGGTTCTCCCGTCCCACCGGGAGACCCAAGCAACCAGCCAGCCCCCGCACAAAGCCGGGGCCGGCTTTGATCTGGTCTCCATCGCTTCTGGGTTACCGTTATAAACTGACATCCCTTCTGGTTTACCCGGATGTCATTGGTGCCCTTTACAAAGAAAAAAAAAAGCAAAAAACAATCTTGGTGTTTTGAATGCTTTTAAGTTCAGAGGAGGGATTTGGGGTCTTTTTGACCCCAGATCTCTCCATAAAGAGGACCTGTTGTGTGCCTATTGTTGTCACAAGGGATGTTTACATTCCTTGTGACCGCAATAAAGTGATCAAGTCTAAAAAAAAAAAAAAATAATAATAATAATTCAAATAAAAAAAATTTGTGTCCCTGTGCTTGTGCCCAAAGGCAAACGCACGCGTGCAAACAGCGATTGTCCCACACGGGAGGTATCGCCGCGAATGTCAAATCATGGGTAATTGCAGCACCAGACATTCTCTGTAAATCTAAAGTGGTAACCTATAAAGGCGTTTAGAGCTTCGCCTATGGATAGTAAAATTTACGTCATTTGTCGCCGTTGCATGGGTTTGCTCAATTTTAAAGCATGTCATGTTTGGTATTTATTTATTCGGCATAATATTATCTTTTAACCACTTAAGGACCGAGCCTCTTTTTGAGATTTGTTTGTTTACAAGTTAAAACATTTTTTTTTTTTTGCTAGAAAATTACTTTGAACCCCCAAACATTATACATTTTTTTTTTTGTAACGCACTAGAGAATAAAATGGCGGTCATTGCAATACTTTCTGTCACACCGTATTTGTGCAGTGGTCTTGCAAGTGCTCTTTTTTTGGAAAAATACACTTTTTAATTAAAAAAATAAGATGATAGTAAAGTTAGCCCAATTTTTTTATTTTTTATTACGTCAAAGATAATGTTACGCCGAGTAAATTGATGCCCAACATGTTACGCTTCAAAATTGCGCCCGCTCGTGGAATGGCGACAGACTTTTTTTACCCTTAAAAATCTCCATAGGCAACATTAAAAAATTCTACAGGTTGTATGTTTTGAGTTACAGAGGAAGACTAGGGCTAGAATTATTGCTCTCGCTCTACCGATCGCGGCAATATCTTACATGTGTGGTTTAAACACCGTTTTCATATGCGGGCGCTACTCACGTATGCGTTCGCTTTTGCACGCGAGCTGGGCGGGACGGACGTGTTTAAAAAAAAATGTTTCTCTTCTTATTTATTTTACCTTTTTAGATATTTTTTTTTATTTTCACACTGTTGTTTTTAAAAAAAAAAAAAAAATTGTGTCACTTTTATTCCTATTACAAGGAATGTAAACATCCCTTGTAATAGAAAAAAGCATGACAGGTCCTCTTTAATATGACCTCAGATCTCATATTTACACAAAAATGCAATAAAAAATAAATAAAAATGTCATTTAAAAAAAAAAAAATTCCCTTTTTTAAGAGCTATGGGCGGAAGTGACGTTTTGACGTCTCTTCCACCCAGCAATGGTATGGAGAAGGGTGGGGGCCATCTTCCCCCCCCACACTAGTTTCCATACCCAGCATAGAGGAACATCCGATCGCCTCCGCCACTGCTGATGGCTCCGGTAAGCGGAGGGAGCATATGATGTGTGTTTGTTTTGTTTTTTTTTTTGTTTTTTAAGGCTTGGAATTGCCTAAAAATAAAACTGTTGTTTTTGTGGTTGTATATCCTTCCGCCTTTTTATTTAGTTGATATAGAGAATATATGTTTTGTTTCTTTAACAGTTATCTGTGACTAACTTTATTCTGTTGCCCTTGCAGGGTGCAAGATAAATTCAAGGTTGCCAATCTCTTTGTCTTGCCCACCTTTATCCCAGAAGTCACAGTTGGAGGAATAATGTATGACAAGTTATACTATCAGTACCGAAATGTAAGAAGCCTTTGTACTGATGCATGTGACTTATTTGTGTTTTGAGATTATAATGCTTTTCAATTTATTTTTTATTTTTTTCAGTTCACAGGTAAAAAGTATGCAAAGGGATACAATGAAGATGTTGGCGACAAGTACATTTGGCTGAAGTGAAAAAAATATTATTTTAAGTTTTTTGTTCTGAGAATCTGCTCCCAGTTACTCTACCCGACTGCCTGGCAACACTCTTGGCAGTGTAGACATGGTAATAGTGCTGCCCTATGAGCAGCCAATGCCATGATGGAATTTACAATATTTATAAGACCGGTTTTGTCACCCTGAAAAATAAAGACATTGTATGTACTTTTATGGTAAATGTTCTGTCTTTTCTAGATAGAGAAAAATGTGTGTAATGTTCAAATTTGCTATGTTATAGGGAACATTTAGAAATCATGATTTAGCCCTGACCGTACCCTGAAACCCATTCTTTATGTCCTGAAAAATAGTTTGCTTTTTGGTTCTGAGAGTGCCTAGAACAGCCGTTCTCAACCAGGGTTCAATTTAACCCTAGGGTTCCTCCAGAGCTTACTAGGGGTTCCTTGAGCTGTGACTGATTGACCTCCTATTTGATGGTGTCTGCATAGTTCTGGGGTCAATGTCACTTGGTAGAACCAGTTTCATGAAGCTAATGATCTTTTTAGCCATCTGTAGAATTTTTTTTCACTGACCACCAATTAATTGGTTTTAGTAAGGGTTCCTTGAGACTTGAAAATTAATTTCAAGGGTTCCTCTGGGATAAAAAAGGTTGAAAAAGGCTGGCCTAGTCACACGTAGCCTCATAGCTAAACATTTGCAGTGTGAGATTTTGGACACTGCTGCCTTTGACTGCTAGTCTCTGAAGCTTTGGTGATAATAACAAACATTCTCCTGCGCTCGCAGTGGTTAACTCGGGGGTACACAGTGCAAATTCCCTTCTTAGCGCCAATGGTCTTGCTGCCAGGGCTGATCCTAGGGTAACAGATGCCCGGGTGCGGAAAAAATTCTGGCGCCCCCACGTGGGCGTGGTCATCTTACTAACTCCCCCCACTTTACAAATGTTTCTATGGCTACGACTCAAACACAGAGATGCTCCCCTAAGAAGTCTTCATTACCTACCTGGGATCCTTGCATGATCTTTTAACAATAAAGAAAATGAGTACACTAATGGGACCTGGAGGGGGGTCTCTCTAATGCACACAGAGAGGGCTTCTGTTAGAGAGTCTGTTAGAAAGAGCCCCCAGACATACTATAAGAGATGGTCAGAGACTGCAGACATAGTACAGGAGATGGTCAGAGTGCAGACATAGTACAGGAGAAGGTCAGAGACTGCAGACATAGTACAGGAGAAGGTCAGAGACTGCAGACATAGTACAGGAGAAGGTCAGAGACTGCAGACATAGTACAGGAGAAGGTCAGAGACTGCAGACATAGTACAGGAGAAGGTCAGAGACTGCAGACATAGTACAGGAGAAGGTCAGAGACTGCAGACATAGTACAGGAGAAGGTCAGAGACTGCAGACATAGTACAGGAGAAGGTCAGACTGCAGACATAGTACAGGAGAAGGTCAGACTGCAGACATAGTACAGGAGATGGTCAGAGACTGCAGACATAGTACAGGAGATGGTCAGAGACTGCAGACATAGTACAGGAGATGGTCAGAGACTGCAGACATAGTACAGGAGATGGTCAGAGACTGCAGACATAGTACAGGAGATGGTCAGAGACTGCAGTTCCTAAGGATGGAAGTAGATAATGGCCAACCAGACCCGGCAATACAGCAACATCAGTTTTTCTGATCAGGAGTCAGCTCACTCTGGGTTGCCCGTGGCGACTCCGCTGGGTAGTTCTCAGATCTCTATTCTGGCAATGACTCCCTTCCTTTCTTCACCATGGATGACGCCAGTCTGTGCGGCTTTCCCTCTGGTGGCACAGGGCATCTTTCTGATGTCCCCTCAGCACTTCCTCTCCCTGGAGTCCCGGGTGTACTTTCCCGGCATCCTGGAGCTCTCTCCCCCCTCTTATTCAGCTTGGCATGCTGTGTGGGTTGCAGTTTCTGGGTCACAATGGGGCCGCCAGTCCACGGGACTACATGTCCCACAATCCTCTTCTCTGCTCCTTTTTATTGTATTTCTCCACTGGCCAATATGAAGAAGGGAGAAGAAACATAGCGGGCAGCTGACCTGGCAAGTACAGCAGTGCGAGGAGGAGAGGGAGGATGGGGTCTAAAAGCCCGCAGCTGCTCTCTCTCCACTCAGACACAGGCGATCCGTTCTCCGGCTGCTTCGCTCTCCTCCTCTGAGAGGAGGAGGGAGGGGGATGGGCAGTAAACACAGAGAGCCCTCTTCCCGGTGGCACAGTCTCTTCTGCCCTGATCCACTCCTGAATACCTCCCAACTTTTAAAGTTGAGAATGAGGGATATTCTGGGGAGAGCGTGACCTGCAGCATGCGCAGCTTATATCAAAGTGCCCATCAGAGCCCCCATCCACAGCAGGTGTCCCCCATCAGAGCCCCCCACAGCAGGTGTCCCCCCATTAGAGTCTGTCCACATCAGAGCCCCCCCCCCCACAGAAAGTGTTCCCCATCAGAGCCCCCCCCCCCACAGCCCCCCCCCCACAGCAAGTGTTCCCCATCAGAGCCCCCCCCACAGCAAGTGTCCCCCCATCAGAGCCCCCCCCCACAGCAAGTGTCCCCCATCAGAGCCCCCCCCCCCACAGCAGGTGTCCCCCATCAGAGCACATCCACAGCAGGTGTCCCCCATCAGAGCCCCCCCCCCCCCCCCCACAGCAGGTGTCCCCCATCAGAGCCCCCCCCCCCCACAGCAGGTGTCCCCCATAGATCAGTACCTGTCCAATAGATCCCTGTAGCTCGGGCGCGATGGGAGCAGAAGCACCGTGCACATTGCAGAGGGGCGTGGTATCTCTGGTTACTAGGAGGGCGGCACTGGAACAGCATTTCTGGGAGTGCACTGGGGATGATTGGCAGCAGCTCCGGCCAATCCAGAAGAGAAGAGCCGACGCACACAGAGGCAGCGGGGCAGACAGGAGACTGCTCCACGCGCACCGGATTAGTGGAGTCTAGTACCAAAACGTGTTCCGGTACTAGGCTCCACAGAGGTACTCGGCAAGGATTCTGGGGACAGCGGGAGCGGTATGCGCTCTTGTCAGTTGCTGGCGGGATGGGGAACCGCAGCACCCACTACATGCGCTCCACCTCCGCCTCTGGACACAGATGAGGAGGGAGTGGAGCAGCACTCTGGCGCCCCCACCTCTGCGGCGCCTGGGTGCGGAGCACCCCACGCACCCTGCCTAGGATCGGCCCTGCTTGCTGCCCTCTCAGGACAATATCTTCAGACTGAAAAACAAAGAAAAGGGCGCACTGACCTGGCGCATTACCTCGATAAAATGTATTCCAAGATAAAAACCGCAATAAATATACTCACAAACGTGTTTCAGTACCCTGGTTCTGAGGAAGAGGGTTCGCCCTAGAAACGCATCAGCCATTTTTGGACGCCTCCTGGTCTTCTTGCAGTACCGATGGACTTGCTTAGACCTTCAGGTAGTTGATTTCACTTGCTATGACATGCGTTTACTTAATTCACATTTGTGAGTATATTTATTGCTGTTTTTATCTTGGAATAAATTCTATTGAGGTACTGCGCCAGGTCGGTGCACCTTTTTTTCTTGCGGAATACTCTTACATGGGAAGCTAGACCCTGTCTCCACATAATGACATGGTGCAGAACAACTCATGGTAAGTCACTAATGGGAAAAAGATCAGCTGCGGGGTAGAGCTGCTTGATCGTTAAAGAATCACGATCTCGATTCAACTCCCCTCACGATCTTAACACAGCATTTTCTCGATTAAGTGCAGAGAGTTCTCTGCTCAAGCCCACAACTGTCAAAAAAAAAAAAAGACAGGCAGCCTGCCAAGTGTATCACAACATCACTCAGGTAAGATAAAGAGAAACATTGTAACATTTAGTTCTTAGATCAAAGGGATGAACTTCTGTCTGTAGATGAGGGCAGTTTAACCACTTAAAGCGGACCATCAGTCATTTTTTTTAACTTTCCATCTATTAAATCTTCTGACCTTGTTTTTACTTTGTATAGTAAAAAAAAAATTCTGCCAGTAAATTCCTTATACAGCCCACTTCCTGTTTCTTGTCTGGTCATTAGCCTAGGCTTATGACATCATGCACAGCTCTCACTGTTGTTAGTTTGCTAGGAAGGGAGGGGGTGAGTCATAAGAGGGCCAATGAAAGCTGCAGAGCTGTAGGTGCTCCTCTGTGTATCCAAGAAGTGAACAGGCAGCAGCTGCAGCTGCCCACAGCTTAAATGGCTGCAGCCAGATTTAGTGGAGGGAGATTTCTGCAGCATATTTGGCAAAAACAGAATCACAGTATATATCAAATAATATGCAAAGTGGTTGGAGGGAAGCTTCAGAATGGCAAAGATATTTTTATTACAAATTATGTGAGCAGACTGCAGTTCCTCTTTAAAGATTAAACCTTTTTCTGACACTTGTTGCTTACAAGTTAAAATCTGTATTTTTTGCTAGAAAATTACTTAGAACCCCCAAACATTTTATATATATATATATATATATATAATTTTAGCACAGACCCTAGAGCACAGGTCTTCAAACTAGGGCCCTCCAGTTGTTCAGGAACTACAATTCCCATCATGCCTAGTCATGGCTGTGAATGTCAGAGTTTTGCAATGCCTCATGGGATGTGTAGTTCTGCAACAGCTGGAGGGCCGTAGTTTGAGGATCCCTGCCCTAGGGAATAAAATGCCGGTTGCTGCAATATTTTATGTCACACCGTATTTGCACAGCAGTCTTACAAACGCAATATTTTTGGAAAAAATACACTTTAATGAATTTGAAGAAAAATTAAACAGTAAAGTTAGCCCAATTTTTTTGTATAATGTAAAAGATGATGTTATGCCACGCGAATCGCGAGAGAATCCTGATCTTTATTCTAAGCAAAAAATCGTGATTCTCATTTTAGCCAGAATCATGCCGCTCTACTGCAGGGTGACAATATGTACCGTATTTATCCACGTATAACACAAACTAATTTTAAGAGGAAGGTTTCAGGAAAAAAACATTTTTAAAATAAACAACTTTGAAGCAAATTAAGGGTCAGTGCCCATCAATGTCCATCGGCAGCCTGATTAATGTCCTCAATGCAGCCTGATTAACCACTTGCCGCTCGCCATATAGCAAAATGACGTCGACAAAGTGGTTGCGATATTCTGACTGGATGCGCGTCGTGGCGATCGTTGTGGCCTGTCAGTCTGACACACTGCAACTCCCATCTAGGTAGAGAGTCTCTGACAGACTCTTTAACACGTGATCAGCGGTGTCCAATCACGGCTGATCACAATGTAAACCGGAAGAGCCGTTGATCGGCTTTTCCTCACTTGCGTCTGACAGACGCGAGTAGAGGAGAGCCGATCGGCTGCTCTACTGATGGGGGGGGTCTGTACTGATTGTTTATCAGCGCAGCCCCCCCCTGGGATGCCCGCCCAGGACCACCAGAAAAGCCGCCAGGACCACCAGGGATGGCCACCACACTGGACCACCAGGTATGCCACCCTAGACCACCAGGGAAATGCCAATCGGTGCCAAAGAAAAATGCCTGCCAGTGCCACCAGTGATGAATATCGGTGAAATCTATCAGTGTCACCCATAAGTTACCCATCAGTGCAGCCTTTCAGTGCCGCCTATCAATGCCCATCGGTGCCACCTCATCAGTGCCCATCAGTAAAGGACAAAACTTATTTACAACATTTTATAACAAAAACAAAGAAACTTTTTTTTTTTTTTGGTCTTATTTGCGGTCTTATTCGTTTAGCAAAAAATAAAAACTGCAGAGGTGATCAAATACCACCAAAAGAAAGCTCTATTTGTGGGAACAAAATGTAAAAAATTTAGTTTGGGTACAGTGTAGCATGACCGCACAATTGTCATTTAAAAAGTGACAGCACTGAATGCTGAAAATTAGCCTGGGCAGGAAGGTGCAAAAGTGCCCTGTATTGAAGTTATTAATGTCCTCAATGCAGCCTGATTAATGCCATTTTTTTTAAACTAATTTTAGTTAGTTTGCAGCCTCACCATCTCTCATAAAGACAGCTTGAATCAGGAAATCGCTGAGCCATCATCTCCTTCACTGAGCCATCATCTCCTCTCCACTCGGCTCTCACTTCACAAACACACACACACAGTCCCACCTCCGCCATCGGAATTCAACCAGCTCCTGTCATAGACAGAACACTGGTCCAATGCCGGAGGTGGGACTCTGTGTGTGTGTGTGTGTGACACGTGAGAGCTGAAAGGAGATGGTGGTTCAGTGAATTCCGGCGGTGCTCGTCCCCCTCCGAGGTACGCTGTCGGCGTATAACACGCACCCCTGATTTGACCCCAATTTTCAGGGGAAAAACGTGCGTGTTATACGCCTACAAATACGGTAATACTGGTGATTAGACCTTTGCCTACTTTTTGCATTTATTAGGCCACAGTTTCCAGATTTCTCTTTCAATTACATCCATACTGGTAGGGTTGAAAGGAGTGCATTGAACATGTGCATTACAACTCTCAAACCTAACCATCAAATGTAGCAATTTTCATAATTTTGCCAAGCAAGCAATTTTCATAATTCTGCCAAGCCACTAGTATATGCTTACAAAACAATGCAGAGGTGCTCAGCAGACAAAATTTGGCCACACACGGTTAACGGAAGCAGTCGAAATTTGCTTAGTGGGTGGCCTTGTCAGCCCTCTCCCGTTCAACTTTCTTCAAATGAAAAATCAAAGGAGCTGGGTGGAAAATTATCAACCGAACAGCAGCTGCATCCAATCAGATATTGAGTATTTTTTTTACTGGGTATTTATAGTTTGTGGAGGAGGATTCGTCCATCCGCTCTGCAGGCTAAATGGAAAAAAATCTTAATAGTATATAGCCAGCCTTATACAATTTTATTATAGTTTTACCAAAACCATGTAATATGAGGTTAACCCTAAACACTTTCAATTTGTATGCAATTAGGCAGGTCCTTGCACTAAATAGTTGTAGGTAAATCTAAAGGAAATTGAATAAAACAATTGTAAAAGTGTATGGCCAGCTTTAGAACTCTCCTTGTCAGAGGCAGTTGCATCTTCGGGCAGTACTGTGTCTTCTTTTTTTCCTTGCTGGATAGCAGGGAGGTGCCTTTGTTAGCTAGGGCTCCCTTCAGTGAACTTTAAAAACAACTTTAGGCCCCTTTCACACTGGGGCGGTTTGCAAGCGCTATTGCGCTAAGAATAGCGCCTGCAAACCGACCCGAAACAGCTGTTGCTGTTCCTTCAGTGTGAAAGCCCGAGGGCTTTCACACTGAAGCGGTGCGCTTGCAGGACGCTCAAAAATGTCCTGCAAGCCGCATCTTTGGCTCGCTATAGGAGCGGTATATTTACCGCTCCTATAGCGCCCGGTCCCATTGAAAACAATGGGGGAGCGCGCCGAACCCGCCCGCAAAACGCCGCAATAGCGGCGGTTTGCGGGCGGTATTGACCCTTTTTCGGCCGCTCGCGGGGGGTAAAAACACCCCGCGAGCGGCCGCAATGCGCCGCTAAAACGCCGGTAAAGCGGCGCTAAATATAGCGCCGCTTTACCGCCAGCGCCCCCACCGCTCCAGTGTGAAAGTAGCTACTTTCACACTGGAGCGGTGGGGGCGCTGGCGGTAAAGCGGCGCTATATTTAGCGCCGCTTTACCGGCGTTTTAGCGGCGCATTGCGGCCGCTCGCGGGGTGTTTTTACCCCCCGCGAGCGCCCGAAAAAGGGTCAATACCGCCCGCAAACCGCCGCTGTAGCGGCGTTTTGCGGGCGGGTTCGGCGCGCTCCCCCATTGTTTTCAATGGGACCGGGCGCTATAGGAGCGGTAAATATACCGCTCCTATAGCGAGCCAAAGATGCGGCTTGCAGGACATTTTTGAGCGTCCTGCAAGCGCACCGCTTCAGTGTGAAAGCCCTCGGGCTTTCACACTGAAGGAACAGCAACAGCTGTTTCGGGTCGGTTTGCAGGCGCTATTCTTAGCGCAATAGCGCTTGCAAACCGCCCCAGTGTGAAAGGGGCCTTATTGTTGCAAGAACTTAAGATCTGGGCTCTGCAGTCCTCCTGGCTTCTTAAAGGGTATTTCCACTTTTACAGCAAACTTGGGAGAATTTATGTATCTTGCAAGTAAAACTTGGGGGAAAAAAAACATAACATTTGCAGCTTACCCTTTTAGACGGTTAAAGGTTTAGGAGCTGGTCTTCTCCATTGTATGTTAATGATTGGACTCAGTCAGTCCCCAGCACAGCTATTGGTACAGACAGAGCCGATCGGCCCTATAGGCACACTATGCAAGCTGCTTAGGGCCCCACCGCTGTGGGGGGGCCCCCCCAAGACCCAGAATCCCCCCTGCACCTCTGGCTGGCCGCTTAGAGTGCAGTGAGGAGAGGTGGGAGGAGGTGGAAGGCGGCGATCGGCAGCTCTATGGTGCCTGAGTGGGCGGCAGGATCTCCCTGGGGTTTGTAGTACTCTCAGTGTATACAGTGGAGAGGAGAAGGGAGGGGCCTCTGACCCAGGCAGGTATCAGTTTCACTTTCACTCTGTTTAAAAACTGTTGCTGATGCCGGGGTCAGAGGCCCCTCCCCTCTCCGCTGTATACATTCAGAGATGGAACTACTAGCCCCAGGGAGATCCCCCTGCCTGTGGACACCATATAGCTGCCGATCGCCGCCTCCCACCTCCACCAGCCAGGTACAGGGGAACCTCTGCAAGGGGGGGAGTCAGCTGTTTGGGGGCCCAATTGTAAGAGGGGGGGCTTTCTGGGGACACTAATGTAAGAGGGGAGCTCTCTGGGGACACTGATGTAAGGACTGGGCTCTCTGGGGACACTGATGTAAGGACGGGGCCCTCTGGGGACACTGATGTAAGGACGGGGCCCTCTGGGGACACTGATGTAAGGACGGGGCCCTCTGGGGACACTGATGTAAGGACGGGGCCCTCTGGGGACACTGATGTAAGGACGGGGCCCTCTGGGGACACTGATGTAAAACGGGGCCCTCTGGGGACACTAATGTCAGAGGGGGGGCTCTCTGGGGACCCTGTGTAAGGAGGGGCTCTCTGGGGACCCTGTGTAAGGAGGGGCTCTCTGGGGACACTAATGTAATGTAAGAGGGAAGGCTCTCTTGGGACACTAATGTAAGGGGGGGGGGCTCTCTTTGGACCCTGGTGTAAGGGGGGGGGCTGTCTGGGGACCCTGGTGTAAGGGGGGGCTCTCTGGGGACCCTGGTGTAAGGGGGGCTCTCTGGGGACCCTGGTGTAAGGGGGGGCTCTCTGGGGACCCTGTTGTAAGAAGGGGCTCTCTGAGGACCCTGATGTAAGGAGGGGCTCTCTGGGGAGCCTGGTGTAAGGGGAGGCTCTCTGGGGACCCTGGTGTAAGTGGGGGGCTCTCTGGGGACCCTGATATAGGGGATACCCTCTGGGGACCCTGATGTAAGGAGGGGCTCTCTGAGGACACTGATGTAAGGGGGGCTCTCTGGGGACCCTGATGTAAGTAGGGGCTTTCTGGGGACCCTGATGTAAGGGGAGGCTCTCTGGGGACTCTGATGTAAGGAGGAGGCTCTCTGGGAAACCTAATGTAGGGGGAGGCTCTCTGGGGACCCTGATGTAGGGGGAGACTCTCTGAGGGCACTGATTTAAGGGGGGCTCTCTGGGGATCCTGATGTAAGGGGAGGCTCTCTGGGGATCCTGATGTAAGGGGAGGCTCTCTGGGGACCCTAATGTAGGGGGAGGCTCTCTGGGGACCCTGATGTAAGGGGGGGCTCTCTGGGGACCCTGATGTAAGGGGGGGCTCTCTGGGGACCCTGATGTAAGGGGGGGGGGCTCTCTGGGGACCCTAATGTAGGGGGAGGCTCTCTAGGGACCCTGATGTAAGGGGGGCTCTCTAGGGACCCTGATGTAAGGGGGGGGGGGGCTCTCTGGGGACCCTAATGTAGGGGGAGGCTCTCTAGGGACCCTGATGTAAGGGGAGGCTCTCTGGGCACCCTAATGTAGGGGGAGGCTCTCTGAGGACACTGATTTAAGGGGGGCTGTCTGGGGACCCTTGTGTAAGGGGGGCTCTCTGGGGACCTTGGTGTAAGGAGGGGCTCTCTGAGGACCCTGATGTAAGGGGGGCTCTCTGAGGACCCTGATGGAAGGGGGACTCTCTGAGGACCTCATTCTGTTCTATATTGTTGTACTTATTCTTTGACTGTTTTGTTTAAAGGAGGGAGGATTGTTTTGGGAGCACTGAAGTGTCAGGTGTGACTGTTTGGCAATGGCAAATGGTTTACATAGCTCACGGCATCACGGGTCAAGTAGAGGGCCCCTTAGCAGAATTTTGCTTAGGGCCCCAGGGAGGTCAGGATCAGCACTGGGTACAGATCACGCCAATCCTTCTCAGAAACCTCAAAAGTGAGAAATTTTTGTTTTAAAATTTATTTTTTTTTGGGGGGGGGGGTACACTGTGTGAATAGGAATACTTAAAGTGGAGCCCCAGCCCCCCTACCAGAAAAGTTAACGTCAGCAGCTACAAATACTGTAATTGCTGACTTTTAATATTGGGACACTTGCCTGTCCTGGGATCTCGTGATGTCGGCGCCCCAGCCGATTTTTCGGGTGCCACCGCCGCCATTCTTTTTAGTGGAAACCGGCAGAGAAATCTTGCGGCTTTACAGCTGGTTCCATATTGCACATGCTCAAAGCGCGCTGTGCTTTGTGAATGGCCCGGAATGCCCCCCCCCAGAGTGTTAAAGGTTGCAGCAAGCAATAAATTTCAACCACTCCAGTATGTGACAGTACTTTGACCTAACAATTTGCTGCTAGGCTAGACCCAAGCACTGTATCATAGAAATAGGTCACATCCTGCATCCTTCCCCTTCATACACAGTAGCACCTGGTATTTTGTAGTGGCTTTGAAGGCGTGGCCAGGCATGCTGTGGAGGTGAGTTTAACTGGATTGTGCTTTTTATAACCAAAGATTCAATAGAGTGGGGAAGGATTACAACCGCTGGCAGGTTTTACTTCTGTTGGATACTGCATTAGGGAGATTCCTTCTATTTTATTTTTTATTTTATTTTTAAGTACGGTAACTAGAATCTGTTAGCTTTTTCTTGTTGTCTATAACCCTGTTGCAGATTTTCCCCTCACTTCCTGTCTGATAAAATGTTGACCCCAGAACACTAAAAGAGGGGAAATCTGACGATCTAATGGAGCCAGTGGTAGTATTAAAATCTGCCAGTGGTTCTAACCTTTATCCATTTTATTCAAAACTTAAAAGTTTTGCTTATAGATACTTTAAAGAGACCCTGTCACTTTTTCTGGAATGAGCAGAGTGACTTTTTGTAAAAGGGCCTTGTGAAATATGTATTTTACACTATGGTCACACCTTAGCATTTGCGTGGGCACAGCAGCCCATTCCAATCGGTGTGGGTGGTAGCATTAATGAACGATAAAATGTTGAGGATTAAAAGATCAGTAGCCACTGTAGACAGAAGCTGGATGTAATGTATGTATATTTAAAAAATGTTTGTAATGTGCGAATGTTTTCAATGTTAAATGTCACATATTTCATTGGGGCAGGGTCAAAAGAATAAGCAGATCTTAAATGTTGATCCATGATGGCCTGCTTTAAAGATGAATTCCAGTCATTGTTCATTTTTACATAACTACATTAGTTCTGCTTGGATCAGTGTAACTATGTATAGTGTATACAGTACTATACTTGGCCGATGCCCCTGGAAGCTGGAAATCACTACGTCAGTGATCCCCACTTCCTTGTGGATCTCATGCTGAGTGGCATGTCTGATGCATTGTAAATACAGGAGTTTGGCTGCTCAGCATGGACGTCATTCAGAGAATGCTTTTCATCTTCTGAATGAATGCAAAGCATTCTCTGATTGGACAAGGGGAAGAGTATGATGTCACTCCCCTGCCTCTCCACCTATTAAAGTAAATTTTCAGTATTTTTAAATATGCAGCTTTTGAAAATGATATATGTTATATAAAACATACCACACACACAATTGCCACAATCAACAACCTGCACTGACTCACTCACATGGGTTCATGATGGCATGGTCTACTGTTGCCACCTTCAGAAAACCCACCCCCCAAGAAATGTCATACAGTCGTCATTGGACATGTAGATAGGAAGTAGCTGCAAGAGATCGACATTGAGATGCACCAACGTTTTATAAAGGGTCCATCCACACTTGTTTGTTGCTATGATATAAATGGAGAGCATGTACCTGCTCTCGATTTGCATTTATAGTGCCATTTATTGTGAATGGAGCACCAATGCACTGTATAGTAGAGTGCACTGAGTTGCTAAAAAAGGTTCATGTGTGTTTTTTAATCAATTGTGGTACATTGGAAGCCCATTCATAATAAATAAGCTGCCTTAACCTTATGCATGTTTACACATATCATCCCACATGTTAACTCATCACAACAAAATGCTTTAGTGGGCTTTTAAGGATAAAAACATGGCAATTGTTTATGATATACAGTAAATATAACATGTATGTACAATATCACAATCATCTTCTATGTACTAAAGCATTTTGTTAGATCTGTTTATTGAATACCTATTGGTCAAATCTGAATTTCAGAGCTGCCCTGTGCACACTTCCTGTGTTAACTCAAGGTATCCTCAAAGTGATAATCTATCCCTACAGAGAAATTACTGCCTGTGCTGTGGCGATGAGGAAAATGGGTTGAATTCAATACTATAAAGTCCTACTCTGGGATGATTTTCATCCTGGTGCAACCACCCCCCTCTAACAGATCCATTTAAAGCGGGATTCCACCCTAAAGTGGAACTTCCGCTTTTCGGACCCCCCCCCCCCAAAGGTCACATTTGGAACCTTTCAGGGGGGAGGGGGTGCAGATACCTGCACCTACCTCCGGCATAAACTCCCACAGGAGTTTACGCCACGTCCTGTCCCGGCTCGCTGTCGGCCGGGACACACACACACACACACACACACACACACACACACACACACACACACACACACACACACACACACACACACACACACACGTGTCCTGGCAGACAGCGCTGACGATTCTCATTGCGCTGCGCGACTAGCGCAGTAGGGAACCAGGAAGTGAAGCCGCAAAGGCGACACTTCCTGATTATCTCACCGAGAATGGCGCCGGCAGGAGCAGAGAGCCGAGCGATTGATCGGCCTCTGCTGCCGACATCGCTGGAACCCGTGACAGGTAAGTGTCCATTTATTAAAAGTCAGCAGCTGCAGTATTTGTAGCTGCTGGCTTTTAAAAAAAAAAGTTTCAGGTACAGTCCCGCTTTAAGTAAAAAAAAATAATAATTACTAAATACCCCTTCTAAAGCGTTTGAAGCTGTGATCATGTGACACCCGTGGCCTGAGTCTTCTCTTCTGTTTACTGTCTGGAGAGGCACAGTATGGGTGTCAAAGTCACAGCCTGTGAAAAATGTATATTTCCCAGATTGGGGCTTTATTATTATTATAAAGAATTTATATGGCTCCATATATTTGCACAGAGCTTTACATTATAAAGGGAGACCTTACAATTACAGTTCAATACAAAAAGAATACGAGGGCCCTATTCATGTAGCTTACAATCTAAAGGGAGGGGAAGGTGGTACAAAAGGTAACAGCTCTGATGGAGGTGACTGTAGAACAGTTTTTAGGTGGAGATGGAACAGGCTTCCATAAATAAATTACAGTAGTTTTCTTTTCCAATGATTTTTATTGAAAAGAGATTTAGACAAACACTAAGGTACTAACTTGTACAAATAATTGTCAAACAGCGGTGTTACAGTAGGTATTCTCAAAAACCATCGTATTCTGATCCTACCACGACTAAACAATATTACAGTGACTGTCCACTAACATCTCCACCCCCGAAAAGGCACAACGGAGACATGCAAAAAGCACTGATTGCCGTGATTAAGGTGGCCCATTCACTATAAACGTAGTAATGGTAATACTAGTACAACTACATACGTCAATTCAGGACTATTATTCATATATGGTTCCAAGAAAATAAAAAGGTGGAAGGGAATCCCATAAAAAGGCTGCTGTGAGATTGAACAAATATAGCCCATGCTAATCTGAAGAACACAGCGTTTCCATGCATAAACTATGCTAAATGTTATAGCCCACATCAAAGCGTTCATAAAAAGAAAACGGGTTGAAGTTAGAAAATGGAGAAGAAGATAGAAAAAAAAAAAAGGATGAGAGAAAAGGGTATGTGTGTGTATGTATGTGTATATATATATATATAATCTGATCGCCCCCCCTCCCCTCTCCATCCCACCCCTCATGGGGACTGGAGGTACCTAATCCAGGGGTTCCAAACTTTTTCAAAGCAATGTTGTTGGTCATGCTAGCCAATTTTTTATTCATCATGAGCTAGGAAATAAATGGATTGCACAGACAGGGTAGGAGCCCATCCTACATACTGGGGTAGGGAGTTCCAAAGGAGGGGGGAAGTTCTGGAAAACTCCTGCATGCAAGCATGGGAGGATGTAACAAGGGAGCTCCAGGGCAAGATGTCTTGGGAGGAGCAGGGAGGATGATTTGGGTGATATCTGAGGTTGGTAATGTAGCAGTGTTGTGGATGGCTTTGTATGTTGTGGCTAGTATTCTAGATTGTATTGTTGTGCTAGTGGGAGCCAGTGAAGAAAATGGCAGAGAGGTGCCAACAGATAAATAAAGAAGGCAGACACCACATTTTGCAATTTGAGTCCACAAAAAGGTAGTGTTATTTCACAAGAGAAAACTAGGAGCTGAGTGCATTTGGCAAATAAATTTGTATTGTCCTGTACTTGCAGGTCTTTAACCGCTTCCCGACCGCCTCATGTAGATATACGTCAACAGAATGGCACGGGCAGGCAAAAGCACGTACCTGTACGTCCCCGCGCGACCCGGTCGGGAGCTCCGTGACCACGGCCGCGGGACCAGCGGACCCGATCGCCGCTGGTATCCCGCGATCGGGTTACGGAGCTGAAGAACGGGGAGAGGTTTGTGTAAACAAACCTCTCCCCGCGCTTCCTACACTGACTGTCAGTGATCGGCGGTTCCCTGTCATCGGGAACGCCGATCAATGACGTCAGACGTACAGCCACGCCCCCCTACTGTAAAAAAAAACACAACACGTCACACTGACTCCTCCCCGCCCCCTAGTGGTTAACCCCTTCACTACAACTGTCATTTACATAGGAATCAGTGCTATTTAAATAGCATTGATTTCTGTATAAATGACAAATGTCCCAAAAATGTGTCAAAAATGTCCGATGTGTCCGCCATAATGTCGCAGTCACAAAAAAAAAAAATCGCTGATCGCCGCCATTACTAATAAAAAAAAAAATATTAATAAAAATGCTATAAAACTATCCCCTATTTTGTAAACGCTATAACTTTTGCGCAAACTAATCAATAATCGCTAATTGCGATTTTTTTTACCAAAAATATGTAGAAGAATACGTATCGGCCTAAACTGAGGAAAAAAAAATTTTTTTTTATATATTTTTTGGGGATATTTATTATAGCAAAAAGTAAAAAATATTGCATTTTTTTCAAAATTGTCGCTCTATTTTTGTTTATAGCGCAAAAAATAAAAACCGCAGGGGCGATCAAATACCACCAAAAGAAAGCTCTATTTGTGGGAAAAAAAGGACGCCAATTTTGTTTGGGAGCCACGTCGCACGACCGCGCAATTGTCAGTTAAAGCGACGCAGTGCCGAATCGCAAAAAGGGGCCTGGTCCTTTGGCTGCAAATTGGTCCGGGGCTGAAGTGGTTAAAATAATAAAATACAGGGAAATGTGCATGTATTGCAGATTTGTACGCCTTTTTTTTTTGCCCTGACTTGCATTTTTAAAGCCGTGATATTTGGTGGTGCATGGCCCACTTACATAAAAGAATCAGATTGTTATGCAACAAAGGATGAGACCTGAACAGGCCTGTCTTGGCTCAGCATATATCTATTATTCAATGCATGTTGCGCAATATTCCCATTACTCCCTTGTTAACAAGAACATAGGATTATCAGCAGAACTGTCTGGAATTTGGATGAAAAATTCATATTGTTCAATTGTGTCTTCCATGGTCTGTCGTTACAATCAGTTGTGGTCCACTGAGCAATTACCATACTAGTTAGCCAAATACGTTGGTTACTTACATAATTGCTGTCAATGGCAAGCTTTAGTGGCATTTGAGGGAAAAGTTGGTGAACAGAAGCATTTGTTTGTGTCTCCTAAGAAATTACTCCTATATTTACTACAACATTACAGTATCAAATTAACTTTTTTTTTATTTTCCTTCATCTCAGGTTTCTTTGCTAATTTGCCTGCACTAAAGATGTAAACAGTTTTCCGCTAAGTACCCTGCATTATTCAACAGCCAGTAATGTGCACGCATTAAACTCTTTGTCCTGAGTCGATTAGGGTAACTGTTAATGGACTTGCATATAAATAAAATAAATATTTTGATGTGTACATTTTCAGGTACTAAAGTGTCCTTTATCAAATGCTGCATGCAAACAGGAAACAGGTGGAGAACAAAATGACCACGACATGTACAAAAAACCTGTTTACTATTCTTCTGGAAGCATGAAATAATCCCTGTTTACTTATACACATAAAGTACACAATGGTTACACAATGTATTAACTGCACATTACAGTAAATAGGAGACAATCAAGTGATTTAAACATTGGTTTTACGGTAATATGTAGGGACCAATTAAGGTATTTAAAGCGTTTGTTAAAAAATGTATCCTGTCCCTATAAAGCAGGGATCTCAAACTGGCGGCCCTCCAGCTGTTGCGAAACTACAAGTCCCATGACGCATTGCAAGGCTGACAGTTACAAGCATGACGGGACTTGTAGTTTGCCGCTGGAGGGCCGCCAGTTTGAAACCCATGCTTGTGCTGTGTAATTTGGCCCCATGTAACACCTGAAATACCTGGTTGATCCTGTCAGTTTCTACCCTCCCCTCTGTAAACGGACCATGGTTCATCATGGCTGCTGAGCCCTGACACCGTGGTCAGTTTATGTGCCTCTGTCAGCCGCTCTCTCCTGTCTGCTCTCCTCTCTCCTCCCCTGCCCTCCCTACCTGTCAGCTCGTGACAGTGCCCATCCACTCTGTGTCTTAATGCTGTGTCCCCCTGTGTGTGTTATTTATAAAAAAAATATTTATAAAAAAAATGCTGATTATACCTCATTTCAGACCATCCTGCTTTCTCCTCCTCTCCTTGTCCCGACTGACGTCCGTGGGGGAATCTCACCCCCGCCCACTGCAGCTGTTAGACGGGGAGAGGAGAGAGACAGCCACTCACGTGAGCGCCGATCAGCGCTCTGAAATTAGGTATAATCAGCATTTTTTTTTTATAAATAATTTTTAGCAACCACTTTAACCCAAAACCAAGAATGTTATTTATTGCAGCTTACCGATCACTAGATGAGGTGTGTGTGATAAAAATAAAATAAAAAGTGAGGTCCCTCGTGCTACCAAGTGAATAAAACAAAAAGATAGATGCTGCTTAGACCTATAGTGTACACAATGCACATAGATGAATGTAAATATAAAGTGATCAGCGCAAAAAGTGATTTGCGCTGATCACTTTATATTTGCACTAGATGAGGTAGCTGCATCAGTTTTATTTTCTTAGGCTTTTTCCTGGTGATCTGGCCAGTAACACTCCTTCTGTATTGGAGGGATCCCATTCTAGATAAAAGAGAACATGACCGCAGCATTGTCAGTGGGGGTGCTTTCTTTGCATTAAGGTAAAAAACCTTCCGTCCCCACCCTCCACTCCCGCTGTACTTGAGCCCAATCTCAATCCAGCGATGTGCACAAGAGCAGAGGCTCTCTCCATCCTCATTGGCTCAGACAGTAGCGGGAGCCATTGCTGCTGTCAATCACAGCCAGTGAAGAGAGAGCAGGGGGCAGGGCCAAGCTGCACTCTGTGTGTCTTATGGCATTCTGCCGGGGGGGGGGAGCCAGGTGCGTTGGCAGAGGACCAGAGAAGAGGAGGATCAGCACTACTCTGTGCAAAACTGTTGCACAGAGCGGGTAAGTATAAGGGCCCTTTCACACGGACGTGTCCGGGCTCCGCTCCACTCAGCTCAGCGGGGATCGCTCCGTCGATCCCTGCTGAGAAGGCAGGTGACAGGTCTGTCTCTGCACACTGTGGAGGGGGACACGGAGGGGAACCGGACTGGAGCACACGGAGGACATGGAAGGGGCCCAGTGGAGGATACAGGGGATAGTCAGTGCGGCGGTACAAGTGCTCATGCAAATGCTCGGTATTGGCACAACTCTAATTACTACTAATGATACTTTTTTCAAAAGCAATTGTTCTATGTCTTATATCAGCCTTTCTCAACTGGGGTGCCGCGGGACCCTGGTAAGGCTGCCAGATGAGACCGAGCTCCCAATCCCCAACTAAACTGTACATCGGCATGAAGCTCAGTTAAAAACACTAAACAAAGTGAAAGCAAAGTGCTGTGCTCTGTTTCCCCCTACAGTACAGTGCCTGGCTCTGTGGGGAAAGGTACTGTACTGCAACTATTTAAAGGGCTGTATACATGTGTTTGTATGTGTGATCATGTGTCTGTATATCCATGTGTTTGTATGTGTACATATATCTGTATGTGTGTGTGTGTGTGTGTGCGTGCGTGCGTGCGTGCGTGTATGTATGTTACTTTTAATCCTGACCCCCTATTCCTGTACTATCAGAACAGTTGTTTGTAATAGCAGCAAGGAGCTTCCGCTCCTCTGAAGAGCAATCCATGCTCAAATAGCTTTTCAGAGGCATTTGACAGGCAGTAAGGAGGCAATATGTGGCCTCCTCACCACTTGTTTTAACCATGTAAATGTAGCATCACCACAACCACATGTTAAGCACACAATTGGGGGGTGGTTGCAGTGCAGGCCCATTCACCTGGAGGTATACTTACAGCTGCAGCATGTGTACACCCCCAGCTGCTACCTCTGCAGCTAAAGGGGGAATCAGTTGGGGGTGGTAAAAACAGCTCCACTACAGGGTTTTACCGCCCGCCAAGCTCACATGTGAACAAGTCCTTGGTTCACATCTGTGTGGCTGCATGCTATGTGTAGGGCAGCCTATCAATTTCAATGGGCTGCCCTACCCACAGAAATGCAGAGAGAGAAGATCCCGACCCTTTTTTTTTTTTTAATTGCCCCACACCAAAAACACCCTGTGTTTACCAATGTGTGGGGTATCATTTAAGAATTATCCGCACCCCTAAAAAGCAGAGCATTTGTCTGCGTGTCAGAAACAAGCGCAATTTTGCCTGCATTCCCCGACACAGAGTAACATGAACCAAGCCTTGTACAGGGGTGCCTCGAGAAAATACTTTTTAAGGGCACCCTGACTAAAAAAAGGTTGAGAAGCACTGTCTTATATCATCAGTGTCTTATGCCCCATACACACTATTAGATTTTCTGCAGACTTTTGTCTTCAGATTTACCAAAACCATATAATATGAGGTAAGAGTTTAAATTTGTATGCACCCAGGCAGGCTCTTGTACTACATGATTTTGGTAAATCTGAAGACAAAAGTCTGCAGAAAATCTAATCGTGTGTATGGGGCCTAAGGGACCAATGCTTATCTTTGCACATAGATCAGTGAAAGCTACTGTATATTTCAACTGTGCTAGAATAAAACTGGATCTTCACTCTTGAATCAGAGTAAATGAAGGCCACTATCATATCTTCAGGATGTTCTAATTAAAGTGTATGCATAGTGTAGGGATTTTTTAAGAACCCTCTCAGGTTTTCTATAGCTGTGTCCGATTGGGGAGATTTTCTCTCACTTCCTGTGTCGGGAGACACAATAAGAAGAAAATATCTTGTAAAAGTGAGGGGATACCAAAGCAGGTTTCACTATTGGAAAAACATCTCCATGCCTCTTACAGCTCAAGCATTTTGGATTTATCAGCCCCTTCTGTAAAGGGGAGAATGGTCACCAGGACCAATAGAGAGGGCTGATCTCCCAAGCAAAGACATGGACAAAGACGTGCCAAAGATTCTAAAGGCCCGTACACAAGATACGAAAATCAGAAATAAAATTTCATCGAACGAACGATGATATTCGGATTGTTAGTACGGTGCTGTTGACAGCCGATTCTGATTTTTTGTACGACAAAAGCTGGATGTGCAGACTATAACATTTTTGTCGGATGTGAACACTACATTCGATTTTCGTTTAATTAGTATGGTTTTCTTCCAAAAAAAATCGTAAGAGCAAGACTACGCATACTCAGAAACTAAAGAACACATACAAAACTATTCAACACAATACGTCACTTCTTTTTTTTTTTTTTTTTTTTATTAAACTTTTTATTTTAATATTTTACACAACACATTTCATCTTTTACATTTTAGCTTATTTTATAACATCACATCTGTCATATACATATTCTATGGCATGTATTGCTTGTATTTTACTTCCACAATTCCCTTTGGAGTTCCCTCTGTCCTTGTGGGACATAGAGAGAAGGAAAAACAAAAAAAAAAAAAAAAAAAACCAACACAACAGGAAGAGAAAAGGGAGAGAAAAAGGGAAAAAAGAGAGAAAAAAAAGAAAAAAAAAAACAAAATTTATAAGCAATCTCCCCTATTGCCCTTCCCCTCCCCCCCCCCAGGCGTCACTCTGCTCCGCCCCCCCACTCCTCCCCTATATGAAAAATAGGGTGCCCATGTCGCTCCATACTTCTCCTCCTGGTTTCTAATTGTCATTGTCAGATTTTCCATTTGTTGGATTTCACCCACTTTGGCCCACCATTGGGCCAGCGTGGGGGGTACATCTTTTTTCCAGAGAGCAGGAATACAGGCTCTCGCCGCCGTGAGGAGATGTTTTAATAATGATTTTTTGTATTTTTCAACCGACATTGGGACATCATTTAATAAAAATGCAGCCGGGTTATCTCCAAGAGACACCCCTGTAATTTCCCTTACTGTTTCCTCCACCATCTTCCAGTATTCTCTAATTTTGTCACATTCCCAAAAAATGTGCAGCATTGTTCCCTCTGATTTCCCGCATCGCCAGCATGTATTTGGCGTCTGAGGGAATATGGCATGTAGCATGCTTGGGATCCTGTACCAACGGGTGAGGATCTTGTACCCCCCCTCCTGATATCTACTTGCTATTGATGTTTTATGAACGGAGCTCAGTATTTTTTCTTTTTGTTTTTGGGAAAACGTGACCTTCAGGTCTTCTTCCCAGGCACATATGTAACTTAACTTTTCGGGGGCTTCGTGTCTGGTAATCATTTCATAGAAGTATGACAGAGGGTGTCTCAAAGTCTCGCCGTCCAGGCACATCTGCTCAAACTCCGACAACCCCCGAATACGTCACTTCTGAAGTTGAATTCTGTCGTACGAGAATTTTCGTATGGTGAGTAACCTCTTCACTTTAGACATGAGACTAGCATGCAACAAAAAATGGATGATCATCCAAAAATCTGATCGTGTATACGAGGCTTAAGGCCCTGCTGCCCTCTGTTATATGATGTGTGGCCCTCGGACGTCAGCTGTCTTAGATGGGAACATTGATTAGGGTAATAGCATTGATCTATACTATCCTCATGTAACATGTTCCTAATTTCATGTTGCCTTCTACAGCATATCCCAAGCCAAAAACGGAACATTTCCATGATCTCTGACCCTCATTTCCTCTATTAGGTCTGCAGTTTCTGAGTCCTCCCAAGCATTACATGGATTGAAACATTATGGGAGGCCCTTGCGAACAGTGATGTCAGGGGCTGCATTTGAGGCCCCCTTTAGCTCATAAAATGCCAACCACTGTTCTAATGCTTCTGCTTTCTATCCATTAAAAAAAACCTAAAAAACACCTTTTGGCTTTACATTCACTTAATACTACTGAAATCATTGTTTTCAGAGACCATTCAATATTGTAGCTAAAGTTATAGTAGATCCCAGGAGGGGCAAATCTTGCTGAAATACAAAAGTCATGAAAAAAAAATAAAAAAATTATATATATATATAATATATATATATATATATATATATATATATATATATAGATAGAGAGATATTACAAAAGTCATGTTTATTCTTTCTTGAATTTTGGTGTGCTTTGTGTTATTTCCAGATCTGTGCAATAATCCAGTGCAAAACCTCAGTTCAGAAACTTACAGCGGGATTCCACCCTAAAGTGGAACTTCCACTTTTCGGAACCCTCCCCCCTCCGGTGTAAAATTTGGCACCTTTCAGGGGGGAGGGGGGTGGGGGTGCAGATACCTGTCTAAGACAGGTATTTACACCCACTTCCGGGCATAGACTCCCACGGGAGTCTATGCCTCTTCCTGTCCCGCCGCGGACGATCCTCATTGCACTGCGCGACTCGCGCATGCGCAGTAGGGAACCGGGAAGTGAAGCCACAACGCTTCACTTCCTGTTTCCCTCACCGAGAATGGCGCCGGCAGCAGCAGAGAGCCGAGCGATTGATCGGCCTCTGCTGCCGACATCACTGGACCCTGGAAGAGGTAACTGTCCATTTATTAAATGTCAGTAGCTGCAGTATTTGTAGCTGCTGCCTTTTAAAAAAAAAAATTCAGGTGCAATCCCGGATTTACTACACGTCCCCTGATTGGCTGAAGGCACAGGCTCCCTGATTGGACACCTAACGGAATGAAAGAATGGGAGGACAGAGAGCCACGGAGGACACAGGGGTACGCCGCCATAACCCGGCTGCATGTCCCACAGCTCGCCGCCGTCATGCGTCACCAGGATGGGGTAAGTGTGTGCCGGTCAGACGGCAAGAGGGGGGGTCACAGAGGCTGCATATGATGGGCACACAGGCTGCATATGATGGGCACACAGGCTGCATTTGATGGGGCACAGTGGCTGCATTTGATGGGCACAGTGGCGGAATTTGATGGGCACAGTGGCTTCATTTTATGGGGCACAGTGGCTGCAATTGATGTTTTTTTTTTTTTTCAGTATTTTGCAGAATGTTTCAGTTTGTTTGCGCCCCCCAAAAAATGTAGTCTTCTTGTCTCTCTCGCTCTTGCAATTCCCCCAAAAAATACTAAAATAAAGAGTGAGTTATTTCATCAAAATTTGAGGTATTTATCTCATGAAACCATTCTGTATTTTTTAAATGAAATGGATACAGTGGAGAAGGATTAGAACCCGTCAATTTTTATTGCTAATAAAGAGGTAAAATGGTTTCAACCGTAAAAATATGGCAACTCACAAGTCAGCGTGGTCCCTACAGCATAAAAGTAAAAAGGTGACTGGAATACCAGTCAAAGGGAAGCTGCTTTCACAGGACATGTGGCTTATCAAAAACAACTAAGTTAAATCAAGTAAATACAAAATATCTTTATAACTTTCAAATTTTGAATGAAAATAGTATATAAAAAAAAAAATCACACACATATACAAAAATACCCTTCTTCCACCAATAAAAAAAGACAACGTTGTCATTGGACAGATTTCCCTTCACTTCCTGTCCCATAGCCAAACCAGGAAGTGAGAGGAATTTACTACAAATTAAAAGAATCCCTTAGGGACCCCCAGATCACCAGAACTAGTGTCCCATTGGAAGATTTCCCCTCTATTACTTTTTTGGGGACAATCCAAAATGTGGGATTTTCTTTAACTTTCACTTTCAATGATATCGATAAACAGGACAAATAACAAATAGAGAGGATGAATCTCCCTAATGGCGACGCAGACAGCAATAAAAACTGACAGGGATCCTAATCCATCTCCAATCTAAAAAAAAAAAAAAAGTTTTGCCTTTAGTTATACTTTACAACCCCAATTATTCTGTGTTTTACCATATTTAGGTTTCTGTGCATTGCTGTTGAGAGACTGATTCAAAAAGTTAGAGACTACACCAAATTGGCTATTATATTTTTACTTTTCTTAAGTACTTCATGCCTGGACCACTACTTATTTAACTCATTAATTAATGTATTTCCTTTAGTGAATTGACTTTAAAGTAGATTTATACACAAGGAAAAAAATATTTAAAAGACTGGAGTGAATCTTTAAAACAAAATAAGTGCTGATCAATAATCTGTTCAGACTTGTTTAAGCAATGATAGTGTAAATATAGTGTGATGCTCTGGTAGGCAGGATTGTGGACTATGGGGTTGATTTACTAAAGGCAAATCCACTTTGCACTACAAGTGCACTTGGAGGTGCAGTCGCTTTAGATCTAAGGGGAAGATCTGAAATGAGGGGAAGCTCTGCTGATTTTATCATCCTATCATGTGTAGCACTGACCCCCGAAGGAGCTGCTGATATGCGTTGGGCCTGCACTCTACCAATAACCCCACTAACTTGGCTCAATCCCCTTGGCACAGCTGTGGTGCAATGTAATACAATACAATATAATACAAATGTAAAGTACCTGTATTGTACCTCAGGATCCACTGGCTCCACCTGGTGGGGAAAAACAGCACGCCACACAACAGGATACTTAACCAGAAATATTCCTTTACTATGAAATATTCAAACAGGTGGTTACAAAAATGATGGTGTCCCAACATAGGATGACAGCACAATATATTTCAATATAAACAGTATAAGATACGATATATATTTATATTTATACCTGGGAGCGCCCCCTACTTTAAAGGCTATACATGAGATCTCACTTAAAGTACTTTATCTGGGGTCTTCTTTCTTCTCTAGCTAAAGTCACTCCTTTGTTATTTGTAATCCAAAGTCTGTGGAGGGTTAAGCGGAAGTGCTCCTAGTGTAACTCCAATAATTAATTTACAACGTTTGAGGCGCCAAGGTAGATAGGCCTCAAGCCTGCTCAGTGTCAGTTGCTCTGCTACTCCTCTGTGGAACTACAGATTCCAGTGAGGCCTGTATGCGAGTCTAACTGCGTGCAAAAGTTAACAAACGGTGGGCCGTAACCCGCTCACCAGCTAGATCCGCGTGATCACTTTGGTCCGGGGACTGTAGCTTGCCTCTCGGTCAGCTGGGCCAGACGCTCTGTACCGCTCCGCTGAATGGATCCGGTTCTCTGATGCTCCGCTGAGTGTCTCTGGACCTTCTCAATCTGGTCACCATCTTTCAGGCTCCGTCAGGTCACTTTACAAACAAGCAGGTTGGCGCTTCGTAATGGCTGTAGGCCGCTGTCTCCGGGATGCCTCCTCACAGATCCGCACAGGCAGGCAACGTGATCCCAAGAGACCTAAAATGGCAGCTCGGGTTCCTTTTATCCCCTACCCAGCATGCACTGCATAAGAGAGTGTTCATTGGTAGGTCACATAGACTCCTGGGTAACAAGGTCAACCCTCTGAATCAAAACAACAGTCACTTCCTGTATAAGTCTTTTAGGTTGTTCAGAGGTAAATATATACAAGTGCATTACCCATATTTGGTCACTAGATGGCTCCAGATACGGAACCATAGCAATGTCCATTAACCTTACATTAAAGTATGCATAACCACATCAATAGACAAGAATGTCAGCGCTACACATGTACAAGCAAAAATGCTGTTTTTTTTATTTTCCTTGCATGTCCCCCTAAGATCTACAGCGACTGCACTTCCAAGTGGATTTGCCTTTAGCAAATAAACCCCAGTGTGTGTATATGGGTCACCTAGGTTGCACACATACAGATGGCGAGGAGCTCCAGGTTTTATGGTTAATATAGGAGATTTGCTTTCTCAAAATCTTAAAGCGATTGTAAAGGTTAATTTTTTTTTATCTGGTTCCTGACCAGCCGCCGCAGTTATACTGTGGCAGGGTGGCTCCCCTCGGCGAGCCGTTGTAGCTGTACGTTGGCTCTTTAAGATGCTGTAGGAGACATGCCCACAACGTGTCCCCTTTGCCGATGCGAGTGCCCCATGGGCATGATGACCTCCAGGCACCCACGATCTCTCGTGACAGAGCAAGAACCGGGATGTGTGTGTGTAAACACACAAATCCCGGTTCTGTCAAGGGAGAGGAGACAGATCGTGTGTTCCTACTAAGTAGGAACAATGATCTCTCTCCTCCCCTAGTCAGTCCCATCCCCCCACAGTTAGAACACACCTAGGGAACACAGTTAACCCCTTGATCGCCGCCCTAGTGTTAACCCCTTCCCTGCCAGTGGCATTTATACAGTAATCAGTGCATTTTTATAGCACTGATCGCTGTATAAATGTCACTGGTCCCAAAAATGTGTCAAAAGTGTCCGATTTGTCTGCCGCAATGTCGCAGTCCCAATAAAAATCGCTGATCGCCGCCATTAGTAGTAAAAAAAAAATAATAATAAAAATGCCATAAATCTCTCCCTTATTTTGTAGACGCTATAACTTTTGCGGAAACCAATCAATATACGCTTATTGTGATTTTGTTTACCAAAAATATGTAGAATACATATCGGCCTAAACTTTTTTTAATTTGGGATATTTATTATAGTAAAAAGTAAAAGATATTGTGTTTTTTTTTCAAAACTGTTGCTCTTCTTTTGTTTAGCTCAAAAAATAAAAACCGCAGAGGTGATCAAATACCACCAAAAGAAAGCTTTATTTGTGGGGGAAAAAAAGGAAATTTTGTTTGGGTACATCGCCGCACGACCGCACAATTGTCAGTTAAAGCAACGCAGTGCCGTATCGCAAAAAATGGCCTGGTTAGGAAGGGGGTAAATTCTTCCAGGGCTAAAGTGGTTAAATAACAAACATGTCATACTTACCTCCTCTGTGCAAGGGTTTTTCGCAGAGCGTCCCTGATTCTCCTTTTCTGGGGTCCTCCAGTGGCGCTCCTGCTCTGCATCAAGTGCCCCCCACGGAGAGACACATTCCATGGGGGCACTTGTGCGGGCACGCTCCCGAGTCCTGCTGCTGAGTCCATTGACACACACAGCAGAACACGGCCCCACCCCCTGCTCCTGTGTCACTGAATTTGATTGACAGCAGCGGGAGCCAATGGCTCCCGCTGCTATCAGTCTGTCCAATGAAGACCCGAGACAGAGGCTGGAGCTGCTGGGCTTGTCTTCGTCACTGGAAAGTTCGGGTTCAGGTAAGTAAAAGGGGGGGGGGCTCTGGGGGGAGCTGCACCACAGAGGCTTTTTCACCTTAATGCATTAAGGTGAAAACCTTGAGATGTTACAACTCCTTTAAGTTATGTATGGAGCTTGGAGATTTGTAGAATTTTGGATAAAGCCTCCATTCCTAATAGCCACACCTTGCTATTAGCCTCTGCTGTCCATAGACCTTTATATATCTGAGCTGACTGAGTTGTGGGAGTATGTTGCTTGGTTAAAGAGAAAGTAAACCCTCTCTAAAAAAAAAACAAAAAAAAAAAACCCTGCAGGACAAAGGCATAATGAGCTACTATGCATAGCATACTAGCTCATTATGTATTACTTACCTGAGATTGAAGTGCCTGGAGCGACCCTCGTTTGGAGCGACCCTCATTCACCTCCTCTGTCCCCGCTATATCTCCCAGAGTAACTTCCGTGTATCGCTGCTCCGGCGCTGTGACTGGCCAGAGCAGCAATGCTGTCACTCCGGTGCATGCGCACGGGAGACGTCAGTGACGGCATGATCGCCTTCACTAACGGCACGCTCAGTGTGCGTGCGCCATCGGTGCCCATTTTTTTGGAAAATATCTCCTTAACCATGTAGGTTAAGGAGATATTTCTTGCACCTACAGGTAAGCCTTAATCTAGGCTTACCTATAGGTTAAAATGGTCTGTAAGGGTTTACAACCACTTTAAAAGGCAGAACACTTTAAAAAAAAAAGTTACATATGATACCTGTTTGTTTTGGGGAACCCATTACAGCACACCCTGTTAATCAGGAACTGACCTGAGTTTAGCTAATGGCTTGAATGAGAAATGTTTTGTGCTATGGACTTGGCTACAGAATATCCTCCTGCATTAAACTGTTTGTCTTGCTGCTTGGACTATTCCTGCGTGTTCCTGTCTCATGCATAGATTTGGATAGTGGGGTTAAAACCTCTGACCAGGCATTAATTACATTTATTTTGGCCATCTGTGTACCATTGTAATTCTTATCCCAGAGAGGCAACAGGAAATTTAAAAAAAAACAGTTCAAATTGAGGGGAATTTCTGTTTGAAGGTTGTTATCAAAACTGGTGACCCCCATTGGAATATTTACCCATTTCTTGTTCTGGGGAGAACTTTAAATGTTTTTAATCTCCCCCCCCCCCCCATGTTTCTTCTTGGTGACCGTTGTCTCTGATTTATGTTTTCTGATGCTTAGTAAGCAGGTACATGTTCAAAATCAGATCCACCAAAAGGATAAGCATGACAGCCATGAATTATACATCTTCAAAAATAAGTCTGAAATAGCAACTACTTCTATCCTGAGAGGTTCCTTTAAGGCTTCAATGAAGGCATTTAGTCTAGTGTTTGGAGACCAATTAAAGCAGGATTCCATGCTTGCCTGTGAGTTTCACCATATGCTGATGTTCTCAAAAGGAAATGCGATGAAAGAAGGTAACTACTAGCTGGGCAGAAGGTAAAATTGCCTAACCAAGAGGTATATTGCCTAACTCAAGATACATCAGTTTACCTGAACTGGCAATTGCAAAGGAATGGGGAGATGTGGATACATTCTGGGGAAACTGGTCTACTAATTGTATAAACTAGTAAATTACCTTTTAGGCCTCTTACTAGTTAAAATAACCGGTAAAGGGTTTTCTGAAACACGTTCAGTTCAATACAGTGCAGAGATTGTCTTTGGAACATCATATATCAGTATCATGAGTCAGTTGCTCAAAAGAAAATTTGCAGTTGCTGGGTAAATGATCTAACTACTAAGAGTATGACAATCCATTGATATTTCTTGTGCACTCATTCCTAAAACTATAATGAAATCCTATTGGCCAATATACATTGGTCTGGATTCTTTCCAAAATGTACATACTGTATCATAACTAGATACTAACATTTATAGGTAACGTTCATTCAGGGAATATCCGATTGCCTCTTGGGGGATCAGGAAGGAATTTTTCTCCCTGCTGGAGCAAATTGTATCATGATTTGCTGGGGTTTTTTGCCTTCCTCCTGGATCAACTGTGGGTTGCGGGTAAGGGATTGTGTATATGGGATTGCTGGATTTTTTTTTTTTTTTAATTGGTTAAACTGGATGGACTTTTTTCAACCAGACTAAGGCTGGCCATACACTATACAAAAAATCGGCCGAAAAATTGGTCAAAGAACGTCCTTTCGATTTTTCGGCCAGTTAATGGACACAAAATCGATAATCGTTTGGACGTTTTTGAGCCGAAAAAACGAAGGACAAGTTTGGAATTTTTCTGCCAAACGAACGATAAATTGAAAGGTTAATGTGTTTCCCGTCTGACCTGTCTGCACTAGGTATATGTAAAAAAACGAACAATTTTTTTTTTTTTATGTTCACTGAACGATTTATCGGCCATTATATGATGGCACCATCGTTTGCGCTCGCGGCCGAACGTTCGTTTTTCGAAAATGGGTTCGGCCGATTTTTTGTATAGTGTATGGCCAGCTTAACTATTAACTAATATGTAAATATACATGACACCAGGTTTGAAGAAAATAATAAACCTTTTGTGTTTCTCTAATGAATCCTTGGACCTAGTGATCCTTTGGACTCATTTGGCAGTACAATTGAACAGGGAATACTTTAGTTATTTTTACCCTGGTGGATTTGCAGATGCTCCAACTGGAGAGAGAGGTTAGGGGTGCAATGTAGTACTTTTAATTTTATTTTTACTAATTTTATTTTTACTAATGCAACCATCTCTATTTACCAATAGTGTCCATCAATATAAGGATATCTCAGGTTTGAGTGGACTGGCCATTTAGCTGAAATACCCACCTTCTTGGACAAAAAAAAAAAAATCCTGTCCTACGGGTAGAGTTGCCACCTCATCCCTTTAAACCCAAACACCTTTGAATTACACAGGTTCTGAGGCTAATTAAATGCAGATAAGGCACCTAGTGAGTTTAATTACCACCTTAATCAGCCACAGAACCTGTGTAATTAATATGTGTTCGGGTTTAAAGGGATGAGTTGGCAACCATACCTGCTGGCCTGTAGAAAGTTGAAAAGCAGCTACTAACTTTATCTCTGGTGCTGTCCTCCACAAACTCTATTTCTCACCAATCCAGTGCTGCTTGTCTTCCAAGCTGAATTACCTTGCATGCTGTACTGCAGAATTTATAATCAAAGATGGGCTCGGGCGTGTTCGCACACTCCACGTGCAGAGCCCGCCAGGAAGTCGGCACGGCGCTGCGCTAATCACAGGCAGTGAGACATTTTCCCGATGTGTGGCTGCAGAGATCGGGAAACGTCTCACTGCCTGTGATTAGCGCGGTGCTGTGCCGACTTCCTGGCGGGCTCTGCACGTGGAGTGTGCAAACACGCCCGAGCCCATCCCTACTTAGGATCTGCTCTCCGCCAAGGGAAAAAAAAAGTTAGAAGAGGACCTGTCACGTGACCTGACCAAAGCCACCTCAAAGTGGTAACTACTGTATACTTTTTCGTTTCATAGGGGAGGGGACAGAGAAGCTAGGTGAATCTCAAAAATAGTGTGAGGCTTTCTAAAAGATCCTAAGTGCCAATACTTCCCCCCATTACCCTGCAGCCCTCCATCAATCTTTCTTATTACCACTGGCATTTTGAAGTTCTTTACACTAGCTAATTTGTTGTCATAACTCTCTTAAATCAGTATTAAACCCAAAAGCAAATATCTAATATATTGCAGTTTACCAAGTCTTAGATGTGATGGCAGCATTCGTTTCTTTTTAGGCTTTCTTTGTTCTATTTTCATCCGATGATCCAGCCAGCAAGTCTGTTGTTTTTCTCAAGCTCTCCTGTAGAATGTGTCAGTTTACATGAATGAGACAAACCACTTAACTCTGGCAGCGGTGATTAAAATGATCAGGTTTTTTTTTTTATTCATGTAAAACTTGTATTCCAAAAATGAAAAAAAAATGTTTGCTGTAACTGTGTACAGAGTGAGAGTTGAAGTTTTAGCTTCAGCTCCAGCTCTCTTCCCCCTCAGTCTGGCAATGCTGCTGTGCCTTCTGTGCTCATTCCTTCAGAGTTGTGTCTCACTAATTCAGGAGTTGTGTAACAGGCCAAATCACCAGGTGAAAACGGAGGGGGAAAGAAACCTGATGCAGTCACCACATTTATTGATAGATAAGCTGCAATGCAATACTATCTTGGTTTTGAGTTTAACACTGCTTAAAGACCAACTACAAGTGAATCACACACTCTTTGCATGCTTAAATAATTGTATTGCAACACTGTAAAAGTATAATTGATATTTGCTTTTTGCTATTTGCTTTTTATATCTTTTAGTCTGTAACAGTGTTTTATTTATTTATTTATATATATATATATATATATATATATATATATATATACATATATAAACACTATATATATATATATATATATATATACACGCTAGGCGTTCTGGGACACACACAGTTCCCAGAACACACTGCGCCCCATTCCCCAGAAGACAACGCGAGGAGTAGAGAAGACTGAAGATCACCGTGGAGTAGGAAGAGGCAGATTAGGACGCAACAGGCATTTCTGGTAAGTTTAAAAAAAAAAAACTGTTTTTTCATTTTTTTTTTGGAACATTTTTTTGGAACATTTTTTTTGGAACATTTTAATTTCATTTTGTTTTTTAGGGTGGCCCTCCACTTTAAGTTTATTTTTCTGCTGTCTGTGTTTGACCTGGTGATATTTCCCATCATATTTCACACAATAGGTTAGTCAGAGTGAATCACACAGAGTTCTCCTCCTAGAAATGTGTCACTGTAAAGCCCCATACACACGGTAGGATTTTCCGATGGATTCTGTCCTATCAGACAATGTTGTCGGAAAATCAGACCGTGTGTATGCACCATCGGACAGTTTCCATCAGATTGTCTGACGGACAAAGTCCTATCTCCTGCTGGATAGATTTTTTGACAACCAAGTCCGATCACACCAAATCCGATCGTGTGTAGCGAATTCCGACCGGACAAAGTGCTACGCATGCTCAGATCACATTACAAGACCCAAGCTATTGGCTACTAGCCTCTACGTAGTCCCGTCGTAGGCAACAAACGTCACCACGTTCAGAATGATCGGATTTTCCGACAACTTTGTCCGACCGTGTGTACGCAAAACCAACATCAGACAAAGTATGACGGACATGGTCTGACGGACCTGGTCCTCGGATAATCCGCGCGTGTGTATGGGGCTTAACAGGTGTCCCACTGGTAGATTTACCCAAATCTATTCTTCTGGTGACAACTCTAAAATGTTGGTTTTCCTAGTCTTTTCTTCATTGGTCACAATGGTCATCAGAAGAAATAGAGGAGTGAATTTCTCCAGCAGGCACCCAGACATCAATAAAAACCTGACGGGGGGACTAATCCCTTCCTATTTTATTAAAAACTAAAAAGGTTTTAGTTATGGATACATTTTAATACCAGTTTTTAAAAACTACAACATGCTGAGCATATACAGTGCCTTGAAAAAATATTCATAACCCTTGAAATTTTCCACATTTTGTCATGTTACAACCAGAAAACATTGGTTGTCAAGTTCCTACACCCCAAACTCGCTCATCCATGTCTTTATGGACCTTGCTTTGTTCACTGGTCTAAAGGATTTGGTGGAGGGGGGGGTTAGGGTGTGGGGTTGTCTTTCAGGGGTTGGGCTTGGCCCCTTATTTCCAAGGGAACTCTTAAGGCGTCAGCATATCAAGACATTTTGTACAATTTCATGCTCCCAACTTTGTGGTAACAGTTTGGGGATGGCCCCTCCTGTTCCAACATGACTGCGCATCAGTGCACAAAACAAGGTCCATAAAGACATGGATGCGTCCTGACTTTAATCCGATAGAAAACCTTAGGGATGAATAAGAGCAGAGACTGCGAGCTAGGCCTTCTCCTTCAAAATCAGTGCCTGACCTCACAAATGCGCTTCTAAAAGGAATGGTCAACCATTCCCATAGACACACTCCTAAACCTTGTGGACAGCCTTCCTAGAAGAGTTGAAGCTGTTATAGCTGCAAAGGGTGGGCCAACTCAATACTGAACCCAACCATATGGACGAAGACTGGGATGCCATTAAAGTTCATGTGCGTGTAAAGGCAGGCATCCCAATACTTCTGACAATATAGTGTATGTCTCAGCTTGGAGTCCCTGTATCAGATTTAAGCTGGTCATAGATGGATCAAAATTTGGCTGGTTCAGCAGGGACCGACTGAATTTCAATCCATTTATGGTTGTTCCTGTTTGAGAGCAGAAGATCTAATTACCAACTGCTGTCGAACGGGCTTGTTGGAAAAGTTTGCTTTGATCAGTGTTGCAACCAATTGATCAGTATTTTCTGACAGCTGGGGAGGCTTGCTGTCAGAATACAATAGCGCAGCGGGAAGGATATCCCCATCCACCTTTTAGCAATATTTCTATAAAAAGCACTACTGATGTTTTATAGTAATATGCTTTTATCTTTCATGGGTACGTTGGTCACCTCCATGCTGGACTGTAGGCCCCTTTCACCAGTGTTGTCAACCTACTAGACTAAAATTTACTGGTACAGCCAAGTTTTTACTGACATTTCCAAAAAATACAAAATTACAGTTTAAGTGCAAATTTCAGTATTCAGGCTACAAACAAGTACAATATGTGATTTATGGTAGATATTAGGGCAAAAACATATTTCTTGTTTTATTTTTGATATAATAAGTAAATAGCTCAGGGACAGGACTCAGGAGGGCAAAAAATGTGAATGGGCAGGCACACACACACACATAAAATTGACTCTCACAGTGCCACTGATAGCAGTGTACAGTAGTGCATAGACTTGTGCACAACCGACAATTTTGTTTAGTATCTGGTTCGTTGTGATTCGTAAAATACATAATTTCGTTCTGTTATGTTACGTTAATATGTTTCTGGATAATTGGTTATTTCTGTAGAGTGTCGATATTCGTTATACTGAATCTTGAATCATGTCGAATTCATTTGTTGTATGAGCTATAATTTCGTTCGTATTCGTTGATATTTATTTATATATATATTTGTGATAATAATTCATAGTTTGGAAAGTCGTTTGTTTATTGAATCTTTTAACACACACAATGACAATATCTCTTCTCCTATACAACACAACACCCTTCTCAATCAGTTCTCAGGAATGCACTTTGCCAGTAATCCAACCTCCAGCACAAAATGAATCCGCTGATTGGACTGTAAGATTTACTTTGAGTTGACCTTTTGTTTCATTAGATCTTTAACGAATTACCGAATCATGTCAATTTAATTTGTTATATCCGCTATAATTTCTTTTGTATTAGTTGAAATTCGTAATGTTTTGCATTATTGCAAGATGCAAAATTCGGCCGAATTTCGATTCGTTACGAAACGAATTGCACAAGCCCAGTAGTGCAGATGACACCTCACCGACACAACATGTCCCCTCCTAAGTCCCAGTGACAGTCTCTTTCCACGCCAGGTGATCCCTTCAGTCCACTCCAGTCAAAACAACACTGGCAGTCCTGTTCCTGGCTTGCCTTGCTCCTGTCCCACAGACCCGCACACAAGGCTCCGGCTGCTCCGCTTGGCTCCCTTGCACCCCCCGCCTGCGCTGCCTGAACATACTGTAGCAGGCACTTCGATGCAGGGCTGGTGCTACCACTAGGTAAACTAGGCAGCTGCCTGGGGCACACTGCCACTGGTTTCCCTACTCTCCGTCTCCTGTCGGTCTCTGCACTATATACGTTTTTGGTGCAGAGCTGTATAATGCAGGGGATGCTGCTTGGTGCCTCTGCAGCATGTAACTAACTCAGGCTGGCAGGCCCTCCGTCTGACTGTAGTGTCATTAGAGGCGCAACACAGCACTGGAGGACATGTCCCAAGTTTGCAGACGGAACGGAAGCAAACGCATCCCCTGCCTATGATCATTGACCTGTGTCTCTCTCTCTGAGTCTTTTTGCCTGCAAGTAAAAATACTGACGGTTGGTAAACACTGCCTTTCACACGGACATCATCCTTTCAGTCACATTTTTTTAGATTCAGTTTACATCAGTTCTTACAACAGTTTTCAGTTCCGTTTACATCTGTTTTTACATCTGCCGTTTGCATCCTGAACATCCATGACTCATCCCTGCTTTCAGTGGGGGGGTTTCAGACCGGCCTCCCCATGTGAATGTGTAGGGGGTACATAGTAAAAAAAAAAAAAAAGACTTTTGTCCATTTACATCCATTCCAGCCTTTTTCAACAGACCTTACAAAAAGGACCTGAAGGCTGGATTCACACCTATGCATTTTTTGTGCTTTTTGCAGATTTGCACTACAGTCCATTTAACATGGTTTCCTATGGAGCACGTTCTGTAGTGCAAAATGCAAAAAGCACTAAAAATGCATAGGTGTGAATCCATCAAGGCATGGATGGAAAAAGGACAGATGGTGTGAAAGGGGCCTAACAGGGGCTTTTTCAATGATTGATTCTGTATGCAGAAGGATGTTATGTTTTTCTCAGACTAAACAATTGATTATCTGTAGACCTACACGCTAAGGTAGCAGTTCTTTAATGGCAACACGTTCACACACATTTTTTAACCTTTTATGTTTTATTAGTTAATTGATAATAGATTCAAGGCCACTACAACAAAGTGTGCAGATATAAATAATATGTCTTTTTTCCCTGCATACTTTTTCAATAGTGAGAATGAATCCTAGAGTATCTGAAGACTGCAATATCAGTGATTGCCTCAGGGGGTAGTCTTGCACCTTTCATACAAATTGTCTCTACAAGGTGTGTCCAAGAAGAAGCGATCTTACTTAGAATAAGAGATATAATGCATAAAACAACTAATATTTTATAGACAAATGCATAATATGTCTGCAGGGTTAAATAATAAGGTAAAGAGCAAAAGACTATGTATACAAACCCAATAACACACAAAAAAAGGAATTTCAGTTTTTCAGAAATAGATGAATTTGGTCTTGGTGCTATGCCCCTACAGTTTGAAAAATCTTTGCATGATGCACTGTATCACTGAGTACTAGTAGTTATTTTTTATTGTACATGTATCTATATATAGTCCTAACATTAGAATCAAAAAGGGTAAAATTTTTAAATTTTTGATCGTAACGGCTTGTTAGTTAGGCACAATAATTTGCATACCTTGTTTTATTGGTGATTGTGGGCTTATTTGTAAAAACGACAGAAAAGTTTAGGCTTTGCCTGTTTATCCAGAGCCTTTAATTTTTTAATCTCTCCGGAACCATAGGTTGTAGCTCGTAGGAGCCCCAAATCAGTGGTGGGGTAGGAGTTTTTTGGGGTCTCTGTGACCTTAGGTTGCTGAATAATGACCCTCGAAGCTCGATTTAAAAAAAAAAAAAAAAAAATGTTTTTTTTTTTTTTTTTTTTTAATGTTCATGGCAGGTGAGGCTCTGACTTGCATGTTCCTGCTCTGCACTCCTCTTCTGCACATACCTCCCCCCTGTCATGCCCTCTGTACTCTTCTTTTGCACATACCTCTCCCTGTCATGCCCTCTGCACCCTTCTTTTGCACATACCTCCCCCTGTCATGCATGAAAATTACATTTGAAATTACAATAACGTGTTAAAGATATACACACATATATATTTTTATATATATATATATATATATATATATATATATATATATATATATATATATATATATATATATAATCACAACTTCAAAGGCGAGATGCACTGAACGATCCTAGTTAGTACTAGCAATCTGGTCCTTCCCACAGGCCGATATGTAGAAACCACGATACGGATTGCTGCGCAAAATTATTTTATTTTCTTGAAAAAGTCAATTATGGTACATCGAATACAAATAAGGTGCCAGATGCAAATATGTGTGTGTGTGTATGTGTGTGTGTGTGTGTATATATATATATATATATATATATATATATATATAATATAATATAATATAATATAATATAATATAATATAATATAATGTAGCGCTACCCCCAGTTAAGAGAGCCGCTGGTTTGTTTTGGGTCCCTGAGTACAGCTCCACCAACCCCCGGCAATTTGGCTCTACCCGCTCTGGCACAGTTGGTAAAGGGGTACGTCCCTATGCACATAAAACTTAGCTTATACTCTAAGTGTAATTGGTATGAACTCACAAGCAGACTGCTGAAATAAGAATAACTGGCTTTACTTTTGTCAGTAAGGAAAAAGAATAGCAACATGCGTTTAAACATATATCTTGCAATACTTTGGCAGGTCCCTGCAAAATGCACTTTAACATGTACACAGGTATATCAATCTAACAATGGGGAAACGGAGCGCCAAGTGTGGCGACCGTCTGCTATACACCCCTGAGGTGCAATAAATCTATCTGCGCCTACCTAACGGACCAGGCCTGATCCCTAGTAATAGAGCTCAGTCCTTGTACTAGTACAGTGTTCTTCACCGGCAATAAATCTGTAGAGGTGGTGCACATGTAGCTTTAAATGGTGTCTTTGTAATCCACAAAAAGTAACATTGCTGCTCTGAGGTAAATTGCGCCTAGGCAGTTCAATAGGCATAAAACTTGTGTGTAAATGCAGGATGAGCCTTCCGGCTCTCTCACCAATCCTTGAGTACCGTCCTCAGCTCCGGTCCCTCTAATGGTGGCTCTGGTCTCTTCAATGGCGGCGTCCGGTCTCCTCAGTCACAGCCCTGAACTCCGGTCATCAGCTCCGTCCGACCGACAGTAAGGGGAAGTCTCCGCTCCGCTGCTGTGGAAAGTGAGGGGTGAGAGTCTCACTCCATCGGCTGCAAGGCCCAGGCTTCAGGCCTTCAGCTCCGGTCCGCACAGGTGTCTCTGCTGGCTGCAGTCTCCGCGTCACACGCTCTGTCAGCAGAGGCAGGCCAGTCCTGTCAGGCCTCAGAAGAGGAAGTGTCCCAAGAGGAAGAGGCGGTCTCCGCTCTTCCCTTTTATAATCTCCCCCAGCAGCCTCCCGGGCGGAAGTCAGCAGCCCTGGGGCCTGGGGAATTCTGGGAGATGTAGTCTCTAAGCCTAAAAGGGGTAGAACCCCGCTACACACTCCCCCCACTTTAAATCTTTGGTCCCCAAAGATAGTGTTCAAACTACAAACTTTCTCGGGAACAACATTTTCACATAATTTGGACAGAGGAGCTTCCCACCAATTGGCATAAGATGGGGAGCTGTCCTGTCTACAGGTCACTTCAGTGTGTGTGACCTGTTTAACTGTGCCAGAGAGTGAGCTGGGGTTGCCCTCCACTAAGTGAACAGCGGAAGGGTCAGGGCTTTCAGCACTTCTCCTTGCTGTAGTAACAGAGTCCTCTGAACTTTCTCCCATCTTGGGGTAAGTTAACTTCTTGGGAGGCTTCACAACTCTGCGAGCTCTCTGTTCTCTTGGAACTTCTTCAGGAACACATTCTGGCAACATCTCTGGTTCTGGAACATCTTCTTCTTGTTCTGGGTAGAGACCAGGGATATCTTCCCAGCACTCAGGCACATCACTGAATGGCACAAACTCTGTGGCTTCTGGGTTCAATGTGTTATCTTCCACATCTTCAGTAGGTGGAAGATCTATGGCAGCATTTCCTGGGGTTGAGGAAGGCCATAACCATTCAAGTTCTCCTCTTTCTTCCTCAGGTTGGGGGTCCTCACCACCCCTAACTTGGGACGTTTGAGACCTAGTGTTAGGCCTGGGGGTATCCAGAATGGAAACAGATTCAGGTACATCTCTTACTGGAGGCATTCTGACTGCTTCAGTGAGTGGGAGCAAATGATTCCTATGCCAGGTCTTCAAAGGCCCCACTCTTCCTTCTGGCTTCAATTTGTAGACAGGCAATCCTGGAAGTTTTCTACAGATGATATATGGTTCTGATCTCCATCTATCAGCAATCTTGTGTTTCCCAGGGACCCCTAGGTTGCGTAACAGTACACGGTCCCCAGGCTGTAGGTCCTGTACTCGAACCTTCAAATCAAAGTTCCTCTTGTTTCGGGCCCCCCTCTGGCTAGAGGCCGCTTGAGCTTTCTCATAAGCTATCTTTTTTTTTCAAATATTTATTTTATTGAATTTTACAAACAGAAATAAAGTGTGGGCAACACCCCACAGTATAGAACATAAATGTACACAGTAGAGGTCGCAGCCTCTTGAAGTAAACTTTACATATATGTATCATGGTAGCATTAATGTGTCTAGCTGTCTATCTTCATATATATGTGTAGTAAGATCACATGCTTAAGCTTCGTATGATTGTTGGTATAACGCCTCCTTGAGTTGTGTAGGCGTAGGCCGAGAGTCCTCTATTTGGTCAAGGTGTTGAAAGATATAGGTAGAAGGAAGTTGAGAAGGTAGTAGAGAGAGGGGGGGAGAAGGAGAGGGAGGGGGGGGGGGTGGGGGGGGGGGAGGGGGAACTGGGTCCCTGCGGTAGTTATCATCTGTATAACGGTGAGCTATGTCAAATGGCGCTATGCTGCGTATATGTCCCGTATCTCAAGCTCCTAATAGGCTTTTCCCTTCGTCTGAGAATACAAACATGTTCCAGTGGAACCATGTCTTGCTATATACTTCCTGTTTATCTTGGGCCGTTAAAATTAGGTCCTCCAGCCTATTTATTTCCTCCACCTTCCGGAGCCACATTGCTGTGGTTGGTGGGGTTTGTTGTTTCCATAGAAGGGGAATACATGATCTAGCTGCGTTGGTCAGGTGGCGTAGTATGGATTTTCTATACCGCTTGGTGGATAGAGATGATACCTGAAGTAAGAAAAATGCCGGGTCGTCGGGAATCTGGTATTCCGTGAACCTTTGGGAAATAGTGCGAACTGAAGTCCAGAAGGGGGTCAATTGGGGACAGGACCAGAACACATGTATCATCGTTCCTCTTTCTCTTTGGCATCGCCAGCAATATTCTGATGTATCAGGGAAGATCGTGTGCAGCCGGCTTGGCGTTAGGTACCACCTGTTCAAGATCTTAAAGTTAGTTTCCTGTGTTCTTGTGCACAGGGAGGATTTAAGGGCAAGGCTGGTCATGGATTGTTTCTGGGGTGCAGTAAAGGTGCATTGTAGTTCTCTTTCCCATTTTGCTATGCATGGGAGGTCTGTGGGCAGGGGGGGTGTATTCAGCAGGGCATACATGCTTGAGAGGATCTTTGTCAATGGTTCCTTACCAGCCGCAAATTCCTCAAACGAGGTAAGAGGTCTACTGTAAAGTTGAGGGTTTGGGATGCTATGCAGGTAGTGGTGTAGCTGCAGAGCGTTCCAGAATGGTACTCGGTATCGGCCAGTCGGGTTTGTCAGTTCCGCTATGTTGGGCCACCTATCTCGCAGCACGAAGTGTGATGCCGTCTTCTGGTCTTTATTTGTTAGTGTCTGGTAGTTCGTTCGGGAGTTCCCCGGGGGGAAACTGGGATTTCCCAGAATCGGGGTTAGGGGCGATGTTTTGGTCGTCTGAGATAGTCGGAGTGTTACCCGCAGGCATTGGCGCATGGTATTCCCTATCAGGGGGTGTAGTTTAGTTTCTTGAGTTATTGAGTCATAGCACCAGATCGCTGTTTTTAGGGGCGTGGGTGTCTGGTTTTGCTCTATTTGGGCCCATAGTTTCAGTTCCTGGTGTCGACCCCAGTCTACCACTCTCCCCAGGTGTACCGCTTGGTAGTATTTCCTGATGTCTGGGAGTGCTAAGCCTCCATGTTGTTTGGGTGCCGTCAGCTGAGTACGCGGTAGTCGCGGCTTCTTATTTGCCCAAACAAAACGGGTGAACATAGCTTGTACCTGTCGGAAATAGGTGGGCGGGATATTAATAGGGAGTGCTTGAAACAGGTATAGGAACTTGGGTAGGATGCACATTTTTAGTAGGTTGCATCTCCCGAACCAGGAGTGCAATCCTTTGTTCCATTTTTCTAGGAGTGTTCTCGTTTCTGTCAATAGGGGGGGGAAATTAGCTGCGAATATACGGGTCATGTCCGGGGGTATGTTGGTACCGAGGTAGGTCAGGGCGGATTCAGTCCATCTAAATTTGAAGTTTGACTGTAGGGTCATAAGATTTTGGGTTGGTATTGCTATCCCCATGGCCTCAGATTTGCTGTAATTTATTTTGAGGTTGGACAGTTTCCCGAATTTCTCTAGTTCGCTGAGGAGGTTTGGTAGTGAAATCATTGGCTCGGTCAGTGAGAAGAGCATGTCGTCCGCATATGCCGATATTTTGTGTTGTTTTCGTCCGTCTGATATTCCGTGAATGTTTGGGTTTAGTCTCACCGTCGAAAGGAAGGGTTCCAGGGAAAGGGCATACAGGAGAGGGGACAGGGGGCATCCCTGTCGTGTGCCATTTGCTATCTTGAAGGAGTCAGATAAGACTCCATTTGCTTTTACTTGGGCTGTTGGGTTGCCGTATATCCCCGCTATTCTACTAAGCATTACTTCGCCCAGGCCTACTCCCCTCAGCACCTCAAACATGTATGACCAGTTAACCCGGTCAAATGCCTTCTCGGCGTCCGTGTTGAGTAAGATGCATGGGATCTTCTTGGTTTTTGCTATATGCAGCAGATTTAGCACCTTAGTGGTGCTGTCTCTAGCTTCCCTGGTAGGTATGAAACCTACTTGGTCCAGGTGTATGAGGTGCTGTAGGTGCGGCGCTAGTCGGGATGCCAATATTTTGGTGAACAGTTTAAGGTCTACATTTAGTAGCGATATAGGCCTGTAGCTGCCACATGTCGCTGGGTCCTTCCCCTCCTTATGGATCACAGAGATGTGGGCACTTAAGGTGTCTCTCGCAAACATCCCTCCTGACCCTACAGCGTTAAAAACCTTAATCAGATGGGGACCTAGTAATGGCAGCAAGGTCTTGTAGTATTGTAACGTGTAGCCGTCTGGCCCTGGTGCTTTCCCTGGCTTCATCTGTTTAATGGCTTGTTGTACTTCCAATAAAGTTATAGGGGCGTCTAATTCTCTCTGGGTTTCTGAGGGTAGGGTTGGTAGTCGGGCGGAAGCAATGTATTCTTCCATGTCTTTCAACGGCGTTGTCACCGGTGGTAGGTTATATAGTTTAGCGTAGAAGCGTTCAAATTCTTGGGTGATTTGTCTGGGGAGGACTGCTCTGGACCCTCCGGGTTTGTTAATGTGCGGTATGTACGTAGTAAGTTTATGGTCTCTCACTGACCGGGCCAATAATCGTCCACATTTGTCCCCTGATTCGTATGTCATCTTGCGGCATCTCTGTAATGCTGCTTTGGCTCTATATTGGAGAATATCGTTGATCTGTTTTCTGATTAGGTTTAGGTCACCTTCTGTTGCTTGCGTGGGGGCATGTTTATGTCTGGATTCTGTGACATTGAGGTCGTGTAGTAGTTGGGTCAGTTTTTGGTTGCGTTCTCGTTTAATGCGGGCTCCGTGTTTTATAAGGACGCCTCTAATCACTGCCTTATGGGCTTCCCACAGGGTCCCTGGTTCGCAGTCTGCGGTGTCATTTTCCTGAAAATAAAAGGTCAGTTCTCTGGTAACTTCAGCCCGAATGTCTGGGGATTGAAGGAGGCTCTCATTCAAGCGCCAGAACCGATGCTTGGGGGAGGGGGAGTCGGATATATTGTAAGTCAGGAATATGGGTGCATGGTCCGACCATGTTCGGTTTCCTATGGACGTGTGTTCCACAGAGTGCAGCTGGCTGTGGGGGATCATGAAGTAGTCGATTCTGGTATATACTCTATGCATAGGTGAATAGTATGTAAAGTCTCGTTCACCCGAGTGTTGCAGGCGCCAAGCGTCAATCAGCTGCAGTCTGTGGAGCGCTTTGGATATACGTTTAAGTTGATTAACTGGTATGGAGGTCCTACCTGTCGAGGTATCTATGGAGGGGACCATTGGAGCGTTAAAGTCACCCCCAAGAATTAACTGTCCTTCTTTGAAGTTCTGAAGTTGTGTTATTGTGTCCTCAAAGAAGGTGGCCTGTTGTTCATTAGAGGCGTATACGGCCGCTAGGGTAATCTGCCGGGTTCCGATTAGACCCTTTAAAAAAACAAAGCGTCCCATGGGGTCAGTATGGCATCCCTGGCATTTCCAGGGTACTTTCCCTGATATTAATATGGACACTCCTTTGGATTTGGCAGTTGGATTAGTAGAGTGGTATGCCACCGGGAAGTGTCTGCTACGTAGATAGGGAAGTTTCTTGTTTTTAAAATGGGTCTCTTGTATAAAGGCTATGTCTGTTCGGGACCTTTTCAGTTCTTCTGTCAGGATGCGTCTCTTCTCTGGCGTGTTTAGCCCTTTGGCATTAAGCGATAGTATCTTAATGCCTTGTGGTGTCATGGTATCGTTGGCGTTGTCTACCGGGGGGGGGGTGGGGGGGGAGGTGTTTGGTTAGGTGGGTAGTGTAGTACTAGGAGGGGGGGGGGGGGAGGGAAGTAGGGGAAGATAGAATAAGTGTAGTCAGAAAGAGAGAGAAAGTATTTGGCGGCTGTCCGCCTAGTGGGAGCCGGGTCTAGTACCCTGTCCCTTATTAAAGTGCTTTATTGTTGCGTGCGTCGCTCGGGGGGTCAAGGACGTCCCCCAACGAGTCACGCTACCCTATGTGGGGGAGCGGTAGAACACGGACATGAAAGTGAGCTCTCCGCCGTCTCCTCCCCCGCACTATGTCTGTTGGTAGTGCATATACACACGGTTATCCGAATAGTCAATGAACAACTGGTGATATAATAATATAAGGTAAACGAGCCCTATATAAACAGGATCAACAATTAGTGTGGAACAGAAAAGAACGAATAAAAAATATACAAAAAACATAGAACGAAAAGCAGTACATCCTATCAGGCTATTGCTTCACCCATATCCCCCGTGGCCTATATCCTCCTGTTCCAAGTGGCCTGGCATAATCTCTCGCCCTTTCTCATTGCATAATTTAAAACTATGCCCTTTCCCACCTCCTCCCTCCTTCCCCTATTAGCTTTGCAGCTGGTTTATGATGCTAAGGTATCGCAGCCTAGGGATATCAGGTATATTATCTAGACTACCCCAATACATTCGATTCTTATTGGTATATTGCCAGTATTGCACCTGTAGTCCTGTAGGTGGCGGTTTCCCCACGTTCGTTCCTGCTCTTGTTCATGCGGCTTGTTCTCGTCGTTCTCCCTCCAGTGACACAGACAACTCTGTCAGGTCTCCAGATCTGAGGGTCAGACGTCTGAGAGTTCTCTATGATGGGTTCTCTGTCGGTGAAAGGGAAAAGACCGTCTAGGCTCCTTCGCTTCGCCTGCAAAAAATGTTTCTGTCTTTCGTTGTTGTGATCATGGGGGGGCTCTAGATGTATAAGCGGTTCGTGCTTCGGGCCCGGGTTAAGGTCAGGGGGGTTGGCAATCAGAGGAAAGAATGTAAGTCCGGTCTGGTGGGGCTTGGGTCCTGATGGTAAGAGGGGTCTTCAGTTGCAGGTTGGACAGCTAAGGTCTTCCTCGTGTTCCGTTGTACCGGGGGTGTGCTATGCTATGCTGCTTTGGTGCTGCGGCGTGACCGTTTTCCAGTCTGGGCCCATTGCTATGGCTTTCTTCCAGGTATGACTAACGGTGTCGTCTTGGGGGACATTGGGGGGGGTACGGGGTAGGTTTTCCCCCTTCTGGTGGGTGGTGGGGCTACGGGGCGGTCTGTTGCTGTGGAAGCTGGGGCCTTCCTTGGCAACTGTAAGTTTGTAATAGCAGTGTACAGTTCTTTTCTACATGAGCACTGCTTTCAACAGGGGAGGCAAAGAGAGAAGCAAAGGTCTGACAGTCAGGTTAGGACTCACGTGTGGCGTCTTGCGATGCTGTCCTCGGCCTGCGGCGGTTTCCCTGTCTCCTGATGGGGAACTCCTCTCCCTGTCTGGTGGTTTGCAGTCTCCCCTGTGGTCTTGGAAGGAGGGCTAGCCAGTTTGGAATTTCGAAGGGGTCCGCGCCCAGGAAGGTGAATAGCTCCGGTAAAGCCTCTGGCTTGCGCAAGGTAAAGTAGCGCTGTTCTCTTCTGAAGGTCACAGAGAGGGGGTATCCCCAGCGATATGTGACTTGTCTCCTGCGGGCCAGATCTAGTAGGGGTTTCAGCATGGCTCGTCGCTGGAGTGTGGGTCTGGAGAGGTCCGGGAGTATTTTGAGGGTTGCGCCATCGAAGTCCAGGTCGCCCGCTTCCCAGGCTTTGCGGAGCACCTGCTCCTTGTGGGTGTAGTGATGGAGTCTGCAGACGACATCTCGTGGCCTTAGGGGGTCCGTGGACTTCGGGCCCAGTGCCCTGTGGATCCTGTCGATCTCTACTCTTTCCGGAAGTGCAATTCCTTCAATGGCCCTGAATATGGCCATCGCGGTGTCCCCCAGGTCCTCCGCGCCGGTAGCTTCAGGCAGGCCTCGGATCCGCAGGTTGTTCCTGCGGCTCCGGTCCTCCATTTCCTCCATACGGAGCTGCTGGTCAACTAGGGTCTCTGCTTGGATTTCCTGGGCTCTTTCCACTGACGTGATTCGTCTTTCCATCGCTGCTAGTGAGGATTCCCCGGACTCCAGTCTGGTGGAGAGGGCGGTAATATCCGTTCTGACTTGCCTCATTTCTTTGCGGTGTGCCTCTTCCACCGTGCCGATCAGTGCGGCAATGTCTGCCTTGGTGGGCAAGGCTTGCAAAAGTGCCCGTAGCTCCGGGTCTACTCTGCCCGTCTGGAAGATTACCTGTGAGGGTTCCCCCTCCTCGTGCCGGGTATGCGGCGGAAAGTCCTCATAAGTGTCTGAGGAGTGCGGTCCGGTGGTCGGGCAGGGAGAGGGGCCCATTGACTCACTGTCTGTGTCTTCTGCACGTGGCGCCGCCATCTTAAGTTCCGGCGAGCCGAGCTGTGATAGCTGAAATAAGCGTCTGATTTCCCCCGATGACGGGGTCTGAGAAGCTGGTTTTGGTGGCTTGTTGTTCTTCTTGATGTTCCTTTTCTTCGCGGTGTGCATAGTGCCCTGGAAGTTGGTCTATAGTGCCGGGTAAGCTGGAGACGGCCGGGAGCTCAGGAGAACACGTCTCTATTCAGCCATGTCCAGGCCACGCCCCCCTCATAAGCTATCTTCAGACTGCGCCTCAGTCTGTCCACATATCCTTTGTGGGAGGCAGCAGAGGCATGGTCTAAGGAAATGCCGAAGGCCAAATCCACTGGCAATCTTGCTTCTCTCCCAAACATAAGCCGGTAAGGGGAAAAACCTGTCACATCACTTGTGGTGCAGTTGTAGGCATGCACCAGAGCTGATATGTGTTGACTCCAGTGTTGCTTCTTCTCTGTTTCCAAAGTTCCCAACATGTTCAATAGGGTCCTGTTGAACCTTTCAGGTTGGGCATCACCTTGAGGGTGATATGGTGTGGTTCTAGTCTTCTCTACTCCCAGAGAATCTAGTAGCTTCCTTATCAGGCGACTCTCAAAGTCCCTTCCTTGGTCTGAATGGATTCTCTGTGGCAGTCCATAGTGAACAAAGTACTTCTCCAAAAGTACCTTGGCTACTGTAGAGGCCTTCTGGTCCTTGGTTGGGAAAGCCTGAGCATAACGAGTGAAATGGTCGGTTACCACCAGAACATTTCCCAATCCGCTCAAATCGGGTTCAAGGCAGAGAAAATCAATGCATACCAGATCCATTGGGCCTTCACTCTGTAGGTGGCCCATTGGGGCAGCTTGATGGGGTAAAGTCTTTCTCTGAATGCATCTTGCACAGGAATGGCAATACTCCTCCACTTCGGCCCTCATGCAGGGCCAGTAAAACCGGTCTCTGACAAGTTGGAAGGTTCTCTCTGCTCCCAAGTGACCATGCTGGTCATGTAAGGCAATCAGCACAGTCTCTCGATGCTTTTCCGGGAGAAACAACTGCCACTTGTCTTCTGGTCCATCAGAGGGGCCCCTTCGGTAGACTACCCCCCTGATGCACCTGTAACTTGTCCAACTCTCTCCTCAGTAGGCGAGCTTCTTTAGAAGGGTGAAGGCGAAGTCCCTCTGGACTCTTGTCTTCCAGGGCTTCCAGGACCAATCTCCCCATGGGATCTTCCAATTGGTCACACCTCAGCTCCTTCTTGGACAGCTTCGGCAGACACTCTTCTGCCAGTTGAGTTACCCCACAGTAACACCTTGGGACTCCCACTGTGGTAACTCCTATCTCTTCAGCTCTGGATCCTCCTCTGGCTTGGAGTTCAGCTCCTTGACAAAGGGCTCGCACTCCTTCTGGTGCCACTTGAGTCCAGTCTTCCCAGTCATCGACCATGACATGGGATCTTCGGGACAGGGCATCTGCATCCCTATTTCCAGCCCCTGGTCTGTACTTGAGGCTGAAATTGAATCCAGACAACGCCGCCAACCATCTGTGTCCAGTTGCATCCAGCTTGGCGGTGGTGAATAGATAAGTCAAGGGGTTGTTATCTGTCTTTACAGTAAACTCGGCCCCATACAAATAGTCTCTCAGTTTGTCAACAACTGCCCATTTGAGGGCTAAGAACTCCAACTTGTGGGTGGGATAGTTCTTCTCGGAGGGGGTCAGGCTCCGGCTCACATAGGCCACTGGTCGTAGCTGGTCTTCATACTCCTGGTAGAGTACTCCACCTAGGCCCTCATGGCTGGCATCAACGTGTAGCTCATATGGTCTAGTGGGATCAGCGTAGGCCAAAACTGGGGCTGTGGTGAGACTTCTCTTCAAGGTTCTGAAAGCCTCTTCACACCTTGAATTCCACTGGTCTTGGACTGATTCACTGGACCTCCTAGGCCCCATTCCATCTTCCTCTCCTTCTGTCTTCAGCAGCTCGTTGAGGGGTTTGGCAATGCGGGCAAATCCATCCACAAACCTGCGGTAGTAGGAGCAGAACCCCAAGAAAGACCGAAGTTCTGTAACTGTTGTGGGCCTTGGCCACGAAGTAACTGCCTCCAGCTTCTCAGGGTCTGTAGACACTCCTTTTTCAGACACTATGTGTCCCAGATAGTTCACAGAAGACTGATAGAACCGACACTTCTCTGGAGAAAGTTTAAGTCCCTCTTCACTGAGCCTCTTCAGTACTTTCTCCAACCTGGCTTCATGTTCTTCCAAAGTCTTTCCAAAGACAATGACATCGTCCAGATACACAAGGACTTCTATGAGGTTCATGTCTCCAACTGTCCTTTCCATTAGGCGTTGAAACGTAGCAGGAGCTCCAGATAGGCCCTGGGGCATCCTGTTGAACTCAAAGAATCCCACTGGGGTTATGAAGGCAGTCTTTTCTTCTGGATGCATGGGAATTTGGTAATACCCACTCTTGAGGTCCATCACACTGAACCACTTAGCTCCAGATAAACTCTGCAAGGCATCTTCTATCCTTGGCGTGGTGTACTGGTCAGGAATGGTCCTCCTGTTGAGAGTTCTGTAGTCAATGCAGAGTCTCAATGACCCATTCTTCTTCCTGACTACCACAATTGGGGAGGCGTAGGGGCTTCTGGACTCCCTAATCACTCCCGTCTTCTTCAGTTCCGCAAGCTGCTCCCTCAGATCCTCCAGATCTGCTAGCGGGACTCGCCTCACTCTTTCTCTGAATGGCTTGTCCTCTTGCATGCGGATTCTATGGGTGGCACTCCTCGCACACCCCACATCAAACTCATCTTTGGAGAAAATCTTCTCCCATCTGGTCAGCTGGGCCTTGGCTCTCTCTTTCCAAGCTCCAGGTAGGTTTGGGTTTTCCATGGAGAGTTTCTTCCAAACATCTTCTCCTTCACCCATCCCCTTCACTTCTGACCAGCCAACTGGGACAGCAGGACTCACCTGTCCCAGAAGCATCCTGGCAGGGATCTCCACGGGCCGCTCCGTGGGGTTCCTCACACTGACAGGGACTCTTCCTCTTGCCTTCTTCAGGTCCTTCAATGAGATTACTTCTGGTATCACTTCCAGACCTGAGTGACCCTCCATTGGGTCAGGTTCCAGCATTACAAAGGGGCCAGGCTGCTCCCAAGTAAGTTTCACCGTGGCTCTCATGCAGGTCACCTCTCCAGGCTGTAACACTGCTCCTTCTTTCCCAAGCCTCCATACCCTTCCTATCCCCTCACTTGGGGTCTTCTGCTCTAGGACCAACCGCTGGTAGGCTGCCTTCAGCATGGGATGGATCTTGGGAGTTGAAAGACTCTCTTTCTTCACCAGGGGGGTCAGAAGCCTTCTGACTAGGTCCGTGTTCGTCCCTATGATCAGGGACGTCTTGCTGGTTCCTGGTGGGCGGGGACACACCACTGCTAAGGTGTCGAACACTTCAGACTTCCCAGCTACGGATGGGTCAAACGTCAATCTGATGGGTAAGTATCCATCATAGGGGAAACTCTGAGTTCCCAATCCCCTTATCTCCAACTCTTCTATCTTCTGTATTGGCAGATGACTCAGGTATCTGTCATAGAAGTCCCTGTACAACAGGGTCACTTGTGCTCCAGTGTCCAGGAGGGCCTTCGTGTACACTCCTTCCACTTGGATGGGTACAGTAGGAGATGGACCAACTAGCTCCTCTGGGTAGGGCCTAGTTGATGCTGTCCTCTTCTTCGGACTCTTTGCTTTTCCAGCACTTGATTTGCACTTGCTCCTTTCTTGAGCCTGGTATGCATTGATTTTCTCCCTCTTAGTGGGAGTATGAACCCGTTGAGGGACATTGTTATCTCTCACTTGCAAGGGTTGTTGCTTTGGGGTGCTGTGTCTCTTCAGAGGGGTCTTGCCCCCTTTCTCTGGAGTGCACCTTGGTTGAGGATCCCTGGGCCCCTTCTGAGGGGTGTGGTCTCCTCGCTTTCTCTTCTTGTTACGCTTCTTGGAGCTCACTGAAGGTGATGGGCACCCGGTTGACTCCTTCATCGGGGCCCTTTGGCGTTTCCCGCCGGCTGGCGGCTTTCTGCCTTCTTCTTCTTGGGACTGGAACATACAGCTGCAATATGACCAATTCCTCCACAATTAAAGCAAATCATCTCACCGTAGTCAGGTGGGGATGCTGGTGCTGGAACAGCTGGAAACAATTCCCTCCTGGTTGTTTCCTTCTTGGGACTGGGCGTCTCTTTCGCCACTAGAGATGTCAGTATCTCCATCATCTGGGACATCTGCAACTTCAGGGCATCTACCTCTGTGTCTCTTTCAGGGGTTAAGGCCGACCTGACCGTGGCCACTGGAGGCTTTGTAGACCCCATCACTTGCTTCTCCCTTTTCTCTTCCAACATGGCCTCTTCTTCTCTGACCATTCGGATGAGGTCAGGGTAGTCCAGGCTCTTCCCATCCTGCCGGGTGCGTAGAATTAGTGCGACAGGGTCCAAGGGTTGGGCTCCCCTCATCACCTGCTGGGCACGGGCTTCATCTACCTTCCCTGGATCTATCCCCTTCTTCAGGATAATCCTATGCAGGATCTTGTCTATACGTCCCATGTACTCTGACAGCTTCTCCCCTGTCTTCTGGTAACAGTGTTCCAGTTGATAGGTAAGTTCTGTGACTTTTTCTGTCCCACCAAACACACCTTCCAGGATGTCTATGTAGTCCTGGGCAGTGCAATCCTTTTTACTCGTCTTTAGATTGCGTATGGCCTCTAAGGCAGGTCCTTTTAGGCTTTCAACAATCCTTTGCTTCTTTCTGCCTTCTGGGACCTCCCATTCTTCTAGGGCCTGCGTGGCACCATCTAACCACTCTTCAAATCCCTCTTCTCCCGAGGGTACAGGTGTCCTCCCTGAAAACATCCGGAGTTTCCTGTATCCCGACATTGGGTAATCCCCGGGGTCTCTTCTGCACTGAGTCACAATCTCCCCTAGGACAGCACACAGTTCTGCACTAAGAGTAGTGTGTGCGGGTGCGGGACTTTCCGCGCCCTTCTGCTCCTCCTTCACTGGGGATAGAATGGCTTTCATAGGAGAACCTTCTCCCTTTCGCGGCAGCGCATGCAGCACTTGGTAGGCCTGACCATTCGGTGCCTGTATGCTCTGGCTCCTGAACTGCTCTGGAGTCTCTTCCTTCCACTCTATTAAGGCGTATGTGTACCCAGCATCATTTCTCATGTCCATTATCCATGACTTCTGGCATGGGGATAATGACATTATGAGCTGCTTCACTGCCTCTCTCTGCCATATCCCTGGCAGTTCAATAACTGCTGCTGCGGCTGGGTCAGCGGCCCATGTTGCGGACCACCGTCCCACTTCTATCGGGTCCATGCCGGCACCTTCTGGCGGCTTTTCCCGCTGACTCAGGATCCCGGACGAGCCCCCACGTGTAGCGCTACCCCCCAGTTAAGAGAGCCGCTGGTTTGTTTTGGGTCCCTGAGTACAGCTCCACCAACCCCCGGCAATTTGGCTCTACCCGCTCTGGCACAGTTGGTAAAGGGGTACGTCCCTATGCACATAAAACTTAGCTTATACTCTAAGTGTAATTGGTATGAACTCACAAGCAGACTGCTGAAATAAGAATAACTGGCTTTACTTTTGTCAGTAAGGAAAAAGAATAGCAACATGCGTTTAAACATATATCTTACAATACTTTGGCAGGTCCCTGCAAAATGCACTTTAACATGTACACAGGTATATCAATCTAACAATGGGGAAACGGAGCGCCAAGTGTGGCGACCGTCTGCTATACACCCCTGAGGTGCAATAAATCTATCTGCGCCTACCTAACGGACCAGGCCTGATCCCTAGTAATAGAGCTCAGTCCTTGTACTAGTACAGTGTTCTTCACCGGCAATAAATCTGTAGAGGTGGTGCACATGTAGCTTTAAATGGTGTCTTTGTAATCCACAAAAAGTAACATTGCTGCTCTGAGGTAAATTGCGCCTAGGCAGTTCAATAGGCATAAAACTTGTGTGTAAATGCAGGATGAGCCTTCCGGCTCTCTCACCAATCCTTGAGTACCGTCCTCAGCTCCGGTCCCTCTAATGGTGGCTCTGGTCTCTTCAATGGCGGCGTCCGGTCTCCTCAGTCACAGCCCTGAACTCCGGTCATCAGCTCCGTCCGACCGACAGTAAGGGGAAGTCTCCGCTCCGCTGCTGTGGAAAGTGAGGGGTGAGAGTCTCACTCCATCGGCTGCAAGGCCCAGGCTTCAGGCCTTCAGCTCCGGTCCGCACAGGTGTCTCTGCTGGCTGCAGTCTCCGCGTCACACGCTCTGTCAGCAGAGGCAGGCCAGTCCTGTCAGGCCTCAGAAGAGGAAGTGTCCCAAGAGGAAGAGGCGGTCTCCGCTCTTCCCTTTTATAATCTCCCCCAGCAGCCTCCCGGGCGGAAGTCAGCAGCCCTGGGGCCTGGGGAATTCTGGGAGATGTAGTCTCTAAGCCTAAAAGGGGTAGAACCCCGCTACAATAATATAATATATAATTTTTTTTTATTTTTTTTTTTTAGGTTTTGGGAATGCTTGAAGCGGTGGAGGCTGGAAGGGGTGGAGAAGGCCTAAAGCAGAACTAAACTCAGGATTACCCACGTCTACTCTATTTCTCCCTCGTAAGGTCCCTTGCTGGTGATGGCATCTTATCCCCAGCTTCTTCCAGGTGCCAGTCCATGGTCATCTTGTTTGGGCAGTTTGGGAGGACATCACTCCCGTTATATACACACTCCCACTCTACACACTCTAAGGGCCCATTCACACTAGGAACTGCATATGAATTGTATAGGAACGCTGTGTAGTTCCTGTGCGGTTCAAATGCAGTTCTGTGCAGTGGGATTTCAGCCCCATTAATTTTGAATGGGCTGAAATGGCACTTCTTTTTGAAATACACCACAACTGCACTGCATGGTACTTTTGTACTATGCGATCCAGTGCGGGCAAGGTCAGTGTGTTAACTGACCCCCGCAGCAGATCGCAACGGCAGTGCAACTGGAATGCAGTGCGGGAAGCCACACGGGAATCCTGCACTGCATTCCAGTGTGAATGGTCCCTTTTTAAATAAATATAAACAAACAGTCAGTAAGGCAGAGGTTGGTGTTAGGACAGTGGATGGTATGAGTCAGTGGAGCAGAGTATAGTAGGGCACAGATTGGTGTCAGTCAGTAGGGCAATGGACAGTGTCAGTAGGGTAGTGTGTTCATTCAGAAAAGGAAGGAGCCGGTAAATTACACATTTAGTGCCCCCTTCCCCGCTTTCCATCCTGAAATGACTCCCCCCCTCCCTCCCCTGCAGCAGCCGGCAACAGAGGAGGGAAACCATCAGTGTTACAGGGAGCCATCATGGGGTGAATTCAGACAGGTGGCAACCCTGTCTCCCCCCGCACTTAGTCCAGCCGACTTCTCTTACCTGGGGCCCGGGAACTGGGTGCAGTGCTTCTTCTGCAGGATCCTCCTGAGCTGAGAGCCTGGGACCAGTGCCGTCCCTTCCTCTTGGGAACTGAGCTGGGTAACATGGTCCGGGGTATAAAGGTAACAATTAAATTAAAGCCCTGCCTGCCTCGGAAGATTATTATAAAAGAGGCCGGGACTTTAATTAAATTAGCGGGAGCCACGGTGCGGTAGATTACTCCGCCTGCACCTGAAAGTGGTTAAATAGTCCCTTTTTCTGCCCCCAGGTCCTTAACTGAACAATTGGACCTGGGAATTTTTTTTTTTTTTTTTTGAATGGCTGCAGAGCGGGAGTTGAATTGGCAGTTCCGGGCAAAGCGATGCGCAGAGGGCGATTAGGGTGTGCCTAGGCCCTTACGCTTAAATAAAAAGTTACTGTATTAAACTACAATAAGGCTTACCTGTAGGTACAGTGAATAGGAGATATGGCCATTTAAACTCCTGGACAGCATGAACCCGAAAGGAAGATCAGGTAAAAATGAAAGTGCTCTCCTTAAAGAGGAAGTAAAGCCTCTTTTTTTTTTAAATCTAACCTGCAAGGCAAAGGCATAATGAGCTAGTATGCATAGCATACTAGCTCATTATGAATAACTTACCTGAAAACGAAGCCCCCGGAGCGGTCCTCACCCTCGTCCTTCGCCGCCGCCATCGCTACGGGAGTGACTTCCGGGTCTCGCCGCTCCAGCGCTGTGATTCGCTGGAGCGGCGATGACGTCACTCCCGCGCATGCGCACGAGAGCGGCATATCGCCGTGTTCTCGGCATGCGCAGTGCGCCTGCGCGCCGCTGTCTACGGCGCATGTGCCGTAGATAGCGGTGCTCTTTCTTTTGTAAATATCTCCTAAACCATGTAGGTTTAGGAGATATTTATTGGACCTACAGGTAAGCCTTAATCTAGGCTTACCTGTAGGCCAAAGTTGTCCCAGAGGGTTTACTTCCTCTTTAACAGGTAAGTCTGCCATAATGTGGTATGTGATGCATATTAGCACCCTATGGTGGAACACTGCAGGGGGACCATTTTATTGAAATTTTGTTTGCGGATTTTACTACCGCTTTAATATAGGACATAAGGCATATAAACACACATGTATTGCTGAACCATCCAAATGGGCCCCAAGTCTCAGAACCTCAGGTTACTGGGCACCTTTTAGAATTTTATAAACAAAGTATAAGCAGCGTTAAAATTGAATGTAACAACACAAGTAGTGAACAGTCCTTAAGTGGGTTAAATCAACTATCCAAAAAGTGCACATCCCCAGAAGACATCATTGGTGACGAAACGCTTGGGAAGTGGCCTGAAGGTGATGACATCACGCAAGCCAGCAGTCGTGTACAGCTTGTTGGAATCTCTTTCCATCTTACATTGTATCTGTGCTGAATACAAGCCATGTCAAGGTACTTTTTACTACTTTTATTAAAAGTTTGATTACTTGATGGGCTTCACTATGGCAGTCTATTCTTCTTAAATTTTCGAGTCACTTATTGGGATCCGTTGCCGATCGGCTACTGCTCCTCACTGGATGGTTAGCTGTTCATGTTATACCTTGGGTGCATATGACCATTATAATTTTATGGTCCTGCACATCCGGTAAGAGGCTTGTGCACAGGGCTTTTTTTTTCAGTGGGAACGAAGAGGTGCTGGGGTGTGCTGCAGGGTCTATTGGTACTGGCTCCTGAGGGAGCTATTCTAGCTGGAGGGATCTATTTTTGCAGAGGGGTCTATTGTTGCTGGTGGGGGACCTACTGTTGCTGGGGGTGGGTCTTATATTGCTGGGCACTCAGTTGTTGCTGGGAGGGGTCTATTGATGCTGGCTGTGCGCTAGATCTGTTGTTCCTGCTGGGAATCTATTGTTGCTGGTGGGGGGGGGGGGGTATTGTTACTGGCTGCAGGGGATCTATTATACTGCTTTTCTTATTCTTACCAAATTCCATACAAATTACTTAGCACCACAATATGAAACATGGTTCTGTATTCTCTGAAAGGACAGTACTGGGAGGTGGGTAGGGGGTGGAACCAAGAAATGGTGCTCGAAGGTGGGTAGGGGCAGAAAAAAGGGGTGACTTGGAAAGGGGGAGTTCCTGCACCTATTCTCTGAGGGAAAAAAAAACCTGCGTATGCCAAGAGGGTGTTGCTGGTGGTAGGATTTCCCTTTTTATTTGCATCGCACAGTGCACTTTTTGGATGGTTGCTTTAAACCCACTTAAAGTGGAGTTCCTCTAAAAATAAATTTAATTAAAAGTCAGAAGCTACAAGTAATGTAGCTGCTGACTTTTAATATAAGGACACTTACTTGTCCAGGGAGCCCGCAACGTCCCCCCCGGAGCTGATTTGTCCATTGGCTTGGGTGCAAGAGCCGGAATTGCAGCTTGGGCTCGATTCGCACTGGGACGGCTTCACGGTCGCCCAACTTTAAATCCGGCCCACACAGCGTGACTTCAACGCAGCTTGCAAATTACTTCTTTAATAAAAGTCAATGCAACCCGCTCTGAAGTCGCCCCCAAGTAGTGCAGGAACTTTTTTTCTAAGTCGGAGCAACTTGTGCCGCTCTGATTAGAACGGTTCCATTGCACTTATTGGAGTGCAACTTGTCAGGTGGCTAAGTCGCCTGACAAGTCGCCCCAGTGTGAACCCAGCCTAAGGGAAACCGGCAGTGAAGCCTGAAGGCTTCACTGACAGTTTCCTACTGCGCATGCACGAGTAGTGCTGCACTTTCTGAAAGATCCCAGAAGAAAAAGGGGCTGATACAAATGCGGAAATGATGTACCAAGGTTAGGTAGGGCGGAAGTCCAGCTGGGGAGGGAGGGGGGGTTGGGTGGGTTGTCACTTGATTATTCTACACCTAGTTTAATTTTAGCCTGGAACTCTGCTTTAAAGCAGATCTTCAGTCATTTTTTCAACTTTGCATCTATTAAATCTTCTGCCCTTGTTGTTTTAACATTTAACATTTTTTCTCTGCCAGTAAATACCTTATACAGCCCACTTCCTTTTTCTTGTCTGATAAAAAGCCTAGGCTTATGACATCATGCACAGCTCTCTCTCTCTCACTCTCCTAAGAGTTTGCCTGAATGGGAGGGGGATGAGTCATAAGAGGGCCAATGAATGCTGCAGAGCTGGAGGTGTGCCTCTGTGTGTCTGTGTAAATCCAGGAAGTGAACAGGCAGCAGCTTCAGCTGCCCAGAGTTCAAATTGTTGCAGCCAGACTCAGTGGATGGAGATTTCTGCAGCATATTTGGCAAGTACAGAATCTCAGTACAGTAAAATATATATGCAAAGTGGTTGGAGGGAAGCTTCGGAATGGCAAGGATGTTTTTATTATAAATTTTGTGAGAAGACTGCAATTCCTCTTTAAGGACTGTTCAATGCTTATGGACTTTCACAGACTGATTTGTGCTTCCTCACCAGTTTATATGCACAATATATGTATGTTCACAAGCCATATGATCCTTTATGCAACTTAGGTTCACGTTGATGCAATTTGACATGCCAAATCGGCGGCTATTGCTGGCAATGGCACCGTCCAAATTGGTGCAGCGCCACACTGATTCACAAAAGTAGTTTCTGTACTACTTTTGGTGACTTTGGGGTGAGATTTGTATAGACATCTGTGCAGGAACCCGCACAGATGTCTCTGAAATCGCCTCTGAAGTCGGACCGACATTTAGGAATGAAATTTTGTTGTCAGTGTGAACTTAGGCTAAGGAGGTTATTTTAGCACCAATTGCACGCTTGTCTTTATTATTAGTTTTTGTTACATTCAATTTTAGCTCTGCTTATAAACAACGGGTGTGATGGGTGATAGGGAAGGGGGAGAAAGAGTTCCCAGGCCCGAAACTTTATTGAACTGCCAAAGGATACACAGGGGGGGAAGGGGAAATCTTCAGACCTCCTCTTCCTCCTTAACCAGTTGCCGACCGCCGCACGTCGATATACGTCGGCACAATGTCAGTTGGGGGGGGGGGGGGCAAATGGGCGTACCTGTATGTCCCCTTTAAGAGCCGGGGATAGCCTGCCGTATACAGTGTGACCGTGCCTGCGGGACCGGCGGACATCACGATTGTGTCACTGAGCCTCAGAACGGGAAAGTGCCTAAGTAAACAAGGCACTTCTCCGTTCTGGCTTGTGTCATGACAGATATCACTGCTCCCTGTCATCGGGAGCAGTGATCGCTGTCATGTGACTTAAAGCCCACCCCCCACAGTTAGAATCACTCCCTAGGACACACTTACACAGTAATCAATGCATTTTTATAGCTCTGATCGCTGTATAAATGAAATGGTCCCAAAATAGTGTAAAAATTGTCCGATGTGTTCGCCATACTGTCACAGTCCCAATAAAAATCACAGATAAAAAAAAATATTCCATAAAACTATCACCTATTTTGTAGACGCTATAGCTTTTGCACAAACCAATCAATATACGCTTATTGCGATATTTTATAAGAATACGTATCGGCCTAAAGTGAGTAAAAATAATCTTTTTGATATATTTTTGGGGGATATTTATTATAGCAAAAAGTTTAAAATATTGCGTTTTTTTTTTTTCAAAATTGTTGCTCTTTTTTTGTTTTTTAGCGCAAAAAATTAAAATTGCAGAGGTGATCAAATACCACCAAAAGAAAGCTCTATTTGTGGGGAAAAAAAGAACATCAATATTGTTTGGGAGCAACGTCGCACGTCTGTGCAATTGTCAGTTAAAGCACGCAGTGCCGAATCTCAAAAAGTGCTCTGGTTAGGAAGGGGTAAAATCTTCTGGGGCTGAAGTTGTTAAAGTCCATCAAGTTATAGTCTCTGAGCAGACTGTGAACCAGTCTGCCACAGTCCTCGATGGACATCCTCTCCCGCTGGTGGATGAGGCGCTTTCTGGCACACCATACAGCGTCCTTAAAGCAACATATCACAGTGGTTGTAAACCCACTTTTTGTACTTTTACCTATAGGTAAGCCTAGAATAAGGCTTACCTATAGGTAGTGGAAATATCTCCTAAACGTGCGCCGTTTAGGATATATTTCACTTATAGTCCGCCAGAAACTGCTACGGCGCATGCGCAGGGAAGAAACGAAACTAAAGGCCGTTTCTTCCCTAGCATATGCCGAAGATTGCGGCTCCCGTGCGCATGCGCGAGTGACGTCACGTGGCTCCGGCAAATCACAGAGCCGGAGTCTGCGGCCCTGAAGGAAGAGGGCAAGAAGATGGACGCTGCCCACACAGGGGACATCGCAGGATTCTTTTGCAGGTAAGTGGTACATAATGGGCTAGTATGCGATGCATACTAGCCCATTATGCTTTTCATTTGCAGGCTAAACAGGGAGCAAAAGAGGAAGTAAAACCCATCAGGGTTTACTTCCTCTTTAATCACGGGCTGCTGAAATTTTGTGTTATATGACCGAGCGCTGATTTTTTAAAAATGTTTCCCTCTTTAGAATTTTAGTGTGTTGGCCTTGTGGGGAAGAAATGGCAACACCCAAAAAAAAAAAAAAAAAAAAAAAATCTAAATGTCGGAGTGTATTTATAATGGCATTGACAACAAAATCTGTTACCAAGCTTGGGGGAATAATTGTGATTTTTTTTCCCCACGGGCACATCATGCAGCATCACTTGCACTTGTTGCAGCATAAAGGGAGGTCTGAGGATGTGAAGTGAAGTAGCACGTCGTTAGCTGTGTGTTGTGTGCAGTCACACTGATTACATGCAGACATGCATATTAAATAAAACGTGTCACTGTCAATAAATGATTCCATAGCCCCTGGCAGGCCCCGCCTCCCCGGAGGTTATAGTACCTGACAGGTAGAGTAAATGAAGTCTATAAATAACTCGTCCCCTTATTGGCTGCAGGGCACAAATATACAACACGTGACGAGGACTGGCCATTCGCAGCTGCCGAGGAGCTCAAGGGGCTACCTTTAGGCGGTCTAATCTTTGACTGACAGTGACCAGGGCCAATAATCTCCCTCAGTGGGCTTCAGTCCCACCCAGCAGCGAGGGATTGGAGTATTCATGAACTGGGTGGTGACGTTGGGGGGTCACTGAGCAGAAACCTGCCATTCTTCTCTGTAGTGACGACCGTTCTCTCCAATCACAGATAAACTCTGTGCAAATTTCAACTTCTATTGGTTGGAGTAAGTAGGGTGGGCTGGCTTTCTTTTTCAGAGTGGCAGCCCGTTCGGCCAATGAGCGGTCAGTACGAACTAGGGCGCTGTGTGAGGAGGTGCGCGGGATGTCGGCCGCTCGGAGCCTCGGGTAGAACGGGAGGATATACGAGCTTTGTGGGCGGAGATAGAAGAAGGCCCGGTTGGTCGGAAAGGCCGGGGAAGCAGATAAATACTTGGCTGAGGTGAGGAGGGGAAGTAACTGGGACGTTTACATCACCTGTTTACTTCATTGTGCCCGGGCAGAGGAGGAGAGCTGTGTGGGCTGTGCATACAGACAGATGTATGTGACTCCCTCACAACACTCAACTCACACAACTGTTACTGTGCAGTGTGTGTGTGTGTGTATATATATATATATCTATGAGAAATTCCAGGTCCCAGCTTGTTCTGTCACACACAGCATGACAGGGCATTGCAGGACTTGTAGTTCCTCAGCAGCTGCAGCTCATTATTGCTTACTATTACAAGACTTGATTGATCTGCAGCCTGTGAATTGTTCCAAGTCTGTGTTGAGTGGTGCTGTACATGTCAGTCTCTCTTCACCAACGCACCTTGGTGCCTGCACACCTACCTTCACTTACCTGTATGATAAAAGCACTGGGTGTCGTGTACATCGAATGGGTCAGTCTTGCTGCACATTTCAGTGGACACAAACCAAAGCGAGACGCTGTGTGCGGAGAAATGTGCCGCCGTGCTGTCATTCCCTGTGCACATGCTTCATAGCTGCTTTTGTTGTAGAGCTGAATGGGGCGGTACATGGGTTGAAAGCGGTATTAAAGTGGGTCTTAGGCCTAATGTACAACCTCCCCTGAACGATTTAACTTGACAGATAGAATTGACGTGTTAGCTGCATTTGCGCTTAGAAGTGTTTTTTATTTTTTTCCAAATAGTCAAAAATGAAAAATGCCTGTAAACGAGATGCGGCTAAACCCGAGTTACCTCGTTTACATACTTGGCGTTTAAAAATGCCTCTGAACATCCGTCCTGAAAGCATTTTTATTTTTTTTGGTTTCCATACTTCTAAACTCAACTGGCTAGAAATGACTATAAACGACCCAACCGATACTGATAAGACAGCGCTGTCCAAACTTTTTTAAAAAGGGCCAGATTTGATGAAGTGAACGTCTGGGAGGGCCGACCATTTTGCCTGACATTCTTTGAACCAATAAAATTCGGTCTAATGCCCCATATACACTATTCGATTTTCTGCAGATTTTTGTCTTCAGCTTTACTAAAACCATATAATATGAGGTGAATGAATAACTTATATAGCGCTACAATGCGAACTGAATCGCCTCAAGGCGCTGTATTCGTGCTTTGTTGTCAAGCTTCTAGAAGAGGTAGGTCTTGAGTTTCTTCCTGAAGGCCTAATGGTTTTCTTCCATGCGGATGTAGGTTGGTAGAGAGTTCCATAGCCGTGGTCCTTGTGCATTTGTAGGTGAGGCAGAGGGTCTTGAATGTAACCCGATTCTTTACGGTTAGCCAATGTAGACTCCTCAGGGAAGGGGAGATGAAACCTTAAGAGTTTCAATTTGTATGCAATCAGGCAGGCCCTTGCACTACATGGTTTTGGTAAATCTGAAGACAAAAATCTGTGTGTTTTGTCCTAACACTAATCCACTGTCCAACAAAAATTCTCTTGCCTTTGTGGCTGTGTGTGGTGAAGAGATAAGCTTGGGCGTGTTATTTGGATTTACTGTATTTATCGGCGTATAACACGCACCTTCACTTTAAGGCCCCTTTCACACCGGGGCGGTGAGCCGCGGTGACGGTAAAGCAGCGCTATATTTAGCGCTGCTTTACCGTCGTTTTAAACCGCGGTATTCGGCCGCTCGCGGTGCGGTTTTAACCCCCGCGATCGGCCGAAAAGGGGTTAAACACCCCCCGCAGAGCGCCGCCGTAGCGGCGCTTTGCGGCGGTATTGCCGCGGTTTCACCGCGGTGTCCCATTCTATTCAATGGGAAGGAGCGGTATAGGAGCGGTGAACACACCGCTCCTATCCCGCTCCAAAGATGCTGCTAGCAGGACTTTTTTTGTCATCCTGCTAGCGCACCGCTCCAGTGTGAAAGCCCGCCGGCTTTCACACTGGAGTTAAAGGGGCAGGATTTTTTCTTGTGGGGAACAGGCGCTATTTTTAGCGCTGCACCGCATGAAAAACGCCCCGGTGTGAAAGGGGCCTAAGAGGGAAGTTTCAGGAGAAAAAATGTATTTTAAAATAAAGAACTGTGTAGCAAAATGAGGGTCGGTGCCCATCTGCAGCCCCACCACTGCCATGAATGCAGCCCCACTGTTGCCATGAAGGCAGCCTGATTGATGCCCATCTGCAACCTCGGATGGGACAGGGAGGAGGCGGGACGAGCGCCAACAGATTACATACAGCAGAATCTGTTTTCTCTGAGGCCTCTTTAATACAAAGTCCTGCCTCCTATGATGGACATAACAGTCGTCCAATGGCAGCGCAGGAGACGGGACTTCCTAATTACAGAGGCCGCAGTGTAAACAGGAAATATGTAGGGCAATCGTCCTGCATCCTCCTTGTCCCCTCCAAAGCAGCCAGCATGTATATCTTTTTGTGGCCCCACAGAAGATATACATGTCCAAATTACCAGGCAGGCCATTTGAAAACCGGAACGCGGGTGTGATTGACACACGGGATGGACTTTGGACATGCCTGTGATGAGATAACATAGCGGAGAGTTCTGGGGCAGCTGAAAAAAACACTGCACTTCTGCTAAACGTCCGTTTACTAGCAGCAGTGTACGTGAAGCCTAAAGTCTCAAGGCTTTTTACCTTCATGCATTCTAGTGCCCATCTGTCCCCTGCCGACGTTGCACTGAGAACTGAGCGATCAAACACCACTGATCGATCAGTTCTCAGCATTCTGTGAGCAGAGACCTGGACTGTCAGCTGCTGGGCTGTGAAGGGAGGGGCCTGCTCAGGCTCTTGACAAATAGGTGAAATGCTGAGCATGGTACCAGTCCAGGCTTCTGCGCGACCATATGGTTGGGATCTTTTCAGAGCCTGAACCAGCTCTGTGACGTCAGCTGACAGCGGATTTTAGCCCCCTGGGACCCCACTCTCGCCGCACTTTTTTGCCTGCAGGGGCGCGTGGCTATCTGTGGCGTGCTGTGTACCTGGGACACAGCAAATCCCCGATCTCGGTAAAGAGTCGATGATGAGTCTCTTTACCCATGTGATCAACTTTTGTCCAATCACAGCTGATCACATGTAAACAAGGAAGTGCCAGGTATCGTCTTTCATCTCCTCACACTGACAACGTAAGGGATGAGGAGAGCCAATCAGCGGCAAACCTGCACCGATAATCAGGGTACTGATCATTGGTGCCACCTATCAGTACACATGAGTGCTGCATATTAGTGCCTCCTCATTAGCGCACATCAGTGAAGGAAAAGATTTTACTTATTTACAAAATTTGTTTTCCTTTTTTAGCAAAAACAAATAAAAAATCCAGTGGTTAATAAATGCCACCAAAAGAAAGCTCTGTTTAAAAAAAAATCCCCAAAAAACATTTCACTTGGGTACAGCGTTGCATGATCGCGCAATTGTCATTCAAAGTGTGACATCGCTGAAAATTGGCCTGGGGCAGGAATGGGGTGAAAGTGCCCAATATTGAAGTTAACCGCTTCCTGACCGTCCCATAGCAGATTTACTGCTGTAGGGCGGCTGGGCTGTGCAGAATGTGTGTGTAACTCCTGCACTTCCGGGTTTTGGGCACAAGTACGCGCTGCCGACGGCTTGCTCCTGCTGTGATTGCTGATTGTTGGATACACTGACAGAATGCCAGTCTGGCTATGTAAACAAGGCAGATTGTGTGTCATTCTGTTAGTGCAGAACAAATGAATCCTGTGTTTTTAATCCTGTAAAGCAGAAAACCTGCAGATCCATGTCTTCCACTAGCAAAAGCACCTCCCCTAAAATAGTAAAACACTGGCCAGGCACACAGTTAGACCCCTTTTACACTGAGGTGCTTTTCAGGCGCTTTCGTGCTAAAAAAAAAAAGTGCCTGAAAAACTCACCAAATCCTATTGAATGAATGCTTTCACACTGGGGCAGTGCGCCGGCGGGGCAGTGAAAAAAACGCCCCTCTCCATTGAAATGAATAGATAGAATCACTAAAATTTTATAAAAGCTTTAACATGTCAAAGTAGATTTAAACCCTAACTGGGTGACATTTAATTTGCCAAAGCACGTTGTATGATAATTTGTAATTTTTCTGTTTAGAAAATACCCATTTTTGTATCTCAGTGCTGCTGATTTCCTGTAGCCTCTATAGAGGTTCAAAAGCAAAAGCATTGCTCCTGCAGTGGTATACGATGAATACCTTTCCAGGGGGTGACAATTTTGAACTTCCCTGTCTTCAAGCGGTACTGTCTCTGGCAAAGTCTTCGGCACTCAAAACTTCTGGGACTATTCCATGCTTGCACTCGTGCTACGCTCATTGGTTCTTCCCCACCTGTCCCTACTGTATATTGTAGGGGTCAATGGGAGGTACCACAGTCTGCGTCAAAGGATGCGGGTGTTCAACACTATCTTTAGTTTTAAATGTTAAAGGCTTTTCCGAAGGCTGTACTGCTTGAAAACCATAGAGTTCAGACTCCCCACCTACCAGGGAGGTAAGCATTCACAGCCGTTTATTGTAGAACCTTTGAGAAATCCATGGGGACCAAATCTTGAGGAATTTCCCATGGATGTCAGAAGAAACTGCAGAGAGATAACATTTCAATAAGTTGGAAAATCACATTTCTCCACAGTGCTTACAGAGTTTAGGGAAGGTTTTTTTTTCTTTTACTGCTTGTTCAGAATATGCAAATACTTAAGTGTGCATGATCAGGGTCAGGCTCCATGCACACTATAAGCTAAAAAAATGCCTGGATGAAAAATGCTCATAAGAGTGCTCGTGTGCCAGCTTTCAGGAACAGTTTGCAGCAGTTAGGAGCTTTCTTTTTTTTTGTTGGAAAAATTGCTCCCTAAATCACAAAAAAAATATTTTTTTCTGCTCCTAGAAGCTGAAGCAATAAAAACGCTTCTAGACTAAAATCGTGTGCATGGAGACATGGGGATTACACTATGCTTCTAGAAACAGGAAAAATGTTCTCAAACTGCTGCTAGGAGCATTTTTTTAAGCTAGTGTGCATGGAGCCTCAGGGACTTTTAGCAACAGGAGTTGTTTTGTAGGTAACTGTGGAAGTTGGTAATAGTCAAGTTGGTAGCAGTAAATGTTTGTGCATCAGGGTTTACAGCAGGGGTCGGCAACCCACGAGCCACACCTGGCTGTGCCTATGATTAATTCACGGGGACCCGACCCGTGGATATTTTTGCCGCTGTCCTCTTCATTGGACAGCGGCCGGTATCACAGGGCTGGATGGGGGCGGGAACTGCTGGAGTTTACTTTTTCATTTAAACAGCAGGTTTGCCAGCCGATCCTAGCAACCAATCACCAGCGTGTTTCTGCGAAAAGTTAACTGAGCAGTTCCAGCCCTGTAAAATCCGAATCCCCAGCTACATACTCCCTCAGGGTGAACTTGCTTTGTATTAGTGACGCACCTTAAAGTGAGGTAAACCTGTACTGTTATTACTGTATTTAGGATTTTTATTATCATCATTTATTAGCAGGTGAATGCGGCCCTCCATGCATTCACATACATTGAATCCGGCCCTTAACCACTTAAGCCCCGGACCAATTTGCAGCTAAAGGACCAGGCCCCCTTTTGCAATTCGGCACTGCGTCGCTTTAACTGACAATTGCATGGTCGTGCGACGTGGCTCCCAAACAAAATTGATGTCCTTTTTTTCCCCACAAATAGAGCTTTCTTTTGATGATATTTGATCACCTCTGCAGTTTTAATTTTTTGCGCTAAAAACAAAAATAGAGCGACAATTTAAAAAAAAATTCTATATTTTTAACTTTTTGCTATAATATCCCCAAAAAATATATTTATTTTTTTCCTCAGTTTAGGCCGATACGTATTCTTCTACATATTTTTGGTAAAAAAAAATCGCAATAAGCGTTTGGTTTGCACAAAAGTTATAGCTTCTACAAAATAGGGGATAGTTTTATGGCATTTTTATTAATATTTTTTTTTTTTTTACTAGTAATGGCGGCGATCAGCGTTTTTTTTTTTTTTTTTTTTTTTTTTTTTTTTTTTGAATTGTGACTGCGACATTATGGCGGACGCATCGGACAATTTTGACACATTTTTGGGACCATTGGCATTAATACAGCATTCAGTGCGATTAAAAATTCATTGATTACTGTAAAAAATGTCACTGGCAGTGAAGGGGTTAACCACTAGGGGGGCAGTGTAGGGGTTAAGGTGTGACCTATGTGTTTTTTTTTTTTTTTTTTTTTTAACTGTAGGGGGGCGTGGCTTGGTGTGTGACATCACTGATCGTCTGTTCCCTGTGATAGGGAAAGACGATCAGTGACAGCCTCACTAGGAAGCACGGGGAGAGGCTTGTTTACACTTACCTCTCCCCGTTCTTCAGCTCTGTGACTCGATCACGGGACACCGGCGGCGATCGGGTCCCACGGTCACGAAGCTCAGGAGAGGGTCGCGAGTGCACCGCTGGGCTCTTAAAGAGCAACGTTCCTGTACGTGCTTGTGCCCAGCCGCGCCATTCTGCCGACGTAAATGTGCAGGAGGCGGTCCTTAAGTGGTTAAAGAGGGAGTCCCGCAAAAATACTACAAACTACTACAAATACTGCAGCTGCTGACTTTTAAAATAAGGACACTCACCTGTCCCTCGGTCCTCGGATGCTGCCGCTGCCGCCGCCATCTTCAGTATGGGAATCGGGAAATGAATCCTTGCGGCTTCACTTCCCGGTTCCCTACTGCGCATGTGCGAGTCGCACAGCGCAATCAAAAATCCCTGCTGTCTCTGGGACCCGTGTGTGTCCCAGCAGACAGCGGGATGGGAAGAGGCATAGACCCGTGGGAGTCTATGCCCGGAAGTGGGTGCAAATACCTGTCTCAGATGGGTAACTGCACCCCCTCCCCATGAAAGGTGCCAAATGTGACACCGGAATGGGGGGGGGGGGGGGGGTTTCTGAAAAGCGGAGGTTCAATTTTTGTGTGAACCTCTGCTTTAAGTGGAAAGGTTGCTGACCCCTGATTTACAGTAATGTATAGCTGTGTGCCTTTCTTTGTTTATTGTATTTATTGCTTTTGTTTATCATATAATTTTTTAAGTGGTTGTATAAATTGATTGGATTGGCTCTATATTATTCATATTAAATACACTTTCTTAGTTTTTTCTAGTATTGCCTATCCCTGTTTGATGCCGAGTATGAATTTGTGTTCAGTAGCTAATCCATTGTCTCTGGGAGTATGACTGCAGTATTGATAGTTTTTTTTGTCTTGTTTGTAAACAAAAAAAAATGTTTTTTTTAATTAAGACTCATATCTGTTACAGCAGAGGATGTCATTTCATCTGTGCCCAGTCTTGCCACAAATAGTTAATCCAGCCATGAGCAATCCTCATATCTATCTTCAGTAAGATAAAAACTGACACACAGAGAAATAGGTGTCTGTCCTTCCCCCTTGCTTTGAGTGACAGGTCATTTTCTTATATCATGCAGGAGTTTGAGAGAGGCATTCTGTGTACTTCACATCCCCCCTCCTTTCTTATCCAGCTCTCCCAGGATTGGCTGCTCCACATCTCAGCATGTTGCTGTATGCTGAAGTCATGTGGCGACTTTCCTGGGTTTTGACTGGATGTTGGGGATCATGGGGCGGCATAATCCACGAGACCAGAAGACGGTCAGTGTAAGAAATATTGATGCCTGGCCAAAGGGAATGTAGAGGTGGGCGGGGAGTCTGCTGACATCACAGCTCCACCCACCAAGCCCTGGACAACAGACCTGCCCACAGAATCCAGAGTATTGCAGGGCTCCAAACAGTTAAAAGGGAGATATTTGACAGGTAAGAATACATGCAGGAGGCGTGTGTGTATGTATGTATGTGTGTGTGTGTGTGTGTGTATGTATGTATGTGTGTGTGTGTATATATATATATATATATATATATATATATATATATATATATATATATATATATATATATATATATATATATATATTGGTGTGTGTAATTTAGAAATGATGAGAGTGAATTTCCATACACTTTAAAGCGGTAGTAAACTCACAATGCATATCTTGCCTGTCACTGACATTCTCGCCGTCCTTATTTGAGCTGGTTAATAGCTGTAACCTGATTTCTACTTTAGTGATGTCCCCTGTGCATACGCAATTTGGCCATTTATCTATGGCATGCTGTGTGTGCTGTCCCTCACATGCCTGACGAAGGGGTCCTGCATGACTCCGAAACGTTGCACTGTTCTTGTGATGTCATCATGCAGTAAACAATCTGTTTGGACGCTACTTTGTTGATCCATGGTGTGCTGGCAAATGTCACCTTTGTGACTTTCTGAACCAGTTTCCAGTTGGGTATTGCTGCAGCACCCAAACTATTGAGAGCTTATCCAGGAATGTGTGCGATGGGAATATGGAGTATTATTAATGCCGCCAGTCAAGACGGCCTTCTGTTGTGCCAGTGTCATTGTTTGTGGCATAGCTATTCAATAGCGAGAGTAATGTCCCGCTGCCGAGGTTTGGGTAATGCATAAGACAACCTCGCATGCGTGAGATAACAGGTTGTCATTGGGAGAGGGCGGAAGCAGTATCACGCTGGATGTGGAAGGGAATACCTATGATGGCACAGGGCTGGGTATGGATAAAGAAAAGTGAAACCAAGAAAAAAACAATTATAATACAAGCAATTGCAGCAAATAGCGAACGTTTACTACCGCTTTAACATTTGTTATGTTTTAAATGCATTTTAAACATGTTTGTAGCCTAGTGTTATATGCCAGGTACAAATCAATAGAAAATGGTTGGTGCTTGTGGTTTATAACTGGGTGTGTCTGTATCCAAAGATGAATGCCAGTACTTTGATTTGTTTGGCATGTTAAAGCCAGAGTTTATGGATGTTGTGGAGGTAGGATGGAATTTGCTTACTTTCAAGTTTAAGCTTGAATCCTAATACCATCTGAGTAATAAGACAGACTGTGAAAAGAGCAGTTACACGTGAATGGCCGTAGTAACTGGATTTCGTTAGCAGTTTTTGATTTGGATAGCCATTCTATCTTTTATTTCTTTGCAGTCTTATTACTTTTTATACAACATGGGAACACTACAATTTGATAACCATATGTCATAAACGCTTGCGAGATGAGTTTTTTTTGCACCTAAAGCCCAATTCCACATTTATTTCTCACCTCTGATTTCCCTTAGTAAGACAGACAGACTGTATCCAAGTCCATGCCTCTGTCACGTACAGATGTACTGTATATGATCAGATGTGTGGCAAGATCTGTATATCCTTTCTTTGTTTTTTAATAATCTGTTGGCCATGACATTAAGGATTTAAAGCTATAATGCATAAACCTTGCCGTTTTCAACGCTGTACACCGCTCTGCATCCATGTAAATGAGCCCTAAGTTGTAAAGTTATCTATCCACGCATCACTTGTAACTCTGGTAGTCTAAATCGCCCACTCATTTCTTAAATCTCTTGGTCTTCAGTGTTGACCGCTGGAGGTCCTGGCTCTGCCACCCTGCCATGAAGTCTCTCATTCTCTCCTAACTGGTGAGTAAAACTGCAAATGTATGTGCAGTAATTCCACCAATAGAGTAGTTGAAGTGAGGCTGGTGTCCATTTTGACATTGCCAATGTCACGTCCTAATGGATATACATATTGGGAAAACTCATGGACTTTATAGGCACATATGTATAAAATTAGCAAATTTATTGATCTACATTAAAATAGTTTATATACATAAAAATAATTGGATAAAGAGATTCTTCCTATTACAACGATAGTAGGCGGCGGATTTAATGTAAATCTCCCTAGAGCAGCCATTCTCAACCAGAGTTCCGTGAAAACCTAGGGTTCCTCCAGAGGTGGTTAGGGGTTCCTTGAGCTGTGGCTGATTTACCTCCTATTTGATGGTGCCTACATAGTTCTGAGCCAATGCCACTTGGAGGAGCCAGTGGTATGACACCAATGATCTTTTATAGCTCTCTGTAAATGGGTAATTTTTACCACCACTGTAAAGGGGACATTCTTCTCACTGACAACCAATGTAAGGGGCATTGTTCCCACTGACCCCCCAATGAATGTAAAACATATTTTTTTTTTTTTTTATATTGTGTGTGTTAGAAACAAATATGATATAAATTATATTATATAACACCCTAGAGAATATAATGGCAGTCGTTGCTCTTGCAAACACATTTTTTTGGGGGGGGGGATACACTTTTTCTTCTTTTTTTTTTTTATTTCTTTTTTTCTTTCTTAAATAAAAAAATAAGACAACAGTTAAGTTAGCCCTATTTATTTATTTATTTTATATTGTGAAAGAAAATGTTACGTTGAGTAAACTGATACCCAACATGTCACGCTTCAAAATTGCGCCCGCTTGTGGAATGGCGACAAACTTTTACCCTTGAAAATCTCCCATAGGTGACATTTAAAAAAAATTCTACAGGTTGCATGTTTTGAGTTAGAGGAGCGCTGCTCACATATGCGTTCGCTTCTGCATGTGAGCTCAGCGGGGCGGGACACATTTTAACATTTTTTATTTTTTTTCCTTATTTTATTTAACTTTTTTTTTTTTTCTATTTTTACGCTGTTCTTTAAAAAAAAAAATGTAAACATCCCTTGTAATAGAAAAAAAGCATGACAGGACCTCTTAAATGGGAGATCAGGGTCTAAAAGCCTCAGATTTCATATTTACACTAAAATGCAATAAAATAAATTAATTGAATGTAATTTAATAAACAAATAAAAATAAAATAAAAAATGCTGCTTTAAGAGCTATGAGCGGAAGTGACGTTTGACGTTGCTTCCGCCCTGCAATGGTATGGAGACGGGTGGGGGCCATCTTCCCCCCTCATCTCCATACTACCAAGCCAGGGAGAGGACCCGATCACCTCCGATGCTACCGATGGCTCTGGTAAGTGGCGACGGAAGGTGATCTTGTGGCGAATCCGCCTCAGAGGCTACTTTTATCTGAAACTGGACCACTCACTGAAGAAGAAGATATTGGGGTTGTGGTAGCTAGCTGCTGCAATAACAATGATATCCCTCTTCAAAGTGCCAACGTATATCGGCGTGAGCCGGTCCGGAAGTGCTTAAATGTACTTTTTAAGGGATAAATATATGGGCATCTTTACTGTCCTAATTCTGAGGATTTCAGAACCTGTTGTAAATGAATGAAGGTCAACTGTTGCCAGGGTGGATTTGATTTAAATCCCTAATAAAAAGGCTTGATTTAAATCATAATTTTTAAAGAGCAACTGTCATCTCTGTCCTGCAGCGTCTCCTCCTCTGTCCTGCAGCGTCTCCTCCTCTGTCCTGCAGCGTCTCCTCCTCTGTCCTGCATTCACTTTAATGGGACGGCTGGTGTTGCGGCAGTGACACAACAAGGTGAGGTGGCAGCAGGTCGGTGGATGCCCTCTAACAGGTGCTGCCATGATGGATCTGAAATGACAGGTGTTCTTTTAAATGTAAGGACTTTTTCTTACTGGTAGTTAGGAAACCTTCATTTTGTTTGCAAATATTAAAGATTCTATTTAGAATAATAAGCTGCCAGGTTAGTAAAACGGCAGTATCGGAACCAATTTAATCATACAGTTTGTAGTGTACATAGATTTGCAAAACAATGGAATAAAGGAACGTTCCTGAACTTTGTTTTATCTCCATGGTTGCTGTGAAATTGTGTGAATGCATGTTATCTCAGCTTGTAGAGCTTGGATTCATTGCATGAGTTTACCAAAAATTTAAAAATGGTCAAATTTCTTCATCAATTTAGGCCAATAGTATTAGTAATTAGTACTTAGTAATAGTATAAGTGTATATTGATTGGTTTGCACAAGAGTTATAGCGTCTACAGAATAGGCAATGTATTTATGGCTTATCCTTTTTTTTTTTTTTTCGGGACTGCGACATTGCAGCAGACAGTTCGGACACCTAGTTGACTTTTTTTTTTTTTTTTTTAAACCAGTGACATTATTACAGTGATCAGTGCTAAAAATATGCACTAACACTGTATAAATGACACTGGCAGGTATTAGCAGGAACACTAGATCAGTGTCCATGCCTGACAGCACAGCGATCTACTTGTTTAGATTGGTAGCCTGCCGTTCTGTCTCTGTGGGGAGCGATCGTGGGTGGCCAGCTGATTGGCTCCTCTGTGACCAATCGGCGCATGCCCCCCAGTGGATATTGAACAAAATCACGTACTGGTACATGAGTTTGCGCAATAGATGCGACTTGCCGCAGTATATGTCCGGCAGGCGGTCGAGAACTGGTTAATCAGCGATCACATCGTTACAGCAGATTGCAACATTTCGAAGCCATGCAGGACCCCTTCATCGGGGATGTAACTAAAGTCACATGTCGAAGAAGGGGTCCTGCGTGGCTCCGAAATGTTGCAATTTGCTGTAACGATGTGATCGCTGAATAAAGCTTAGTACCCATTTGGGAGATCTTTGGTATGCTGGTGACGTTCTTTTTGCTCTGACTTTACACTGTTCCAGCTGGTGGTCGGTTCAGCACCCACTTATACGCACAGCCATTTCTACAGGAACGTGTGTAATCTTTAACTTGGGACACTTGTTCCGGGGGCTGTCTGTTACTGTATTTACTTCACTTCAAGGCCCCTTGCACACAGAAGTTAAAAATTGCCATTTTTTTTTCCCTCCTGATCTGAAAGAGATTTCCATTACTTCCTGTCATCTACTGAACAAGATAAGGGAACTTTCTGAAATGGGATAGATAGGAGAAAATGACAGGCATTTTTTTTTTTACCCTTCTCTGTACATAAATAGAAAACAATGACTTTCAATTTGCTTTAGTGGAATCGTTGGGGGTAAGATGCACTGCTACGGTTTACTTCCTGTTTCCTCACTGAGAAAGGGGGAGTGTTGAAAAATCTCTTTTAATAGGGAAACAGCAGCAGTAAAATCCAAACTGCAATTTTAAATTTTCCACACTCTATCCAAAAAATATATATATATAGTTTGTTTTTCTACTTGTGCGCCACACACACAATCTATCCAAAGCTATAATCTCTAGTTTGGTTGCACTGACCCTTTTTAAATTGTTTGTTACTCAAAGAAAAAGGGTAACTTTTTTTTTTTTTTTTTTTAACCACTTCAACCCACTTCAGGAAGATTGCTGAATGACCAGGCCATTTCTTTTGCGTTTCGGCACTGCATTTAGGCCGATATGTATTCTACATATTTGTGGTAAAAAAAATTACAGTAAGCGTATATTGATTAGTTTGCTCTAAAGTTATAGCGTCTAAAAAAATAGGGGATAGATTTTATAGCATTTTTATTATTTATTTTTTTACTAGTAATGGCGGCGATCTGCGTGTTTTTATTTATTTATTTTCTTTTTTTATCGGGACTGCGACATTATGGCGGACACATCAAACACTTTTAACACATTTTTGGGACCATTGGCATTTATACAGCGATCAGTGCTATAAAGATGCGCTGATTACTGTAAAAATGTCATTGGCAGGGAAGGGGTTAACACTAGGGGGCGATCAAGGGGTTAACTGTGTTCCCTGTGTGTTTCTAACTGTAGGGGGAGGGGACTGACCTATAGGAAATGACAGATGGTGATTCCTAGCTATTAGGAACTCGCAATCTATCTCTCCTCACAAAACAGGGATTTGTGTGTTTACACACACGCGCACGCACGTACGTACGTACCTGTTCTGCCTCTCGTGCCCACAGTCGCGATGACCACTGGCCACGAGCATCGCCCCCGCCCACCGCAGTGCAGCGCGCGCGCCTGCTATCCCGCTTTAAGGAGCCGACGTATAGCTACGATGACTCTCGGGATCGTGCCGACCTGCCGCAGTAATGACGGCGGCTGGTCGGCAAGTGGGTAAACAGCACATCGCTTCGGAATTACTAGATCCGAGGCCCGAACAAAGCATCAGCTTTTTTCGGGTCTTCGGCCAGCTGGCAGACATGACAGCTGGTTGCTCGGGCCTCTCGTGGGACGGGAAAGCACGGACGAGCAGTGGATGGCGGCAGGGGAACGTCCCCTCCCTCTGCTTGTAATAACGGCCACGTACCTGCTGAGCCTCATTGGTTATTACAAAAAAGCCGACCGTCCGCTCTAAAGAATGGTCCCGGGGTGAAACCCCTTGAACCAATATTAGTTTTTGACCAATACTTCTAATAATAAAAAAAAAAAAAAATGAATACCGGCCGCACCGATAATCGATCAATCCCTAGTTCCAGTACAATCCAGTGCAGGAAAAATGCAGCGTGTTCTACTTGTATATATTTTTTTTTTTTTTCTGGAACTGACTGCACTGGTGTGAACTAAGCCATTGGAAACCATATAACCTACTTTCCCTGTGTTTTTTGATGCAGAAAAAAAAATGCACTGGACTGTATTTGGTGTGAACTGGCCTTTTAAAGACAAATATTTAAGTGTTGTACAGTATATTCGATGTATGCAGTGCTACAAGAGATGGTCAGAAACGGATTTACTATAGGCTGGGGGTTGTCGACTGGGACATGAGACCGAACCAATCTGGGACAGGGGAGGCTTCTAGAAATCACTGTTTAAGTGTGAATGTAGTAAACCAAACCAATTACCTACGGTAGCTGTGTAGGAGCTTTGAGCTGCCAATGTACTTACTACAGTATGGTGCACATGATGCAGATCCACAAGGAAGCTAAGGAACACTTCTACTATTCCTAATAGGCTGATCAGGTCTGAGTAAGCTCTTTGGCATGTAAAACCACTATTGGCTGTTGGAGGTGACCACACAGTAAGTACCATGGGGGTGCTAGTTGTTTTCTGGGAGATTTAGACTGGAAGCTGGGAATAGCATTGATGCAATGCTACAGGATGTTTTCACTGTTTACTGTAGGCATATCAAACTCAGAGTGGGCTGAACTGAGTGGAATACATCTTGAGGGAGGCAGCACCTACTTATTTTCAGAAAATTATAATTCTGTAATTCACATCACAATAACAGTTGCCAGCAGGGCTGCGGTTAGAAATCCTAGGGCCCTGTACAGCTTACCTGACATGGCCAGGGCCTAGCCTGCAGGCATTGTGTGTCTTGGAGGTCAAAAGTGCAGGTATTGGGTGTATGAATGTACAAAATGCAGGTCAGGAGAATGTAATATACAGAGTGCAGGGGTTCTGTTGGCCGTGATGTGAGGTGGTGGGACTACATTGCACTTGTGCGTTGTGCATTGCGTTGTCCATGCTGTTTAAAATCTACTTTTGGCAAAGCTATTTTTTCCCCCAGAATCGCCATCCTATGCCCAGAGTAGTTACCATTCTTGCAAACAGTTATACTGGCAACCTTTTGTATTTTGCTTCTACTTTAGAAAGAACACGATGGTGATTATGGAGTGATGCACCCAAAGCTACATGTTTATGCGATTTTAATACTTTTTGTGTGACCTAAATTGGATCTAGTATGTACTGTACTAATTCCACTGGCTATGAACTTTATTGTGGGTTTGTGGCTCAAAGTAGTAAAGCCAGAGACAGACCGACAAGTAGGTCAACAATGACAGCCCCAATCTAATACCCTGTTACCGGTCAATGTGAATGCATGGTAAATGCCAATGTACATTATAACCGATCATAGGAGGAATACAGGTGGATGCTAGAGACGATTCGCATGGCTTATCTGTCCCCACCTGCCATTCAGAGTAATGTCATTACTACTACACTCCCACAATGCATCGTGTTTTGTGATTGCTGGTGGAATTCTGTTATATAACTGCTCCACCTCCCATTCACAGAACGCAGTGCATTGTTGGAATGTAAAAATATAAGAGTTCTGTGAATGGCAGAAGGGGCTAGGCGATTGGCCCAGCTGCTGTTAACTCTCACAGTGCTGATAGACAGCGGGGTAATATCTTACCGCTGTGAGGAGGGACAATTTTTAGCAGAGACTGCAACTTGCAGGTAATGGATTAAAAATCATTACATATAACTAATGTGTATGGTGCTTACGACCCACAAGACAAGTATAGCCATAAAACGCTTTGGCAACTTCTCTTCTACAGTTGAAGTTTAGTTTATTTTTTTTGGGGGGGGGGCCCACAAAAAAGACCCCCAAAATAAAATAAACTTCAACTGTAGAAGAGAAGTGACCAAAGCGTTTTATGGCTATACTTGTCTTGTGGGTCGTTAGAGTGCATCTTTGCTCTGCTGTGATCCAGAATCAACCGACACAGGGCTAAAGCCTGCTGTCAGCTGATGTCACAGAGCTGCTCCTGACCATATTGTTAGGATCTAACCGGATGTCTGATCAGCAGCTGGCTCAGCCTCTCGGCACATGGCTGAGAGCCAAAGCCAGCTGCTCCCACCCTCTTTGCAGCACAGCTCTGGAGGAGTAAAGCAGAGAGCGATGACTGACAGTTAGTTCTCTGCTCATAGAAGACCGATGGCTGAGTGATCATCGGTCAAGTAATCGCTCGGTGTTCGGTCTAATGCCCCGTACACACGAGAATATTTTCCGTCAGGAAAAATCTTGGCTGTTTTTTCTGACAGAATTCCGCTCAAGTTTGGCTTGCATGCACACGGTCACACAAAAATTTGCTGAGCTTTCGACCGTCAAGAATGTGGTAACTTTCTCCTTTTTAAAGCAGAGTTTCACCCATTTAAAATTCAGCAGCTACAAAAAGTGTAGCTGCTGACTTTTAATAATCAGACACTCACCTGTCCCACGGTCCATCGATGCAAGTGAAGGAAGCCCTGCTCCTCTCTGCGGCACCGGGATTCTAACTGTGTGCGCCCGGCTGTGGCTTCACAACCGGGCTCACACTGCGCATGCGCGAGCCATGCTATGAATGGCCGGGCAATCTTCTGGGACCTGTGACGTGTCCCAGAAGATTGCAGGGAGGGAGGGGGGAGAGGTGATCTTCTGTCGCCGCGGTGCCAGGGGAGTAAGTGGGAGCTGCGTGCCTGTAAAAACTTGGTACCCGCTCCTCCCCCAAAAAAATTACATGCCAAATGTGGCATGTCAGGGGGTCACCAGCAGAAGTTCATTTTTGGGTGCAACTCCACTTTAAGCATGGTTTACTATATATTGCATTTGCATGATCCATTCATATAGCCTTTGTTATTGACATAGGTGGCTTTAATGTGCTTTACATCACGATGTATGTATTTTCTTTGCTGTCCATCATCTCAAATGCTGTTAATAAATGATGTATGAATCAAACCCAATAAATAATATACCAAAAGCACATTATACAGGCTAGCATTCAGCTGATGAAATGACCTGACTTCTGAATAAGAGCTTCAGGCACACCCCACCCACACAGAGATGTAAGAGGCATAATTCATCCTCTCCAGCAAAGAGAAAATCGTAATGGGGGTGCATTAAATCTACCCACATAAGCAAACAAATTGAGCTACTGCAGCATTTGTTTTTTTCTGTATAGCTTAGGAGGAGTACTTCAATTCTGATAAAATTGACTGTAGCCATGATATAAGATATTTAGTGCAGCCTATTTGCATTGTGTCTTGCTTGTTGTGAATATTATAAGAAAGGGACTTGTACATCTACATAGACCACCACCCAGCTCTCCTCTTTTAACCCTTAGTTTTCAAGTCAGTATTGGCTTAAAGAGAAACTTGTTCTGGTAATTGGCAGGCGGGCGTGTCGGTATACACGAATGTACCACGCACACGATGAGACCGGAGGCAGTGCTAACAGCCATGTTAATTAGTGGAAGTAAGCTGGTTGTAGTTTCAGGCTTTCTGGTGGCAGCAGTGCTGGCTGTGTGGCACAATTAAGGGGCACAGAGCAGGCTTCTTTCTGAGGCACGTGAGTACTGCACTGCCTCTAGGGAGGATGATGGCAGCTAAATGACCCCCCCCCCCCCCCCCCTCAAAGGGGTTCCCAATATTTGGCTGTCTATTTGCTAAGATATCAGCTGGGTAGGGTAGCTGGTAGGGTAGGGTAGCCGGTCTAAGCATAGACCTGTCATTTGGCACAAGCGGGGAGGGAGGAGCACAGCTAGAAAGGGTGCAGATGTGCTGCCATCAGGTCATTCATAGTCCTGCTCTCTTTGCTCTCCCATTAGACTTAAAGTGTCAGGTGTGTTTGAGCCAATGCAACGGTCTGGTATTGTGGCCACTGCGGTGGCCTCCACCTCTACCTATATCACTAATGATGACTTTGGCTGTGGAGTTGCCAAGCCTGGAAGGAAAAATTGATGATATGGTAATAAGCCAAATATGCACCATTGATTCTGGGCCCTACTGAAGGTACAAACACAAAATAATATTACAAATATTGTAATATTGCTGCAAACATCAAGAATAGGAGAATATTTAGTTGTTTGTTCTTTTGGTAGTAGGTCATGGTAATGGTAAGAAATATACAGCTAAATTTAACCTAAAGAAAAAGTGTTTGTGTATTATATTACCAAAAGTTTTGGGGTGCCTGCCTTTGCACGCACTTGAACTTTAATTAAATCCCAGTCTTAAGCCTGGTACACATGATCAGATTGTTGGCCAACAAAGCGTCACTTTTGTCCAAAGGGCGTGTGCCAGGAACTTGTCTTGCATACAAACGGTACACAATTGTCGGCCAACAAACACGAACGTAGTAACGCACTACAAGGAATTTCGGCTCTTGAGCGCCACCCTTTGGGCACCTTCTGCTAATGTCGTGTTTGAGCATTGATTCTGAGCATGCGTGTTTGTACTTTCAACTTTTGTGTGACGGACTTTTGTATAGATGGGAAAATCTGACAACAGGCCGCTGTCCACCGAAAATTTACTAGCCTGCCATCCAACATTTGTTGGTGGAAAGTTGGACAACAATTATCTGATGGAGCGTACTAACGGTCGGATTTTAGGCCAACAGTCTGTCATCACACAATTCCCTGCTGAAAATCCGATCGTGTGTACGAGGCTTTAGTCTGTAGGGTTCAATATTGAGTTGGCCTACCCTTTGCAGCTATAATAGCTTTAACTCTCCTGGGAAGGTTGTCCACAAGGTTTAGTAGTGTGTCTATGGGAATGTTTGACCATTCTTCCAGAAGGGCATTTGTGAGTTCAGGCACTGATGTGGACAAGAAGGCCTGGCTCCCAGTCTCTGCTCAAATTCACCCCAAAGGTGTTCTATCAGGTTTAGGTCAGGACTCTGTGCAGGCCAGTCAAGCGGAACTCCGCTTTAATACTGAGCAGTTTGGTGTTCTCTTCTGAGATGTTGTTGTGTTTTTTTTTTTTTTTTTTTTTTTTTTTCTGTCAGATATTAAGCTCTTCTAATGAATTTATAATGAAAATTCTTGCCACAGCGCCAGATGTTAACTGCATTGTGTTCACAGGGAGCAATCACCTTGTGGCTAACCGTGCTCTTAATAGCAGGTATCATTACACTATTGCAGTGCCAGGCAGGCAGACCACACTACAATTGGATTCTCGCTTTATTCCAAGTGTTGGTCTGATTTAAAGGGTTGCAGCATCTATTGTAGCAATTGCTTGCTGCCTGGTATGTGTAGGTGAGGACAACAAAACATATCCTATACATCAGGGGAACTGAATGCAGTTTTCTTACTGCAGAGATACGAATCTAATTTTCCTTCTGTGACTCAGATCCTTCACATCACAGCCCCCCCCCCCCCCCCCTTTTTTTTTTTTTTTTTTTTTTTTTTCTACATCAGTGTAAATCAGTCAGTCACTTCCTTTACATCACAACTCTTTCAATCCATAGACAACCCCCCCCCCCCCCCCCCCCCCCCCCCCCCCCCCCCCCCCCTTTTCACATCGGTTACCATCACAACACAGTCCCCCTTGCAACCAGCCTGATCTTACATCACAGGCCTCTCTTTAAATCACTGCACCCTATACATCAGACCCCCACACATCACAGCCTGTCTTGCTATCACAGCTCCCCCCCTCAATCCAAAGCCCGCCTTGCAATCACATACCCCCTCCCACACCCACACACCAGACCCCCTCGCAAACGCAGCCCTCCTCATGTTACAGCTCCCCCCTTCCTCACATCATAGCTTTCCTTATGTCACAACCTCCCCTTCCTCCCATCACAGCACCCCTCCTAACATTACGTCCCTTTGCAAGCACAGCCCTCACATTACAGCTCAAACTTTAAACACAGCCCCCCCAATTAAACCACAGTCCCCATTGCAGTTACAGCTCTCCCCGCTCCACAGTCCTACCTTTACACAACATAGAAGGGGATGGGAGGGATGGCAGAGTGCGGTGCGGTGGCTGATAAACTCACATCAGGGCAGAGGGCAGGAGGCACAGCATGTTTACACTGAGGGCGGGAGCTGCCCAATTCTTGTTAACAAGTGAGTGAGTTGTTGATTTGAGTGAGTGTTGATTTGAAAAGTTTACGCCCTCAGCGAAGACCTGCCATGCATCCCGCCACTTAGTTTAACAGCAGCGGCGGTGGGCAGATGAGTACACAGAGAAGAGTAGTCCACACAGGCTGCTAAGTGGTGCGGGCTTGGTCTGGACAAGACTGTCGCTCGATCCGTGTGTGGACCTCGGTCCGCCATTTAGTGACGCTTGTTAAGGTGAACTTTTCCCCAAGTTTTGTCCTTTTTTTTTTTAAAGGCTCCTGCAAGTACAGAAAAATGCCTACTGAGCTGCCAGAAATCCATTTAGGTCATAAGTCCTGTTGTGGGCTGACAAAACACATCATTTTCATTTTGGACTAAGTGGTGTCAGCCCTGCGCAGTCTTTTACCAAACCCCTCAGCTGTTCCCCCTATCCTGTTCACTGCAGTAGTGGTGCACCGAAATAAATTCTGCACTGAAAACCGACAATTCAGGATGCATTTTCTGAGAACACTTTTGCGTTCAAATAAAGTGCAAGAAAAGTTCAAATAAAATGCATCCCTTTAAATTCTATTTATGGTCTGCTGCGCTTTTGTTAGGCTGGCTTCACACTGGGGCGGGGGGGCGGCGACGGTAAAGCAGCGCTATATTTAGCGCTGCTTTACCATCGTTTTACCCGCGGTATGCGGCCGCTAGCGGGGTGGTTTTAACCCCCGCTAGCGGCCGCAAAAGGGTTAAAAACCTCCGCAAAGCGCCGCTGCAGCGACGGTTTGCGGGCGGTATCCCCGCGGTTTCCCATTGATTTCAATGGGAAGGAGCGGTATAGGAGCGGTGAACACACCGCTCCTTCACCGCTCCAAAGATGCTGCTAGCAGGACTTTTGTTGTGGTCCTGCTAGCGCACCGCTCCAGTGTGAAAGCCCTCCGGCTTTCACAATGGAGTGAATGGGGCCGGTTTTTTCAGGCGGTATACAGGCGCTATTTTTAGCGCTGTACCGCCTGAAAACCGCCCCAGTGTGAAAGGGGCCTTAGTGTAACACACCTCCCATTAAAATGCAATAACCCTATTTTTGGCCGCTAATTTTTGTACATCCCTACACTGTATCAGCAGGTATTTTTGTTGCATTTGTTGAACATATACAGTGGGTAAAATAAGTATTGAACAAGTCCACTATTTTTTAGGTAAGGCCCCTTTCACTCTGGGGTGGTGGGTGCGTCAGCGGTAAAACACAGCTATTTTTAGCGGCGCATTACCGACAATTTCCCGGCGCTATTCGGCCGCTAGGGGGGCGCTTTTACCCACTCTGCGGGCAGCGGAAAAAGGGTTAAAACCACTGCAAAGCACTGCTGCAGAAGTGCTTTGCCGACGGTATAGCTGCACTGCCCCATTGATTTCAATGGGCAGGAGCGGTGTATACACCACTCCTTCACCGCTCCAAAGATGCTGCTAGCAGGACTTTTTTTACTGTCCTGCCAGCGCACCGCTCCAGTGTTGGAGACACAGTAGCGGCTCTTTCAGGGCGCTTTGCAGGCGCTATTTTTAGAGCTGTAGCGCCTGCAAAGCGCCCCAGTGTGAAAGGGGTCTAAATGTCTTTCAAAAGGTGCTATTGATATAAAATTTTCAGCACATATCGGTAACAACCCATGCAATCCATACATACAAATAAACCAAAACAAATAAGTTCAGAAATGTAAGTTCTGTCCAATACTTTTTCCCTGTGTCATCCCATTTTATTAAACACACGAAGCAAGGGAGGAAAAAAAAAGGCATAGATTTCAGCCGGCGTCATGGCTTTCCATCAGTTATTGTAAAGCAATCCTGCTCCTTGTCAGTGCAAATTAATATCAGCTGGTTCAGGCTCAACTGATGGCCTATAAAAAGGTGTCTCATTACCAAGGTGTCACACAAGAAACCTCTCATAATGGGTAATGCCGGTTTCACACTGGGGCGGTGGGGGTAAAGCAGCGCAATATTTAGCGCTGCTTTACCGTTGTTTTAGCCGCGGTATTCGGCCGATAGCGGGGTGGTTTTAACCCCCGCTAGTGGCCGAAAAAGGGTTAAAACCCCCCGCAAAGCGCTTTGCCGGCGGTATTACCGCGGTATCCCCGCGGTGTCCCATTGATTTCAATGGGTAGGAACTGTATAGGAGCGGTGAATACACCGATCCTTCACCGCTCCGTCACCGCTCCAAAGATGCTGCTAGCAGGACTTTTTTTTTTTTTACCGTTCTGCTAGCACACTGCTCCAGTGTGAAAGTCCTCCGGCCTTCACACTGGAGTTAAAGGACCCACGTTTTTCAGGCGCATTACAGGCGCTATTTTTAGCGCTGTAGCGCCTGAAAAACGCTTAGGTGTGCAAGGGGCCTAAAAGCAAAGTGCTCTCGCAAGACCTTCGCAACCTTAGGCTCCTTTCACACATATGGATAGTTATCTACCACAGCTAAACTCGGTCAATGCTTTCCTATGGCCCCATTCACACACTGCATTTAGCAACAGTTTCCTTACATGGGGTTTTGTGCGGTTAAAAAAAAAATATTTGACTGCGTCCAGGACCGATTTATTGCAGCTTTCTGCACATATTATATAGCGAAACTGGTTTTAGGGACTTTAAATGAAGGTATGGCCTGGTAAGGCCAGTTCTTCCATCCCTTGGGACTTTAAATGAAAATGTGGCCCGGTAAGGTCACATATTTCCATCCCTGTTATGATCAAAAATGGGGAGAGAGCAAGGGGGCGGGACTTTGAATGAGGCAAAAGAATAGTTTGGTGAACATAATTGGAATTTATTGGTTGCCATACAATACACGTTGCATACATTGACTATAGACATATTGAGGTGATGCATGGGTAGTAGAGTACATCTCAGTCATAACCTGAATATCACATAAAACGGCAAGCAACAGCTTTCCAAAGTGCACCAAAAACATGAGGATAAAATTGTAAAATATGCTTTCTGCACATAACTGCAGGTAATCGCAGTGTACTATTTCTCCTGTGGATAGCAGCAGCAACAAGGAAAGAAAAACAGGAAACTCATCAGAAATGGCAAGGATGTTCCAACGCAGCCGCATGTAAAAGCAGCTAATCGCAATGTACAACTGCAAGTGATCGCTGTGCCAGGAGTCTTGGAATTTCAAAATAACAAAACATTCTTAACAGCAGCAGAACAGCCATCTGTGTGAAAGAGGCCTTATTGTTGCAAATAATGGCATTGGTTACAGAAGGATTTCTAAACTTCTGAATGTTCCGGTGAGCACTGTTGTGGCCATAATTTGGAAGTGGAAAGAACATAATTTCACCATAAACCGGCCACAAACTGGCGCTCCTTAGTTAATTCTTTTCACCCCTCCGTCAGAAAACTATCAGAAGAGACGTTCAAGAGCCAAGGACCACTTGTGGAGGGCTTCAGAAAGACCTGGAATTAACAGGTACAATTGTTTCAAAGAAAACAATAAGTAATGCACTCAACCGCCATGGCCTGTATGCACGCTCACCATGCAAGAAGAAAAAGCATGTTGAAGTTTGTTTAACCACTTCAGCCCTGGAAGGATTTGCCCCCTTCCTGACTAGGCTATTTTTTGCGATATGGCACTGCGTCGCTTTAGCTGACAATTGCGCGGTTGTGCGACGTTGTACCCAAACAAAACGTGTGTCCTTTTTTTTTTTTTTTTTTTCCACAAATAGAGCTTTCTTTTGGTGATATTTGATCACCTCTGCTGCATTTATTTTTTGCGCAACAATTTGGCAAAAAAACACAATATTTTGTAGTTTTTGCTATAATAAATATCCCAATTTTTTTTTTCTCCAGTTTAGGCCGATATGTATTCTTCTACATATTTTTGGTAAAAAAAATCGCAATAAGCGTATATTGATTGGTTTGCGCAAAAGTTATAGTGCCTACAAAATAGGGGATAGATTTGTCATATTTATTTACTAGTTATGGCAGCAATTTTTTTTTTTTCAGGACTTTGCGGTGGACAGAGCAGGCACTTTTGACGCTATTTTGGGACCATTGGCATTTATACAGCGATCAGAGCTAAAAATAGCCATTTATTGCTGTATAAATGTCATTGGCAGGGATGGGGTTAACACTAGGGGGCGATCAAGGGGGTTAACTGTGTTCCTTGGATGTGTTCTAACTGTAGGGGAGGAGAGAGATCGGTGTTCATACTTAGTATGAACACACGATCTCTCTCCTCTCCCCTGAGAGAACCGGGATTTGTGTGTTTACACACACAGATCCCGGTTCTCTCTCTGTCACGACCGATCGCGGGTGCCCAGTGGTCATCGTGCCTGCAGGGCACACTCATTGGCTCTGGGGACACGTGTTTCGCCTGCTGTGACGTCTTAAAGGAGTGATGTACAGCTACGGTGATTTGCCGAGCCAACCTGCCACAGTATAACTGGTCGGCTAGCGGTTAATGTTTTCTGCACAACATTTAGACAAGCCTGTGAAATACTGGGAGAGTATAGTCTGGTCAGATGAGACAAAAATTGAACTCTTTGGATGCCATAATACACACCATGTTTGGAGGTCAAATGCCACTGCACCCCAAAAACAACCCCATACCAACAGTGAAGTTTGGAGGTGGGAACATCATGGTGCGGGGCTGTTTTTCAGCATACGGTACTGGCAAACTCCATATCGTTGAAGGAAGGATGAATGGAAAAATGTACCAAGACATTCTTGATAAAAAAAATCTGCTATGCCAGGGTGGTGAAAGATGAAACGAGGGTGGACATTTCAGCATAACAATGATCCCAAATGCAACGCTAAGGAAACACTCAGTTGGTTTTAAAAGAAAATAAAGCTGCTAGAATGGCCCAGCCAATCACCTGAATTGAATCCAATAGAAAATCTATGGAAAGACTAAAGATCAGAGTTCATAGAAGAGTCCCACAGAACCTTCAAGATTTAAGGACTGTGTGGAAGAATGGGCCAAAATCGCACCTGAGCAATGCATGCAACCTAGTTTCTCCATATAGGCGGGGTCTTGAAGCTGTCATTAACAACAAAGGATTTTGTACCAAGTATTACATTTCAATTTGTGTGTTCAATACTTTTTCCCTGTGTCATTACATTTTAAAACAGAAGAGGAAGGATACCCCCTGAATGGGATTTTAAACAGCAACAATACTACCAAAATGGGTAAAATCTAAATAAACATCTAAAAAGATCAATCACACGTGTGATGATCTAGTTTGACAGATCAGATAAATGATTACATGAGTATATTGACAAGGTATACATAAATAGCAATAGTCTCCATTATGCGAGACAATAAATCTTCAGTTTCCGACGCGTTTCAGGTTCAAGTTTTTCGCCAGGTGTGTGTGTATATCGATATATGAGAAATATACATTCAACAATCTAGTAAGTAAAGAAAAAGCACAAAGCAAATGTTGTGATACAGGCAAGAGTAGAAATTAGGGTTGCACCGATACTAGTATCGGTGCCGATACCGAGTATTTGCACAAGTATCAGTACTCGTACAAATGCATCGATACCTGAAACTGATACTTTCAGGCTCGGTTCTTTGAGCTGTCAGTGGGGATGAACAAATGTTACTCTGTTTAGCCCCATATTAACCCTTAATTTACTCTAATCAGCCTTAATTAACTCCTTATTCACCTCCATTTAATTTTTATTATTTTCCTGCTTTTTTTTTTTTTTGGTTCACGTCTATTTTATAAACGATAAACAATTCAAATATTTTTTCGACATTGCATATGTCTAAAGGACCATGTGTAGAAACCGGGGCATATTTTGTAGGTTAAACAGACAGACTAGTCATAGCGAGGGCCCCCCGTGCATTAGGCAGGGCTTGGTCAGAGCATAGTCCACACATCATCCACCAGTATAATCCTCCCACCATCTAGTGTTAGAAACAGAGCATTGCAAACAGCCTCTTTGTCACTTGAGACAAATTACATCAAGAGAGCTCTTTCTATTTGCAGTTAAGCATCATCAAAAGATGGAAAATACACCAGTCAGAAGAAAAAAGGAGTCCAGAGCAGTCCATCGTTATCATGACAGGTTGCCCTGATAGTCTATAGGTGAAATGTTTGTTATATGCAAAAAGGGGGGATGGCTCACCAGAGGAAGAGAGCAGGGTATGAATTGTGGACTAACAGACCACCCCTAAGAAACACCATTCCATAAACTGTTATGCCAGATGTCCACTGAAAATAAGTGTCACAGGATTCATAGAATGGATCAACCCCATTCTATTTCCATGAGACTATGAACAAATTGTAGAGAAATAGTTTGGTTTAATAACTACAACATATTAAATGTTTTTAACCATGTTCCTCCCAATGTGTATCCCTCCAAAAATGAGCATTAACTGACGAGTCATTCAATCCAGTGGGATAGGTGGCTCTGAGGGACATTATCAATCTGGACCGGTCTACTATTGGAGACTGACCGTGTTCCAATCCCCACCTGTCCCACTGGAATGAACCCGGTCATGTATTAGAAATTTGATGTTAGGAAATTTTCCTTAATGGACATCATGTACATCCCTACCCAAAGGGAGATCTGGATTGCAGGTCTTCATACTTGGTACATGGCTGTAGGCCCTTTTGTGGAAAACAGCCACAAGAGCAGGTTAATAAATAAACTACTCCGGCTGTTTTGCAGTTTGCAGAGTGTAAAGATCTGTATTGTTGCCCATTAGGTAATTTGGCATTGGAGCATATATTCATAAACTGGCAATATGCACATCTGCCGCATTTTAAAAGTCCCCTTGTGGTTTACATGGATCTTTTCTAAATTCCCCGTATATTCGCTGTGTACTAGAAAGTCCCTCAGTGATTTTGTTCTTTGATATGTGATATGGGGATTTTCTGGAACAAATGGGTTTAGGGAAGGGTCAATTCGTAAAATATGCCAATGTTTGTTTGGTTATAATTTTTCCAATTTTATTGTCCGATTTAGTCTATTTTGCAATACTCCAAATTGGATTAGCTTCCACATTCCATTGGTTTATATTTGTCTTCTTCTCAAAAAGTAAGTTCTGTCTTGTCTGACCAATTGCCCATTTGTATGATTTTTTTTTTTTTTTTTTTTTTTTAAGACACGTGGCCGAATATCCTTTATGTGATAATCTTAGTCTTTACTTGGCTGCCTCTGTCCGGAACGCCTCCTCATTCGAGCAGTTCCGACGGATGCGCAGGTATTGACTATAGGGTATGGATTGTACAAGGGGTTTAGGGTCAGAGCTGGCAGCATGCAAAATTGTGTTGCCATTTTATAACAACTAGGAAATCACTGATACCATTTTTTTTTTACAATGAGTTCAAGTACCGATTTACTTTTTACTTTTTATTTTTTTAATCTTTTAGTACTTGCTGATACCAAATTTCGATACCTACTGCAACTGTTTTGTTTACACTTCAGCTGTCAGCATTGAAAAGTCATTTACAAATGAAATAAATTGATTTTATTTTTTTAATTTTGTACTTTTTTGTATAATTTTTATTTTCCATTTTCAATACAAATACATTAACTTTGCGATAACATAGCATCACAGGAGGGATAGAGAGGGGGGGAGGGTTCGGGGGTAGGGAGGGGCATAGGGGGGGGGGATCAAAGGCACAATGGTGTACTCATGTCCTGTCCAAGGTACAAACATATATCTGTAACACTAATAACATAGGGGGGCACTGCATTTAGTTCGCCAGTAACGGCACCCCTCCTGTCCCAGACATTCGGTCCACTTGGACAGGCCTCCCCCCCTCCGGGCCGGTAAGGCCAAGGGGGGGGGGGTGGGGGCTCGTCCCTGCCCGATCAAAGGTGCTGTGTCAGTGTTTCCCCAAAATTTTATAACCATCGAACACTGGGGCTCACAGGGTGGCCGCACAAGGGGAAGCAAACATTTGAAAATTAGTATAAACTAGAGGGCCGTCACTGTGGTCCAGATAAACATCCTTTTGGTTCACCATATTGGTACTATAAGGGTCTAACTAGGGATCCTTTAAACAATACTGGAGAAGAAATAGTAGAAGGAAGGATGGAGAATAAGAAAGAGAGTCTATAGAGAGTTAGGGGGGGGGGGGATGAAGGTCATATCGGAAGGCCTCACTGGATTCATTGTGAGCCTACCTTAGGCAGGTCTTGCAGATGCTGAGATGTTGAAGGGAGGTTCGCCTGGACGAGCTTCTTGAAGGACGGGTCCGCTAGAGCAAGTAGTGCTATGTCTAGACTAGATGATGGCGTTGTCGTGTCCTGTACGTGGGATTTCCATGAGGCCCATGTGGATTCGAATTTATCCCTGGTGTCCCGGCAGGTAGCTAGCCAACTTTCTGCTTCCATGATCTCCCCCACCTTCCCCAACCATTCCTGCTCGCTGGGTATCCGCGAGCACTTCCAGTATACTGGTATTAAGCGTTTAGCCGCGTTGAGGAGGTGGGGGAGGGCACTTTTTCTGTACCTTGATACTGGTATGGGGGGTATGTGTAGTAGAAAGTGTTGTGGCTGAGCTGGGATGTCTATCTCCAAACTGTCTTTTATATGTTTACTGACCATGTCCCAAAATGGCTTTAAAACCGGGCACTCCCACCAGATGTGGAGGAAAGTGCCTCTCATTCCGCATCCCCTCCAACACGTGTCAGAGGTGGTGGGGAATATCCTAGCCAAAGTGGTGGGTACTCTGTACCACCGTGATAGGATTTTGTAGTTATTCTCTTGGGTCTTCGAATCTATGGAGCTCTTATGGGTTAGGTCGTATACTGAGTGGAGTTGGTTTTCGGTCAGGACATGTTGGAGGTCTTTCTCCCATTCCCTGACAAACTGGGGTTTGGGGTTGGGTGTAGCGGATTCTAGCAGGCCGTATAGAGTCGAGATCAGGTGAGTAAGTGGCTCTGATGTCGCCCACAAGTTCTCGTATTCCGTCAGGGTGGTCCTATATTGTGTCAGCTTGTGGCCTTTAGTCATGAAAGTTTCTAGCTGGCGGTGTCTCCAGAAATCGAAAGGGAAGCTGCCATATCGTTCCCTCAGTGTGGTGAGTGGTACTACCGAGCCCCCCTCTATGAATCTCGAGATTTGAATCTGCCCATCCCTCGTCCAAGTACCCAGTGCGGACATTTGTTCCCCTGGAGGAAACCATGGGTATCCACTCACCGGAGTCAGTGGGGATAGCCGTGTCGCTAAATTTAGGCGTGTATTCACTGTGTCCCATGTTTTCAGGGCGTGAACTGTTAATGGGGAGACCCACTCTGAAAGTCCCCTCTCTCCAGTAGGGACCCAGGGTGCGTAAGATAAGTCCCTGCCTGCCATCGTTTTCTCCAGGGGAACCCAGAGTTTAAGGTGTGCATGGGACCTCCAATTCAGGATGCGCTGCAGCGCAATTGCTTGATAGTATTGGGGTATGTTGGGGATGCCCAGGCCTCCTTTCAGCTTTGCCCTGTGGAGTGTGGACATGGCTAAGCGTGGTTTCTTCCCACCCCACACAAATTTTATGAAGAGACTGCGTAAGTCTGCAAAAAAACGTTTGGGAATATGAATTGGTATCATCTGCAGGAGGAATAGGATTCGGGGCAATACAGTCATTTTTAGGATGTTTGTTCGTCCCACCCAGGTGAAGTGAGTTTGGTCCCAGGTCTTTAGGTCGCATGTTATTTTCTTAAGCAGGGGTACGTAGTTGTTCGTATATAGGGAGTCCGGTCTGTCTGTGAGCTGGACCCCTAGGTACTTCATCGAGGGGGAGGCCCATGTAAATGGGAACGAGCTTTTCAGTGAGTCAGTCATGGTCGGAGGGATAGTTATTGGGAGTATTTCGGACTTAGTGTAATTTATTCGAAAGTTGGATACCTCACCATACTTCACTAATTCTCTCATCAGATTTGGCAACGAGACTTGTGGATCTGTTACATGGAACAATATGTCATCCGCATAGGCGGAAAGTTTGTGCTCCTGCGAGCCCACCTGCACTCCTTTAACATTAGGGTTGTCTCTGACCTTCTGCAGCAGTGTTTCAAGGACCAGTGCAAACAGCAGTGGTGAGAGTGGGCATCCCTGTCTCGTGCCGTTTCGGATAGGGAATGGTGAAGAGAGGCTGCCATTCACTTTGACCTGGGCTGTTGGGGACACATATAGGGCCGAGACCCATTTCAACATGTGGGGGCCTAGTCCTGTGCCCTGTAACACTGCGTGCAGGAAGTCCCAGTCCACGCGGTCGAATGCCTTCTCCGCGTCTGTGGACAGAATTAGGTATGGAGGCATCCGACCGCGTGTGTGTGTCCAATGTATTAACTGCAAAGCTCTGTTGGAGTTGTCTCTAGCTTCCCGACCTGTGATGAAGCCCGTCTGATCTGCGTGGACCAAGTCAGGGAGTAAGAATTTTATGCGATTAGCTAGAATTTTAGAAAAGATTTTGAGGTCGGTATTTAGGAGGGAGATTGGGCGGTAGCTTTGTGGCTGGGTGGGGTCTTTGCCGTCTTTTGGGAGTACCGTAATGTGGGCCAGGGAGGTCTCTAGTGGCAGTAATTTTGTACTTTTTTAATGTGAAATGTGTAAATATAAGTTAATGTATATGTGTGAAAATATTCACTAACAAAGCAAACAAAAAAAAACCTTTTTATTGTTTTATAAAATAGACGTGAATGGGGAAAAAAAGCAGGAAAATAATTAAATGGAGGTGAATAAGGAGTTAATTAAGGCTGATTAGAGTAAATTAAGGGTTAAACAGAGGAACATTTGTTCATCCCCACTGACGGCTCAAAGAACCGAGCCTGAAAGTATCGGTTTCAGGTATCGGGGCATTTGCACGAGTACCGATACTTGTGCAAATACTCGGTATCGGCACTGATACTAGTATCGGTGCAATTCTAATAACTTAATTTCTGAACGTATTTGTTTTGGTTTCTTTGTATGTATGGATTGCATGGGTTGTTACCGGCATGAGGTGAAAATATCAATTTCACCTTTTAGAAATATATTTACCTAGAAAAATGGTGACATGTTCAATACTTATTTTACCTGCTTTATAACAAAAACCTTGAAATTTACTTTGCCCTGTCTGGAAGGTCAGAAGAGCGCCTCCCCCCCCCCCCCTCTGCTGCAGCTGTGTAACACTTACAGGTCTCCTTCTCCTAACCTGTGACTGAACAGTGAAAAGAAGTTCAGCAGACTTCATCTTTCTGCTCTCTCCTGCTATTGACCTAGTCCTTGTTAGCACAAGAGCACTGCTGTACAACAGGCTGGCTTCTTGTGCTGCTTCGCCTCCCAGTCTCAGTGCTGCTGTACAGAGACTGCAAGATGCTGTACCAAGTGAAATTCAGGTATAGTACTTATTTAAATCTATACTCCAGCCATACCTTCAGTCTTGCAAGCTACTCTTTTATGTATTAAATAGCTTACTCTGATTTTACTGCACACTGTTAGCTTATAGTAATGTGCATTAGAAGCTGCAGCAAGTTAACCACTTCAGCCCCGGAAGAATTTACCCCCTTCCTGACCAGAGCACTTTTTGCGATTCGGCACTGTTGCTTTAACTGACAATTGCGCGGTCGTGCAACATTGCACCCAAACAAAATTGATTTCCTTTTTTTTTCCCCCACAAATAGAGCTTTCTTTTGGTGGTATTTGATCGCCTTTGCGGTTTTTATTTTTTTGCGCTATAAACAAGAAAAGAGCGACAATTTTGAAAAAAAACTATATTTTGTACTTTTTGCTATAATAAATATCCCCATATTTTTTTTAAAAGCTAATTTTTTTTTTCTCAGTTTAGGCCAATATGTATTTTTCTACATATTTTTGGTAAAAAAAAATCGCAATAATCGTATATTGATTGGTTTGCGCAAAAGTTATAGCGTCTACAAAATAGGGGATAGTTTTATGCCATTTTTATTAAACAAAATTATTTGTAATGGCGGCGGTCCTTTTTTTTTAATTGGGACTACGACATTATGGAGGACAAATCGGACACTTTTGACACCATTGTCATTTATACAGCGATCAGTGCTAAAAAAATACACAGATTACTGTGTAAATGACACTGGCAGGGAAGGGGTTAACCGCTAGGGGGCGATTGAAGGGGTTAAGTGTGTCCTAGGGAGTGATTCTAACTGGGGGGGATGGGCTTCAACTCACATGACAGGGAGCAGTGATCTCTGTCATGTCACGCTGTACGAGGCCTGCAAACCCCGCCAATGAAAGGGTACGTACAGGTAAGCCCATTTGCCCACCTCTACCATTGTGCCAGCGTATATCGGCGTGCAGCGGTCAGCAAGTGGTTTTAAATATAATTATAATGCTATTACAATGCTGATGTTATAAAATGAAAGTGTGACAATTGGGTTAATGTTCCCACCACCAGATGATTTGACACTGGTAAATAGCAAAGCTGATGGTTGAATGAAAAAAACGGACTGTATGGGCTGTTTAAATTTCTTGTCATTAAAGCAGAGCTCCACCCAAAAGGGGTAGCTCCACTTGTCTGCCTCCTCCCCCTGGTTTTGACAGGTACCCGCTCCCACTTCCAGTTCAGTTTTCCTCCCCCTCTTCCCCGCAGCCTTCTGGGACACTTCACAGGTCCCAGAAGACTGCGGTCCATTCACAAAGTGCAGCCCGCTTCGCACATATGCAGTAGGAAACCGGCTGTGAATTTTTGTAGCTGTTGACTTTTAATTAAAACATACAATAAAGGAGGCCAGCAAATATTAAAGTGGTAATTCAGTCATTTTTTTTCACCTTTCCCTCTAGTAAATCTTCTGCTCGCCTTGTTTTAACTTTGGATAGTTAAAAAAAAAAATAAAAAAAAACATTTTCTACCCGTAAATACCTTATACAGCCCACTTCCTGTTTCTTGTCTGTAAAAAGGCCTAGAAGTATGACATCATGCACAGCTCTCTTTCACTCTCGTGAGAGTTTGGCAGGAAGGGAGGAGAGATGAGTCATAAGAGGGCCAATCCAGGAAGTGAACAGGTAGCAGCTCCAGCTGCCCACAGTTAAAATGATTGCAGCCATACAGTGGATTTCTGCAGCATATTTTGGCAAGTACAGAATCGCTGTGTGTGTGTATGTGTGTGTATATATATATATATATATGTATATGTGTGTGTGTGTGTGTGTATGTGTATGTATGTATGTATGTATGTATATATATTATATATATATATATATATATATATATATATATATATATATATATATATATATATATATATATATATATATATATATATATATATATATATTATAGGGGTTGGAAGGAAACTTCCGAATGGCAAATATATTTTTATTACAAATTATGTGAGCAGACTGCAGTTCCTGTTTAAAACCTTTTTTGTTAAGACAGACAGTCATCAAATCTAATCCGATAATGAGATCTTCCAGCACAGTACAGACAGTGTTAATGATGGCACAGCTCTTCCATCCCCTTCTAAAATAAGTTATGCTGCATTGATAACATGTAACAAATATAAAGTGGGTGCTATCCCACTTTGGCTGCAAAAGTGGAAACACAAAAATAATATAATGCACATTCTGTGCATACATTTTAATAATTTATGAATGAATACTACAGTATATGAGGCGGCATTCGTTTATTTTCTTTTATACCTGCCTGGAGTTCAGCTTTAACTTTGAATGTATTTAGCTTTATGCCTAAATCCGATATGTACATACTGATTTATTTTTTAACTTATTTCACTCCTGTTGTATAAGTGTTTTAATATGTGTTTCCTGATATAGAAGATGGGTGTAAATGACTCTGCACTGCAGGGATCTGTGAAGGGAGTTAAATGGAACTTTGTAGTGGAACCATTACAAACTCTGAAAGCTTTTTGTGGTTGCATTTTAACAATGCATTTGAGCTTTGTAGCTTCATTTAATACTATGCTAGTAAGTGTGGTTAGTCAGTTATGTGAACCTCATTATTATACTGTACATGTGCTTCATGTTGGTGTTGTCCAGGCGTGTTTTTTTATTTTTTTTGACCTATTGGGGTTGATTTACTAAAACTGGAGAGTGCAAGATCTGGTGCAGCTGTGCTTGTAGCCAATCAGCTTTTAACTTCAGCTTGTTCATTTAAGCTTTGACAATAAAACCTGGAAGCTGATTGGTTTCTATGCAGAGCTGCACCAGATTTTGCACTCTCCAGTTTTAGTAAATCGGCCCAATTGTGTCGTATTTAATAAGGTGTAAACCCTTTATTTAGTGAAGCAGCTGGTAGATTTTTCAATATCCTCATCAATGCTGAATTTTACATATTCATGATATCAGACATACACCATGTGCCAGAGACCTTGATCTAGTGTGCATGATGGGCATGAAACTTTGGCTGTTTAAGTGCATACTAAAGCACCGCACTACCATTTTGCTACAGAGTGCAGTTTTCGCATGTAGTAGTTGAGGTTAATGCTTTTTTCTTATATTCTAAGGAATATGTAGTTTAGGTTTTTGTTACATTATTTTTTTAAAATAAAAATAACACTTACCTGCTCTGTGCAAGGGCTATGCACAGAGCAGCCCAGATCCTCCTCTTCTGGGGTGCCCCGTCGGCACTCCTGGCTCCTTCCCTTCATCGGGTGCCCCTACGGAAAGCCTTTCCATTGGGGCAGCCATGCGGTCTCGCTCCCGAGTCCCGCTGCTGCGTCCATTGACACAGACAGCGGGACTCTGCCACTCCCCCCACTGGACCAAATACAGTGCTTCACTTTTTCCACGTTTTTAGGTTACAGCCTTATTCCACATTCAGAACTGCAGATCAGTTCGATTTGCGGCTTCATTTAACAGAAGTCTATGCAAGTCCCAATGAAATATGAAAAAAATAATGCAGGAACCTTTTTTCAAAGTAGCTGGGACATGGGTCGCAACAGTTTGAATGGTTCTATTGCAGGCAATGTCATGCGATTTGGAGCTGACAAATTGCAACGGTGTAAACGAGCGAGGCCCCCCCCTTCTGAACCATACCAGGTCACGTGCCCTCAATGTGGCAAAAGCACCCCAAAGCACCTTGCCCCCATGTTGATGGGGACAAGGGCCTCTTCCCGACAACCCTGGCTGTGGTTGCCGGGGTCTGCGGGCGTGGGGCTTATCGGAATCTGGAAGCCCCCTTTTAAAAAGGGGGGGCCCCCCAGATCCTGGCCCTCCCCTTATTTGAATGGGTATTGGCTACCCATTCACCTAAAAAAAAAAAGTCATAAAATAAAACACCGTAACAGTAATTTTATAAAGGCAGCTCCGGCGTCTCTTCCGATTTCTTCTCAGGCTCTTTTGCCTCCTCCGTTGATGTCTTCTGCCTCTGCTGGTTCTTCTCCCCTTTCCGGGCCTTCTCTGCTGATGTCTTCTAGCCCTCTCCGTTCTTCTCCCTCTGTCAGCTGTCTTCTCGCTCTTTTGCCGGTGTCTTTTCCGCTGTCTTTTCCCTCTGTTCTTCTTCCGATGTTGACTCAATGCTTTCTCCCGCTCTAATGTTAGGTACGTGGTGTGCCGCTACTTATATTGGCATGGGGCAACATAAGGGGGCAGGGCCTCCGGATGACGTCAGCCGGTGACCCTGCCCCATACCAATATAAGTAGTGGCACACCTAACATTTAGAGGGGGGGGGGAGAGAGAGAGCGTTGAGTCAACAGAGGGAGAAGACAGCGGAGAAGACTCGGATAGGGGTTTGGTATGGATTTTGGGGGTGACCCCCCTGCTTTTTTTAATTCATTTTGGCGTGGGGTTCTCCAAGATCCAAGTCGCATTCCAAACCCCCCACCGCTATTATTCAAAATTAAAAACCTAAAATTGTCACTGCCAGACCCTCTATTACAACCTGGCATACCACATTATAGAACATGTGTTCTAAATACCTATTTACAGCTATCTTCAGGCCGGTCATATGACTCGCAGCCGCTTTACAGCTACGAGACATGGCTTCTGCGGGAGGAGTCGAGCGGCCACATGATCTCCCCGGCTGACATCGGTGCACCTAGTGTTCATGCACGTTTTTCTGCCAAAACTCTTCTGTGTTCCAGAGAGGAGCATTTTACTAATTCTACATGCCGCTGCTCCTAAACTCTGATAAGTCTGTGTGCATGGACATATACATTTTTATTGAGTTTTGTTCAGGGGCTTTAGCAAAAAGCATTAGCAAACATTTTTTGTAATTTTTCCCCTATACACACCTTCGAGGTAGATGGGGCAATCACTCCCATTGAGCTATTGTGTTCTTACGTAGGGGAATAAAAGCTGACCATTGTAAGCACCTCTGTCAGAGTGAAATGGTTTGTTTTAACCTTCTAAATGCAACATAACGGCTCCTGTTTGGAAATGTTAAATGGGAGTGCTGATTGTCACTTTTAAACAAACTGCTAGTAGCCTTTCAACAAGCTTCAAATCGTGCTGAAGCTTACTAGTAGCCTGTTTTTAAGGCTTGGTTCACATATATGCGAATTGGTAGCGTTTTTTTAAACCGCATCCAATTCGCGTTACATGTGAATGTGACTGTCTCTCAATGGAGCTGGTTCACACATGTCCGAGGCAGCCGCAGAGCGGTTTAAAAAAGGATTCTGTGCGTTTTTTTTGGGTCTGGTTCAGGTGCGAATTCCAGGCAAAAATTTGCACCTGCACCAGTGAACAGAAATGCACCAGACTGCAAACCTGCAGCCGCACATATGTGAAACTCGGCCTAAAGTGACAGCACTCACAATAAGATTTGCGTTTAGCATTCCCAGGCTGAAAGTGATAATAAAGATTTTATTTATTTTTTTAAATAAACATGTCATACACACCTGCTCTGTGTAGCCCCGATCCTCCTCCCTCTTTTTGGGTCCCCCCGCCGGCGCTCCTGTCCCCTCCTGTTGAGTGCCCCCAAAGTAAGCAGCTTGCAATGGGGTCACTCAAGCAGGCTCACTCCCAAGCTGCTGCTCTGCGTATCCATTCACACACAGCCGTGGCTCGGTCGATGTGAGCCAATGGCTCCCGCTGCTGTCCCAGTCAACGTGGAGGGAGAGTCCCCGGAGAGCTGAGGCTCTCGTGCACGTCTCTGAAACACAATTGGGCTCAGGTAAGTATTGGGGAGGCTGGGGGGCTACTGCACAGAGGCTTTTTAACCCTTATGCATAGAATGCATGTACGTGAAAAAAAAAAAACTTGACCCTTTAGAACCACTTGCAGCTGAGTGATACTTTAAGGGCTCAGGCAGTAAAACAGGTGTTTGAGCCACAGCTTACGCCCCCCCCCCCCCCAAAACACCCAAATAAAAGATAACTTACAGCTGGACGGGGGTTGTGCGCATTCATTAGTAAATTTAACTTGGCTTGCTGCGTTTGACAGGCGTCACCGCCTGGCAAACTCGCCAATAGGGGTTAATGGGTCTATGCAGCAATTGAGTGCCAAACGCTCTGCAGCATAGTTCTGCAAAACTGTTCTGTTCACACTGCTCTTTTACAAACGGAAGCCTATGCGAACAAAGCTTTGAAAGTCTGATGGCCAGAATGCTCTATTTTTCCATTATTGGACCATCTGGCTTCACAGTCCCCCCATATGCCTTATGACAGACTGTATTAATGTCCTCTGAGCTTTACTTTTTCAGTTCTCCCACTGGTAAAGTACTTGAGCAACAATTCTATGCATAGTCTCTCTCATCCCAGTCGCTGAGGCTTTTAACATTCTTATCATAAATCTCTTGGTGGTCTTCCTAACGGGTCTCCTCCTTTTAAAGAGGAAGTAAACTCTGGTATAAAAAAAAAAAAAAACCCAAAAAGACAACCTGCAAGACACAAGCGTAATAGGCTAGTATGCATAGCATACTAGCTCATTATGTATTACTTGCCTCAGACTGAAGCCCCCGAAGCTGTTCTCGCCTCCCCCTCCTGCCGCCGGGAGACGCTGATAACGGCACGCAGACTGATGCAGCAGCACATGGGTGCCAATGCATCAGTTTACTCTAGTGCGCATGTGCCGATTTGTCATCAGCACATGCAGGGGACATCTCCTAAACCATGTAGGTTTAGGAGATATCCTGGTTAGCTGCAGGTAAACCTTAATATAGGTTTACCTGTAGCATAAACTTTTAAAATAGGGTTTACAACCACTTTAAACAGTCATTCACCTTTTTGGAGGGTGACTTGTTCTTGGCAGATATAGTGCTGTACCATATGCATTTTCTGCATTAAGGTAAAAATAAATCTGTATGAGGCTTCCTCCCCAGCCCCCCCCCCCCCCTTTACTTACCTGAGCCCAATCTCGATCCAGCTGTGTGCACAAGAGCAGCGTTGCTGCTCTATTTCTCGCCTAACTGGCTCAGAAAACATTGGCTCCTGCTGCAGGCACTCATAGCTAGTGCGGAGGGAGCAGGGGTGGGGCCAGGTCACACTGTGTGTGTCTATGGACACACAGAGCGCAGCTTGTAAGCGTTCCTGCATGAGTGCACCCATAGTAAGCGGCTTGCTATGTGGGCACTCAGCAGGGGAGGGGACCCTAAAAAATGAGGATCAGGGCTGATCTGTGCAAAACTATTGCACATAGCAAGTAAGTATAACATGCTATTTAACCACTTGCCAATCAGCAGCATACCCATATGTCACTAGACTTTAAATGGTTATACCGGGATGATGCTTTCCCTGGCTGTATCATGCTGTCCCATTTCACCGGGACCCCCGATCAACCAGCCGGTGCTTCCACCGGCTGATCATATTGACGAACAAAGGCCGGAACCGCTTTTTTCATCTCTATGATATAGGGAACTAGAAGGGATGACCTTATACCTTGTAAACGGCACCATTTTTAAAAATGAAAAGCATTTGATCACACCGATCCTAGTGTGATCAAATGCTTTAAGGTGCAGAGGAGGCATCTGGTGTCTTATAGATCCTAGATCTCTCCATAAAGAGTACCTGTCACATGCCTATTGCTGTCACGAGGATGTTTACATTCCTTGTGACGGCAATAAAAGTGATTTAGAAAAAATAATCGGTGTAAAAAAAAAAATAAAAAAAAATGTAAAGTGCCTCTGTGCTCAAAAGTGAATGCACATGTCGGTCCCGCATTCGCGCAAACCACGTCATCCCACACAGTAAGGTATTATGGGCAGTAGTTCTAGCACCAGACCTCTTGTGTAAATCTCTAAATTGATAACCTGTAAAGGCTTTTAAAGTGCAACCTATGGATAGTAAAATTGATGTCATTTGTCGTTGTTGCGTGGTTGTGCACTATTTTTAAAGCATGACATATTTGGTATCTATTTACTCGGCGTAACACCATCTTTATATTTTATCAACAAATTGGGTTATGTATGTGTTTTGTTTTTTTTTTTGCATTAAAATTTTAAAGTGTATTTTCCCCCCCAAAAAGTAGCATTTGTCATAAAAAATTGCAACACCCACAATTTTTTTTTTAGCAACAAATACTGATTGTTACATGTAAGTGCCAGAAAAGGCTTGGGGGTCAAGTGGTTAAAAAAAAAAAAGTACCTTAACAATTTCTATATTACTGTATTGAAGACATATTTATGACCATTTGAGATTTGGATATTTTCTTTTATCCATCTCTGATTTTATGCTTTTTACTTAAAACGTTTTCATAGTTGCTTGAGTTTCTTTTGTCTTCAATGTGTAGGTTATGCTATAACAGCTCTCAAAAATTCCACTCGCCTGCTCGCATTTTCCACTCGCCTGCTCGCATTTTGCGAGTGAAATTTGAAGGCTGGCGAGGGAGGGCTGCCTGGTAACGGGGGGGGGGGGGGGGGGGGGGCACTGCTGGCATGCAGGGTTGTATTATGGGAGCCGTTCGTGGAGGGGATGAGCGGGGAGAGCAGGCTGAATGATCAGCGCGCTGAGGAACATCACCGCTTTCATTTTTAATTGCTGTCTGTTTCCCGCACTCGCTGTCACATACAGCCCCTCCTTGTCCAGGGACTTTGCTAGACAGATCACCCGTCCAAACCTGGGACGTGTGAGGTATATCAAAGTTCCCCGGCCAGGAGGCGGGGCTGTATGTGACAGCGAGCGGCGGGAACATACAGTAATTGAAATGAAATCTGTGATGTTCCTCCTGCGCTCTGATCATCCGGCCGGCAATTCCCCTCCTCTTCCCCTGCACAAGTAGGCTGCATTGGTGGTCACACAGGCTGCATTGGTGGACACGGGCAGGCTGTATTGTTAGGCATGGATAAAGTTGTTGTTAATATTCATTTTTAGAACTTAATTCTGCATAAAACATATTTGTGTCATTTCATGAGATGATTTGAAGGCATGTTTAGGGGCGGGGGTAGGGTAGGGGTTGGGAGGGGAAACTGGTGGCGAGTAACCCTTGAGGCCTGGCTAGTAGCTCAGGACTTGAGCCCTGTTCTATAACATCAGCTAACCAAAACTAGAAACTTCAGATATCCGTGTAAAACAACATCAAATCTTTTGGCTAAATGTGATTGCCATGTGACTTTTGAAAATAATTGGCTGCAGTAGTTTATGCACTTTCCATAGCTGATTGCTGTAGTTAGTGATGCCGCTACATAAACATGCCTCTATTAAGCCTTCTAAATTTCATTTGTGTATATCTTTGGGTACAAGCAGTCTTTCTAAAAAGTCCACAATCTGGCAATGCACGTTCTATTAATGAAACAGTAGTGTGAACCCAAGATGGATTCAGAGCTCTAGTATCCCAGCTTTTCTTATCTTCCTTTTGAGGAGGCTGTGCTGTAGGATGCTCATGTTCAGTAATGGTTGGAATCACACCGAGCTATACTCAACTCTTGAAACTGGTTGCCAGGGTGACCAAAAAGTATTTGTTTGAATCCAGTTTTTCCCCCAGACAGGCTGCAATTTAAACCTTCAAAATAATTATTTGGCACCGTGTGAATTTTCTGTACAGACGAGGTACACATTTCTGTTGGTGAGTGGGCAGAGCTGGGCTGGTTTACAGATCAGCCGACACTTGTGAAAGAGCTGTAATGAGCTGGTGACATTGTCTGTTCTATATGTCTTAAATGTTTCTACCAGAACAAATGAAGGAGAACTGTTTTCGCATCAAGGTTTTGTCATCAGAATCATGATTTAATTTTGTGCTACCAGCTGCTTAAGGCTGAAGTTTAATCTGCTTATATTTTCCCTTCCCTGCCTCATCTCCACCAATCAACATTCTTATGAAATTTTCATTACATACCTTATTTTAAAATCAAGCGACATAATCATTGTCTTTATACAAGCAGATTATGTCTGGTGGGAGGGTCGGCAAGGTGCTGTGTGTTCCTTTTTTGGAGCCCTCAGACCTGATGCAAGCAGTGGGCTAGCCCTAGGGAGGAGTTATGCAAATATCAAAATGCCTTGATGATGGGTAGGTGACGGTCTAAGGTGATGCTGAGCCTCCTAATTGAAAAAACTTAAATCCAGTCAATGAGAGGGGTAAACCAGTTAGGCTGGGAAGGAAGAGGCTAGATGTCCAACAGCCAGGAAATGAGGCAGGCCCTATCCGACTTGCTGCAGGCTCTAATCCTACACTGGGTGGAGCTTAGTGTACAGTGAAATCGGAAGTAAGCAATTTCACTATGAGGAGCCTGTGCAATTATGTAAAGATGAGAAGTAAGCCTGGAGTTCAACTTAAAGACCCCTTTCACACGGGGCGGATCCGCTCAGCGGAGTCCGCCAGCTCGGCAGGAGATCACTTCGTTGATATCCGCTAAGCCGGCGGATGACAGGTCCGTCTCTGCTCAGGGGAGGGACCTGTCAGAGCCCCGCTGATCTGTATGGGGAGATCAGAGGAAAACGGACAGCATGTCTGTTTTCATTAGATCTCATCCAATCCGCCGAGATGCCTTTTGGTAAAGAGTCGCTCTAATATCGTGTGCCTTTAAAAAAAAATTTGCAACTACCACCATTTTTTTTTTTTTTTTTTGTTCACGGTCCCCACTTTTATTTTTATGTTTCAATTATATTTTCATTAAGGTTTTACAAAATATAAATCAAACAGTTCTCAACAATTCTTCAGGTATTACACATTGATCGTTACATTGCATATATCCACTTTCATAGGGACCCCATCTCGGGTGTCCCTGGTCTTCGGTGTGGCTTTCCTAGTCCTATTTTTGGTGTTGTGCTACTGCAAGTCTTTGGCTAGTAAAAGAGAATGCACATTCAGCTGTAAGTGGATTTCGTTACCATACCCATCTTTGCCATGCCTCTTACTGAGGCGGGCTCTAACCTATAAATCTATGCTATGCGGAGGGAAACCCCCGCCATGCCCCCCCAACAGTGGGGGCTGTCAGTTCCCAGGCCGCAAGTGCAGGGTCCCCCCCGTGTATTCAGAAGTTTAACTCGTCAAGAATCTAAAACGTTGGTCCTTAAGTGCATAGGTAGGGGGAGAAAGAATAGAAAAGAAGTGAAGGATCAAGAAATAGGAATAGAAGGAGGTAGGGAAAGGGGAGGGGGGGCTCCACGCTGCCAGTACAGTTAGGGTGTTTCCTCTGTTGGTAGGGTCCGAGGGTAATTTGACAGATATCTGATCCATGGGTCCCAAACTTTATGAAATACTTTCATTTTGTCCTGTACTATTGCCGTAAGTCTTTCATTCAGCATACCCACTTTTTTATTTTTTTATTATTATTATTTTTTTTTTTAATCCATCAAATCTTTTTAATTTTAAGAAAATGTTTTTCATCTTTACATACATAATAAAAAATAAAGCCGGAGAAAAAAAAAAAAAAAAACGTAATAAGACACACCGCTCTCTGTGAACTAACTTGTTCCCAAAGTTCATAGCAGAGACACTAAAGTCTGATTCTACTTAGTTTCTCAGCAGCCTTATCTCACTGCAATGCCTTTTTTCCAGTAGTGATTTGTCAGCCTCTAATGTGGCTGTGGCTTCACTTTCAGAAAGATCTGTTATGAAATTTTAAAGTAGAAGTCCACCCTAACACTTAAAGTGACTTTACATATATCCCATGCAGATATGCTGCCATTAATTAAGTTTGTTAGAATTGAACAGGGGAAATACCTTTTATGACACTACAGTTGTGTGGTCACATGAACCCCCTGTGCTGGCCAGCCTTGATCTTTGCAGAGAAGTGGGAGGGGCCAAGATTCCCCTCTGCTGACCGGCTGATGTCACAAGGTAATCTTTGCCCCACCTGGTTCTCTCTATAGAGCGAGGCAGGCCAGCACATGGGAATCATGATGATGGCACCCATCACAGTGCCATGCTGAAACAACCACGTGGTTCTACACTGTAGAAAATCTGCAGCATGTTGCATTGTAATCTACAACAAACATAACATACTTCCAAAGCCCTTTTGCTCTCCCTGTGCGCTCTCTCCCTTTCTGTGCGCTCTCACTCTCAGCTGCTGGCCAAAACAAGGCAATGAAGACAGGAGGAGATCCTGTTTTGTGAAGAATAGGAGAGATGGGGGCTGGGCAGGACTAGGCATGCCTGTCTAAAGCCTCATACACACGATCGGACTTTGTACAAACTTTCCCGTGGATTTTTGTACAAAGGGCGTTGGCCGCAAGTTTGTATTGCATACACACGATCGGACTTTTAAGGCAACAAACACGGACGTAGTGACGTTTCAACATACTGACGACACTTCAAAAGAGGACGTTCAAATACTCCAGCGCCACCTTTGGACAACTTCTGTATTGTCTGATCTTTTGCATTGGTTCTGAGCATGCGTGTTTGTACTTTTGTACAAAAGTCTGATGGTTTTGTGTACACACGATCAGACTTTGCTCCATCGGACTTTTGTTGCCAGCAAGTTTGTCGGTTCGCACAGCCAACAAAAGTCAGATGAAAACCGAAAACGTTTGTCCGATGGATCGTACACACGGTCGGATGTTGCCACAAAACAGCTAATTTGCATGTTTGTTGTCAAAAAGTCTGATTGTGTGTACGGCCCTTTAGAACGACTGACAACCTTTTCAGGAAGTGAAAGACAGCTTAACAAATTCAGATAAAGGGAGAGTTGTTGGTGAAGAAGATGATTGTTTAGCATAGAAAGTCTTATCTAAGGTAGACAATCAGCTAGCCAGAAAATGAATAATATCAAAGATAAGGAAATGGTAATACCAATAGGAAAAAAATAATTTTTGACTGGACTTCCACTTTAAGGACTATTTGCCCCATAGAACCTGCAGCTATATAGGTTAGTGAGGACTTGTTTAAAAAACTATTTTAGTTAAGAATGTAGACAGTAAATAGTTGATTATCTATATTTATCCTAAAACTTTCTTACTGGTTCTTTAAAAGGAAGCTTTCACAATAGAAATATGAGAGCTGCTATTACCAAGTTAATTTTATTATAATTTTTAAAATGTATAATTTTATCATTTAATCAGGAAAAGAAAACGGAGGTAATTTGTAAGGGGTGTGTACTCTCTGGGGCTGTCATTTGTATCCTTTCTTCTCTACTTGTTCACTGACCTGGAATAAGCTTGTGTGTATCAAGGATTGTGACATCTGATACGCATGTTTATTTTTTTCTGGATGATTGATGCACTAGATACTGAACCAGGGATGAGTATCATGGAGTTGGACCAAATGTTGCAAGATCAAATATACGATCACAACTCCCATATTCCTGTCTTTGGAAAGCGAAAGCAGCCTGACGGATCCTGAAACGACATAGGCGTTGAATGCTGTTTTTCATCCAACACTTATGTAAATATCACTGATGGGTGTCATTTACAAATGGTAAGGCTCCAGCTTGCTGGTCTTAATTTAACTTTTACGAGGAAAAAAAATCAAGATGTGCTTGTATATTCAACTGCCTGATCATTTTGACATACCATTTTTACTGAATATATCCTCAGCTTGTGATTTTGTTCATCATGCTTAAAGAGGAAGTAAAGGCACTGACATTAAAAAAAAAAAAAAAAAAAAATGCAACTTGCAAGGCAAAGACATAATGAGCTAGTATGCATAGCATACTAGCTCATTATGAATAAGTTACCTGAGAACAATATCGCCGTTGTATGCGGCATGCTCAGTGCGCCTGTGCACCGCTGTCTACGACGCATGCGCCGTAGACAGCGGTGCCTGTCTTTTTGTAAATGTCTCCTAAACCGGTCAAAAAATAAAAGGTCAAAGTTGTTTGTAAGGGTTTACAACCACTTTAATTTCTTAACGTTTGTGACAGGCTTACATTAGTTTATGTGCATAGAAAAGCATTACATGCTCTGCCATTATAATAACTGTAACAATTACTCTAGGAGAGTGATTTTTTAACCAGGGTTTTGTGGAACCCTAAGGATTCTCCTGTGGTTGTTAGGGGTTCCTTTGAACAGTGGCGGATTGATTTCCCAACTACACACTGACCACCAGTACAAGGGGGCAATTGTCTACTAATCACCAGTCACTTTTACGCTGATCATTAAGTGGGGTGTATTTGATTTAAATCGCTAGTAAAAAGGCTTGGTTTAAGTCAACTCGCTTTAAATCATAATTTTTAAAGAGCAACTGTCATCTCTGACCCGCTGTTGACTCCTCCTCTGACCCACTGTTGACTTTATTGGGATGGCTGGTGATGCCGCAGTGACACAACAAGGTGAGGGATGTGGTGGCAGCAGGTGAGTGGATGCCTGCTAACGGGTACTGCCATGATGGGTCTAAAATGACAGGTGCTCCTCAACCACTTCTGGACTGCCCACCGTTGTTATACGTCGGTACTTTGAAGAAGGGTATTGTTGTTATGGCCAGCTGCCATAACCCCAGTATCCTCTTCTTCAGTGAGCGGTTCGGTTTAAGGTAAAAGTGGTCTCTGCGGCGGATTCACCGCAAGATCACTTTTATCTGTGGCGGGAGAGGTGCCCCTCCTCCCACCGCGAGCCGGTGGCCTCTGTCGCTTACAGGTGCTCTCTGCTGCTTACTGGGGGTAGCGGCGAAGGCGATCAGATCCTTCTCATGGCCTGACAAGTGAGGGGAAGATGGCTATATATATATTTGTAAATCTGAGGTCTTTTTGACACAGATCTCATATTTAAGAGGTCCTGTCATGCTTTTTTTCTATTACAAGGGATATTTACATTCCTTGTAATAGGAATAAAAGTGACGCAATTTATAATTTTTTATTTTATTTTTTAAATGTAAAATAAAGGTTTGCGTGCAGAAGCGAATGCATACTTAACTATCGCCGCGATCGGTAGAGCGAGAGTAAAAATTTGAGTCCTAGGCGCAATTTTGAAGCGTGACATGTTTAGTATCAATTTACTCAGCGTAACATTATCTTTCACAATATGAAAAAAAAATTGGGCTAACTTTACTCTTGTCTTATTTTTTAATTTAAAAATTAAATTTTTTCCCCAAAAAAGTGCGCTTCTAAAACCGTTGCGCAAATACGGTGTGACAAAGTATTGAAACAACCGTCATTTTATTCTCTAGGGTGTTAGGAAAAAAATGTATAATGTTTAGGGGTTCTAAGTAATTTCCTAGCAAAAAAAAAAAACTTTTTTTAACTTGTAAACAACAAATCTCAGAAAGAGGCTCGGTCCTAAGTGGTTAACCACTTCAGTCCCAGAAGATTTGGATGCTCAATGACCAGAGCACTTTTTGCGATACGGCACTGCGTTGCTTTAACTGACAATTTGCGCGGTCGTGCGACGCTGTACCCAAACAAAATTGACGTCCTTTTTTTCCCCACAAATAAATATTGCTATAATAAACATCCCCAATTTATTTATTTTTTTTAGAAGCAACGTTTTTTTCTCAGTTTAGGCAGATATGTATTATACATATTTTTGGTAATAAAAATCGCAATAAGCGTATATTGATTGGCTTGCGCAAAAGTTATAGCGTCTACAAAGTGGCGGATAGATTTATGGCATTTTTATTATTATTATTATTATTATTATTATTATTATTATTATTTTATTTCTTTTTTTTTTTTACTAGTAATGGCGGCGATCTGATTTATTTATTTTTTTTATTTATTTTTTTTTTTATCGTGACTGCAACATTATGGCAGACACATCGAACACTTTTGACACATTTTTGGGATGATTGACAATTATACAGCAATCAGTACTATAAAAATACACTGATTCCTGTATAAATGTCATTGGCAGGGTAGGAGTTAACACTAGGGGCGATCAAGGGGTTAACTGTGTTCCCTATGTGTGTTCTAACTGTAGGGGGTGGGGACTGGCTATAGGAGATGACAGATCGTGGTTCCTAGCTAGTAGGAACTCACGATCTGCATCTCCTCTCAGAACAGGGATTTGTGTGTTTACACACGCACGTCCCTGTTTTGCCTCTCGTGCCCGGTGGTCATCGCGACCGCCGGTCATGAACGTTGGCACCCCCGCAGTGCAGCGGGTGTGCGCCTGCTATCCCGCTTAACCGCTTCCCGACCGGCGCACAACGTCGACAGAATGGCACGGACAGGCAAAAGGGCATACAGGTACATCCCCTTTTTAAGATTGCCGTCATGCCAGCACACCGGCGGGACCCCCGTGAGTCCGGTCGCGGGTCCTGCGGACTCGATCGCTGCGGGGATACCCGCGATAGTCTCACAGGATGGCTGAACGGGGAGATGCGGAAGTAAACAGCATCTCCCCGTTCTGCCTAGTGACGCCTATCTCTGCTCCCTGTGATTGGAGTAGAGATCAGTGTTCACTAAGTCACAGCCACGCCCCCCCACAGTTAGTAATACGCCCCTAGGAACACTTAACCCCTACACTGCCACCTAGTGGTTAACCCCTTCACTGCCAGTGTCTTTTATACAGTAATCCGTGCATTTTCATAGCACTGATTGCTGTATAAATGACAATGGTCCCAAAATGGTGTCAAAAGTGTCGAATGTGTCCGCAGTCCCGATTAAAAAAAATCGCAGATCGCCGCCATTACTACTAAAAAAAAAAAAAAAAAAAAAAAAAAAGTATAAAAGTAAAAAAATTTATAATAAAATGCCATAAAACTATCCCCTATTTGGTAGACGCTATAACTTTTGCGCAAACCAATCAATATACGCTTATTGTGATATTTTTGGTAAAAAAAAAATAAATAAAAAAAAATGTAGAAGAATACATATCAGCCTAAAGTGAGGAAAAATATTTTTTATTTATTTTTGGGGGATATTTATTATAGCAAAAAAGTTAAAAATATTGCATTTTTTTTTCAAAATTGTCGCTCCATTTTTGTTTATAGCGCAAAAAATAAAAACTGCAGAGGTGATCAAATACCATCAAAAGAAAGCTCTATTATGGGGAAAAAAAAGGCCATCAATTTTGTTTGGGTGCAACGTCACACGACTGCCCAATTGTCAGTTAAAGCGACGCAGTGCTGAATCGCAAAAAGTGCTCTGGTCAGGAAGGGGGTAAAACCTACCAGGGATGAAGCGGTTAATCTACCTGCTGGAACCATAAGAGGGAAGAAGATTGAAAGCCATTTTAATACAGGCATTTAACCCACTATAAGTTGGTGTGTGAGGACACATATGGAGGGGAGCATGGCATGGCACTTTATTGATACCACTGGCACTGGAAGATAATAAGCACTTTGATGGACTTCTTGTTTGTTTATATTGCTGCACAGAACACTTATTGCTGCACAGAACACTTATTGAACTTTTTTTTAATTTTGCATGAGGAATTATTGCATAAATATTTTGTTTGAGAAACATTACACTCATTTAAAGGTGTGTATATATTGGATATTTACAGTGCTGGGTACATATACCACATACTTGATAGGAATACAAACCCTTTACCTCAGCAGCAGTCTTGTAAATTTATTGTCAAAAGTTCAGAAGCTACTTTGGAGCGCCGTGCTTCACGCGATGTGGATTTCCATGATTGCAGCCCAAATTATTGCTTGACAACCGCGGCAGACCCGCACCGCGATTTAATATGTCATTCAAATGAATGGCATCTCAAATGCGAGTCCAGCGATTTTGTCATTCACACACCGGCGCTGTCAAATCACAGGCAGATTTGTGGCAAATCTGCCCGTGATTCAAAACGCTGTATTGCGAATGCAACCTAAAATATGGGTTAAAGGGTTAGTGAACTAAAGCGATCGTAAACCCAAAAGCAAAATGTTGTTATAGTGCAGCATACCAATCCAATTTATGGCTGCATTAGTTTCCTTTGTAGGCTTCCTTTCTTTTCTCTTCATCTGGTGATCTCCAAACTACGGCCCAACAACTGTTGCTGAACTACACGTCCCATGAGACATTGTAAAACTCTGACATTCACGGACATGACTAGGCATGATGGGAATTGTAGTTCCTGAACAACTAGAGGGCCCTAGTTTGGAGACCCCTGATTTTGTCCGTATGTTTGTTTGTTTTTCTACAGAACAGGCTCTCCTGCAAATGTAGCAGCTTAGGGGGGTGAGACAAACCATTTACCACTGACTGGTGCTTACAATGACTTTTTTTTTTTTTGTAATTTTTTTTTTTAGAATGTACAGTGAAGAGGAAAAACGTATTTGATCCCCTGCTGATTTTGTACGTTTGCCCACTGACAAATATTAATGGTAGGTTTATTTTAACAGTAAGAGACAGAATAACAATAAAAAAAATCCAGAAAAACGAATTTTAAAAAAGTTTTGCATTTGCACTTTAATGAGTGAAATAAGTATTTGACCCCTTTGCAAAACCTGACTTAGTACTTGGTGGCAAAACCCTTTCTGGCAATCACAGATGTTGGATGTTTCTTGTAGTTAGCCACCAGGTTTGCACACATCTCAGGAGGGATTTTGTCCCACACACTTTGCAAATCCTCTTCAAGTCATTAAATGGTGGTTTTTCACCTTAATGCATCCTATGCATTAACCACTTCAGCCCCCTTCCTGACCAGGCCATTTTTTGCGATATGGCACTGCTCCGTCGCATGACGTTGTACCCAAACAAAATTTATGTTCTTTTTTTCCCCACAAATATAGCTTTCTTTTGGTGGTATTTGCTCACCTCTGCGTTTTTTTTTTTTTTTTTTTGCGCTATAAACAAAAAGGGAAGAAGAGAATAGAATGGCTATGAATTATGGTGCCACATCCAGTATTAGAAACAAGACAATCCCCTATGGTGGACTTTGAAGGCACGCTAAGTAAAAATTGGAGAGTATTATAGTACAAAAATTATTTATTCATAGTTAAACATAGTAGCTAAAATATGCACATGAATATAGAATGTGTAAACATAACATTGTCACCATAGTCTGAAAAGAATATCATATGTGTCTTTTTAGAATATGGTGACAATGTTATGTTTACACATTCTATATTCATGTGCATATTTTAGCTACTATGTTTAACTATGAATAAATCATTTTTGTACTATAAGGGCTCTTTCCGTCAGACCGTATGTCCGTTTTTCATCCATCCGTTTTCGGATGAAAAACGGACATACAGGTATCCCTATGGGATAGCGGGTGTCAGCGGATGAGCATCCGCTGACACACGCTCTCGTCCGCGCCCGCTCTGCTCCGTTTCTGCAGACGGAGGAAAACCCTATTTTTTCATCCGTCTGCAGAGCGGATCGGATGACGACGGACTCTACGGTCCGTCGTCACCTGATCCCCCATAGGGGAGAGCGGCGCTCTGACAGGTCCGTTTCTGCACGGAGTGCAGAGACGGACCTGTCATCTTCCTGCACAGCAGAGATCGCTCCGGCGATCCCCGCTGAGCAAGCGGCTATCCACGGGGCGGATCTGCACTGATCCGCCCCGTGTGAAAGAGCCCTAATACTCTCCAATTTTAACTTGGCATGCCTTTAAGTCCACCATAGGGTACTTTTGTTTAAAAACAAAAAGGGCCACACTTTTGAAAAAAAACACAATATTTTGTGCTATAATATCCCCAAAAATTTTTTTTTTTTATTTTTTTTTTACTTCTTTATCGTTTAGGCCAATATGTATTTTTCTACATATTTTTGGTAAAAAAAAAATCGCAATATGCGTATATTGATTGGTTTGCGCAAAAGTTATAGTGTCTACAGAATAGGGGATAGATTTATGGCATTTTTATTATTATTTTTTTTTTTTACTAGTAATGGCGGTGATCTGCAATTTTTATCAGGAAGGACTGCAACATTGCGACAGACACATTGGACACTTTTGACGCTTTTTCGGGACCAGTGACATTTATACAGCGATCAGAACTAAAAATAGCCACTGATTACTGTATAAATGTCACTGGCAGGGAAGGGGTTAACACTTGGGGGCGATCAAGGGGTTAAATGTGTTCCTATATGTGTTTCTAACTGGGGGGGGGGGAGTGTGGCTGACTAGCGAAGGAGACAGATCATTGTTCATACTTAGTAGGAACACATGATCTGTCTTTTCTCCCCTGACAGAACCAGGATTTGTGTGATTACACATACACAGATCCCGGTTCTCGCTCTGTCATGAGTGATCTCTGGTGCCCGGCGGCCATCGCGCCCACCAGGCACGCGCATCGGCTCTAGGGACAGCATGTTAAAGAGCCAATGTACAGCTATGACGGAAATATAACTGCGGTGGCTGGTCGGGAAGGGGTTAAGAGGAAAAAAAACTCCTGACACTGACCGGCCCCCTAGCCCCCCCCCTTTTTACTCCCTCGGCGGAGACGCGCTCTTCGTCGCTGACCATTGTCTCGGGGGGTGGTGCCGAGTCCTGCATTCTGTGTGAATGTACACACAAGCCGGACTCGGGAACGCGCCCGCATGGGTGTCCACCTTAGGAGAGCCTTCATCCACGTTGACACTCGATGTGGGGAGGAGCTACCAGCGCAGCTGGGGTACCCCAGAAGTCGAGGATCGGGGCCACTCTGCGCAAAACTAATTGCACAGTGGAGGCAAGAATGACATGTTTTTTTTTTTTTTTTTTTTTTTTTTAAACTGAGTGTTAACAACTCCTTGAAGGTTTCGAGGCTGACATTTGGTAACTCAACCCTTCTGTCCCTCCACATATAGTGCCTTGAAAAAGCATTCATACCCCTTTAAAATTTTCCACTTTTTGTCATGTTCCAACCAAAAACGTAAATTTGTTTTATTGGGATTTTATGTGATAGACCAACACAAAGTGGCACATACTTGTGAAGTGAAAATGAAAAATGGTTTACATTTTATTTTATTTTTTTATAAATATGTGAAAAGTGTGGTGTGCATTTGTATTCAGCCCCCTTTACTCTGATTCCTCCTAACTAAAATCTAGTGGAACCAATTGCCTTCAGAAGTCACCCAATTAGTAAATAGAATCCACCTGTGTGTAATTTAATCTCAGTATAAATACAGCTGCTCTGTGAAACCCTCAGAGGTTTGTTAGAGAACCTTAGTGAACAAACCGCATCATGAAGGCCAAGGAACACACCAGACAAGTCTGGGATAAAGTTGTGGAGAAGTTTAAAGCAGGGTTAGGGGTGTGTGTGTGTGTGTGTGTGTGTGTGTGTGTGTGTGTGTATATATATATATATATATATATATATATATATATATATATATATATATATATATATATATATATATATATATATATAAAATAAATAATAATATAAAAAAAAAAAATAAAAAAAAGATCCCAAGGTTTGAACATCTGAAGGAGCACTGTTCAATATCCATCATCCGGAAATGGAAAGGGTATGGCAAACCTACAAAGACTGGCCCTCCACCTAAACTGACAGGCTGGGTAAGGAGAGCGTTAATCAGAGAAACAGCCAAGAGGCCCATGGTTACTCTGGAGGACCTGCTCCTTCAAGTTGGATGGTTTTGCACATGTGAACAGCAATCTTTAAAGTGGAAGTAAACCCCCCTATCGTTTTCAGCCAAGGAAGCTGCCATCTTTGCCTCTGTTTAATCTTCAACTGCCACAGTGCTGCACATGTCATCCGTTATGACACCAGCCATTGGATGGTTTGACTGGTTGAGAGCACAGCCAATGTGCAGTTAGCATTCCCGGCATGCCTTTTTTTCTTAAACTGTTAAATTGATGGGTTTACTTCCGCTTTAAGTCTGACCACAGATTTTCTATTGGATTGAGGTCTGGGCTTTGACTAGGCCATTCCAACACATTTTACAGGTTTCCTCTTAAACCACTCAAGTGTTGCTTTAGCAGTGTGTTTGGGGTCATTGTCCTGCTGCAAGGTGAACCTCCGTCCTAGCCTCAAATCACACACAGAGTGGTACAGGTTTTGCTCAAGAATATCCCTGTATTTAGCACCATCCATCTTTCCTTCGATTCTGACCAGTTTTCCAGTCCCGACTGCTGAAAAACATCCCCACAGCATGATGCTGCCACCACCATGTTTCACTGTGGGGATGGTGTTCTTTGGGTGATGTCATGTGTTTGGTTTGCACCAGACATAGCGTTTTCTTTAATGGACAAAAAGTAAAATTTTAGCCTCCTCAGACCAGAGCACCTTCCTCCATACATTTTGGGAATCTCCCACATGCCTTTTCGCAAACTCAAAACGTGCCATTTTGTTTTTGGCTGAAAGTAATGGCTTTCTTCTGGCCACTCTGCCATAAAGCCCAACTATATGGAGCGTACAGCTTATTGTCGTCCTATGTACAGATAGTAATTTGGATATTGGATTATCAGTTTTTTATTTCTGAAAAATTGTTTTATGTATATATTTTTCTAATTTTACTTCACCAACTTAGACTATTGTGTTCTGAGCCATCACATATAATTCAGATTAAAAAAACAAAAGCCAAGAGGGTGAATACTTTTGCAAGGCACTGTAAATCCAATTGTGAATCTGTGGAAAGACTTGAAAATTGCTGTATACATGCTCTCCATCCAATCTGACAGAGCTTGAGCTATTTTGCAAAGAAGAATGGGCAAAAACGTCACTCTCTAGATGTGCAAAGCTGATAGAGACATCCCCCAAAAGACTTGCAACTGTAATTGCAGCGAAAGGTGGTTCTACAAAGTATTGACTGATTAAGATCTGGAGACTGGCTAGGCCACTACAGGACCTTAATGTGCATCTTCTTGAGCCACTCCTTTGTTGCCTTGACCATGTGTTTTGGGTCATTGTCGTGCTGGAAGACTCATCCACGACCCATTTTCAATGCCCTGACTGAGGGAATGAGGTTCTCGCCCAAGATTTGACAAAAGATTTGACAGTACATGGCCCTAACCATTGTCCCTTTTTTGATGCGGTGAAGTTGTCCTGTCCCCTTAGCAGAAAAACACCCCCAAAGCATAATGTTTCCACCTCCATGTTTGATGGTGTAGATGGTGTTCTTAGGGTAATAGGCAGCATTCCTCCTCCTCCTCCAAACATGGCGAGTTGAGTTGATGCCAAGAGCTTGATTTTTGGTCTCATCTGACCACAACACTTTCAGTTCTCCTCTGAATCATTCAGATGTTCATTCACAGACTTTTGACGGGCCTGTCCATGTGCTTTCTTGAGCAGGGGGACCTTACGGGCGCTGCAGGATTTCAGTCATTTGTGGCGTAGTGTTACCAATTGTTTTCTTGGCAACTATGGTCCCAGCTGCCTTGAGATCATGGACAAGATTCTCCCGTGTAGTTCTGGGCTGATTTCCTCACTGTTCTCATGATCATTGAAACTCCAAGAGGTGAGATCTTGGAGCCCCAGACAGAGAGATTGACGGTTATTTTGTGTTTCTTCTATTTGCGAATAATCGCACCAACTGTTGTCACCCTCTGACCAAGCTGCTTGGCGATGGTCTTGTAGCCTATTCCAGCCTTGTGTAGGTCTAGAATCTTGTCCCTAACATCCTTGGGCAGCTTTTTGGTCTTCGCCATGGTGGAGAGATTGGAATCTGATTGCTTCTGTGGACAGGTGTCTTTTTTTTTTTTTTTTTTTTTTTTTTTTAATACAGGTAACAAGCTGAGATTAGGAGCACTCCCTTTAAGGCCCCTTTCACACCGAATAATTTTTCAAATAGAGCCTGTATAGCGCCTGAAAAAAGCGTGTCCTTTCACTCCAGTGTGAAAGCCGGAGGGCTTTCACACTGGACGGTGCGCTAGCAGGACGGTAAAAAAAGTCCTGCTAGCAGCATCTTTGGAGCAGTGAAGGAGCGGTGTATTCACGGCTCCTATACCGCTCCTACCCATTGAAATCAATGGGACATCCCGGCAATACCGCCGCTTTGCGGGGGTTTTTAACCCCTTTTTTGGCCGGGGTTAAAACCGCCCGCTAGCGGCCGAATACCGCGGCTGAGATGATGGTAAAGCAGCGCTAAATATAGCGATGCTTTACCGCCGACGCCCGCACCGCCCCAGTGTGAAAGGGGCCTAAAGCGTGCTCCTACTCAGCTCGTTACCTGTATAGAAGACACCTGGGAGCCAGAAATCTTGCTGATTAATAGGGGATCAAATACGTATTTCATTTATTAAAATGAATATCAATTTATAACCTTTTTTAAATGCATTTTTCTGGATATTTTTGTTCTGTCTCACTCAAAATTATAGATTGTTCCTTTGTCAGTGGGCAAACGTTCAAAATCAGGGATCGAATACCTTTTTCCTCACTGTACAGCCTTTATCCTCAGAGGAATAAAAGTTTCTGTAACTGCAGTGTGGGCTGGGGTATGGCTTCAATTTGTTAGTGAATCTAAATCTGCTAGTACATCGAACACTTCCCTCCCCCAGACTGACCATTGTACCGTGCTCCTTCATCCAGAGTGGGGGCACTCTAATACAGGAGGTGTGTTACTGGCATGATCACAAGGTGAAAACCGAATAAAAACAAATGTAGCCACTTACATCTAATGACTGGTAAGCTGCAATACATTACATTTTTGTTTTTGGGTTTATTACCGCTTTAAGGGTGAATGGCTTCGTCTTGGGATGGCCTAGATGGATCAAAATTTAGTGGGTTCAGCATGGACCAGCAGTTGAACAGAAGTCGATCTATTGATTTCTGTTCAGCCGCCTTGTCAGATAGAAGCTGCTCGATCAGCATGCAGCGGAGGGAGGATTTAAATTGATTGTGTTTTAACATTCATTAAAGTAGAACCATAGGCAAAACTTCTATTTTCTCTCTTTTTTTTTTTTTTTTTTTTTTTTTGGATCGGGCATGGGCAGTTTTTATAACCCCTGTTGGATTTTTTTTTTCCGCCATCTGTCCCTTTGCGGAGGTTTCCCTTTACTTCCTGCCCCATAGCCAAACAGGATTGCAGTCATGTCCATTTGGCCAACCTTTGAGGTATAGATCAAGGATATGACTAATACACCTGAGTAGATCCTAACTGATCTTTCGGTTTAAAAACATTTGGTTCCATGCCTGTTTTTTCTTTTTACACTACTGTGTTGATAGACTTGTGGATATTGTATATCTCAATCGGAATGAATCTGTTGCCTGTACAAATATTCTATACAATTTGTGTACAATGACAATAAATCCAAACATTCTTATAATATAAAGTCCAATCACCATGATCTGAAATCTATAATTTTGACTTTTCTTCCTAATGTGAAAAAGTGCTCTTCCATGTACCCAGGTGAAAATTCACTCCCCAGATGGTAGCAGCTGACAAATCAGCCAACAAGCCTCATGTACAAAATCTTGTACAGACTCCCAAATCTTTTCCATAGAAATCCAAGTATCCGCTCACTTATGGATGTCTGTGTTTGTAAGTTCTCATTTACTCAATAAGAGTGAGCAAGAAAACCCAGAGATATCATGTTACCACCAGATAGCACTTCATGTTGTGCAGCCTCTGCAAAAATTAACAGACCTTTCCACTGCTCTGGCATTCACATTGTTCAAGAAACAGAAACCCTTCAGGGTTTTTACTGAAAGAATAAGTGGTTTCAGGCAATGTGCCCCCCTCCGCTGACCTAGCAGATCCCACCCTCAACCTCCACAGATGCATACTTACTGAGATCTGATGCCTGCAGCCTCCTCTGTTGACATCCATGGTCTCAAGTCCTCTCTCCCTGAAGGCATCTGCATAGATAATAGAGCCCCATTGAAGATCATGGTCAATAGATAGAAATTCGGATGTTGCTTGGATGTTGTAGAAGCCTTCTGCCACTTCTTCTTACAGGCTTATTCCCTCTCCCTCTCCATCATTCCTGAGGTTCCCTGTAAAGGACATGCTTCCACCTTTTCCTGTCAAGACACACTACACTAGGTTGGTAAATGCCTTTTTCACAATTTTGTATTCGGCATCTGATTCTCAGATTTTGCAAGGCTGCCACCTGGTCTACTAGTCACAAGTTCTCTGTTTTACTCAGTGGATGTTCAGGCCTCATCTGATGCCAGTTTTGGACACAAGGGCTTTCAGGTGGTTCTTTGAGCTGCAACCGGCCCCCAGTTTATCCCGCTGTTTGTGGGCCCTGTGAGCATTGTCTTGGCTCTGTTGCCCTCTCCTCAGTTGCTTTGTGACATCCCAGTTGTCTCAGAATTCCTTCTGTTCCTGTGTTCCTTTTTTAAAATACAATAAAGAAACAGGATTTTTGACCTACTGTAAAATATTTTTTCTTTAAGTTCATTAAAACAGACTTTCACCCATTCCCTTACTGCCCCCTTCCTCTTACACATTTTGGATTTTTTTCATTCTTTTTTTTTTTTTTTTGAATACTTTAGTCAGGGAAACCATCTCCACCCTTTCTTATTTATCACCTAGATGAGAATAACGTTGCAGTTGCCTGCAACCTTCTGGAATACACACATCTCGCACCCCAGGAGGCTGCCTCACACTGGTGCCGCTAGTTTTTAGCAGCGCTTTACCTTTTGTTTTAGCAGAGCTTTTTGGCCATTGGCAGCCGAACAAAGGGTTGAACGCGCCCGTGTTGTGGCTCTGCCAAAGCACTTTGCAGGAGCTGCCGATTCATTTCAATGGGCAGAGCATTTTGGCAGCGGTGTATACACGCTGCCAAACCGCCCCAAAGATGCTGCTTGCAGAACTTTTTTTCCCATCCTGCAAGTGCACCGCCCCAGTGTGAAAGCACTTCGGCTTTGACACTGGGGAGGCTTGAGATGCGATTTTCAGGTGCTATTTTTAGCACTAAAATGCTTGAAAAGCACCTTCAGTGTAAAAGGGGTCTAAGGCGCTTGCACTGCATCATGGGAGTTGGCTGTCTCTCCATAAGTTTGTACCGTTGTCCCCCTGGTGACATGCAGCAGCACATGCGCATCATCACAGCGCTGCCTGCAAGATACAGCTGGCCTCACCATGATATCAGAAAAAGATGGAAGCGTGGGACTGGGTGTGCGCAGCTAATCCCTAAAGAGCATTGCTGCATCTCTGGGCTTGTAAGTTTGTTTTTCATACACAACCCAGCTTTAGAGGCAAGAGAAAGGAGTAATCTTTCCTTTTTTTAAATTGGATTTTATTTAGTAAAACATAGCGTACTCCAAGAGACAACCTGTCACGCAGGACAGCTCATAACAGTGAGATTTTGTATTTGTGGTACAGCAGGTACATTTTTTTTTTTTTTTTTGATCTTACGTTATCGAATATACAACATAAGATAACGTTATATGAACTTACGTTATCGATGCTGAAATTGAGTGAAAATGTTGATGCCCAAAGGGCTCCACCAAGTTTAAGAAGAAAAAAATGAATGTATCGGATACAGTCAACCTTGTAACTAATCCGTAGATTGCATTATGCAAATATAAATCCAATGGTCTGTCAGTGTTTTCCATTGGAATATGGGAAAAGCTAGGTATAAACAACACCTGTTTAACCAAGAAGTAGGGCCATTGCTCTTTTGTCTTTACTTCTCCTGTGGGTCACTGAGAGGCTAAAGCCCACTGATGTCACTGAGCCAGTTGACGCTCTGGAGAGATTCCGACTTTAATGTTGGGATCCACCCAGATGCCTGACTGGCAGCTGGCTCAGCCTGAACCAGCCGCTCTCGCCCCCTCCACAGCATGGCGCTCTGGAGAGGGGCTGCTCAGTGAAAACTGAGAACCGAGCGATTAGCTGTCTTTTGATCTCTTTGTCTTGGAGCCAGCAGGGGATAATTTCGCCTAGGTGAGTGACCAGAAGTTGTAATGAAACCTTGGTTTTGGGGACTGTACCGTAAACCAGTTCCATTTGGTTGTTTTTGAGATGGCTACACATACTGGCTACTAAGTACCACAACTTTAAATTGTGTTTTCATTAGCAAATGTTCAGCTATAAATGTATATGCCCCTCCAACACTAAGCTTGTGATTTTGGTGAATACATTTTAACCATTGTGCATTAAGTGCTCTACTTAAAGAATCATTTTGCACATTGTTCAGTAAGCTTTCCATGGGATAATGCCATAATTGTAATACATTTTGTTTGCACTTGTACATGAGGATCCTTTGCCTTGTTACTGCTCTTCACTGGTACACTAGTTCTGCACTGCTGCTTGTCTGTTGCTGTACTATAAAATACTTTTTTCTTTTTTTTTTTTCTTTCTTTCTTCAATTCAGCAGAAAGGGCACCTTGTCAAGAATACTACATTAATTATTCGTAAGCCATAATTATGAACCTGATACATTTAGTGCTGCAGCTATATATTTTTCTATCAAACAAGCAGTGCATAATTATTTGTTTGGTTCTGACGCTTTACATGCCCTCAGAGTCTAAATCATTGAACAGGGGGTCTGCTTTTCATTTTTTCTTCTGCTGTTTTGTAGTCAAAGCTTCTGAAAATACTCTCTCTTCCTGACAATGTCCTTTTGGTGTTTTTGCTTATTGTCTTAATGATAAAAAAACAAACAAAATACATGGTACTTGTATGATAATCACCAGCTACGTAGCCCAAGTCCTGTATTTTCTTAGGCTTTTCAATCTAGTCACGGTTTTATGCTGACCATTAAATAAAGTGTTAAATTACCAAGTGATCCCTTAGGAAAGCAGTGCTGGTGGGGCATACTGAATCTTCTAGCTCAGCAGGCAGCTTGTTCACAGGAAGATCTGGAACAGATCAGTGTATACTGTATATACAGTGACTGCAGGTTTAGTATAATGGGTGGAGTGGATTGTATAATTCAAGGCAGCACTTTGTTTTTTAAGTAATCTTTGCTTTCCTTCTGCAGGACGGTACGTTTGGAAGCCCTTCTCAGTGGCTTCATGTTGGCGATATTGGATTTCCTTTGCCACAAAGTGGTTATTTCATGTCCTTTTGCTTAGCCATTTTTCTGGCGGTTGGCTCTGGTTGTAATTTCTTGAAGAATCCTCTTGGACTGACATGAGCTCCCAGACTCACCCAGGTATGATTTTTGTCTGTTTCTAATGTCATCTTGTCATGCTGCAATGAAGAATTTGGCATTGAGGTGAATGTTTATACTTTAAATGCAACAGTTGCCAAGTTGATCTAGGAAAGTTTTTTAATATAGCTTACAGCACGATCTGGTGAGTCAAAGTAATGATTCCCTTACTAGCTCATGAATAAATCAGAATTTATTTGGCATTTCATTTGGTCAAACAAAAAAGAAAACATTGTGCCTGAAGTGCAGCTTTAGAACAATTAAACAGATGGCTGAAATATGCTGAGAATATTTATATTGTTGGTGTTTTTTGTCTTTTTTTTTTTTTTCCTCCTGCTCTGCTCTTTTTTCACTTGTTTCTAGTTACAGTTGTTACCCTATTTCTAGATGACTCTCAGTTAAAATATTACTAGACTATAAGGTGACAAACAAAGCATTGTGGCTTCCATTATTACTGCCATAATGATCCTAAATTGCAATGGCTGTCCTGTGACAGTTTCCCACCTCCGGGCTTCTGTTGTGGGTAGTAAATCCATCTGGTGTTGAAAGGGTTTAATGAGGGGTGTTGGCAATTTAGGAAGAGGTCAGCATTTTTAAAAGCTTTAGCTACTATTTTCAGATGGGGAGAGGATTCCATGCTGCATTTAATGGCTGACTTGTGATAATGCCGCTTCTAGCTTCTGTTCACTGCCTGCTTGGTGCCTTTTCATCCTGAGAGCGGTGAAACAAGATCTATTTATAGATGGCAGTGGACTAGCTGTACTGTGTTGTATCTGTCCTGTTTTCATACAGATTTGTTATATCCCTCCTCTTATGCTAACTGGCAGCTTCAGAGAGGCCTTGTCTACTTTGTAAATCTTGTGTTATTTTGTTGAGGCTTTCTACATTCCCCGCTATAATGGATTTTTTATTCTAGTCATTATTTCTGGGTAAAATTATTATTATTTTAATATAATGTACGTTCTGAGAAGCTAGGTTTGTTGCAGTGCTGTTTGTGAAATGCCATTTAGGTATTATGGCTTTGTGACATGTATCATTTAATAAATATATGATCTGCTTTGTTTCTACCGTTTATTTATTACATGTATTGTGTGGGTCACTGGCAGCCATTTAATAGAGGTAAGATTCATCAAGCTGCAGGAATCAAACCAAAATACCTCCACTAAGGTTTCTGCATGAATCTGACCATTACTGAGTTCTAAGATGACTGCATAACCCTGGTGCAATTTTGCAACTTCACTAGCAGTATGCAGGTGCCATATAGTCCCCATGCTTCTGTCAGATACTCAACCACAAATATTGCTACTGTGCAGCCACTCCTCCTATACACGTCATATATTTTTGGGTATGAACAAGAAAAAAAAATCTATTCTTGTGATGCAAACATGGTATTTTATTACTTGGTCCTGTGTGAATTTCTCTGCCAATTTGGATGATGTAATGGGGGGCCATGGGCTCAGACACAAATGACCATTACAGTAAAGCAGTGCAAATAACTGTGAGGATTTTCTGAGAAGAGTAAAATTACTTGTATTTGTTGGTTTCATTTTATGTGTCCTACTTCATAATTCGACTGGATTCTTTATTTGGATTCAATCAATTGGCATATGAAATAATTTGAATTCTTCTTTTTACTTGTTATAGTAGTATAGCACTTTTTTCCAGGAGCTATTTTATTTTTGGTTATTAACTTCAGTCAGAGCACAAGTGTAAGGCTGTTTTATATCTGGTCTAGGATAAATATTTATACCAGGCACTCAAAAACTGTCATATAACAAAGGTGCTGCCAGCATTACATGAAAATCTAAAAGCTTTAAAGTGTTACTAAACCCAGGACCCTGCATTCACTATATCTGGTCTCCCACAGAACATGGAAATGCAATAATTTTAGTAAATATAAACTGCTAAATACCTTTTCCCATTAGCAGGATATAGCAGTCTTGTGACTTCTAATCAGTGTCTGGCTAAAGCTTGTAGGAGGAGATTTCATTCTACTGACTGTCCTATGAGGCTGCATTACCCCAGACCATCTGTCTGGACAGTGCTGATTGGCCCTTTGCTGATCACATGCACACGCTCAAAAAAAAAAATCGGGAGATGGATTGGGGATAGTGGTAGAAAGAGCCTTTTTACACAATGCAGAGGTTCCACAGTGAGCATAACAAGCATGCTTTACTGCATATACAGATTGATTTTACTGTTGTGGGTTTAGTAACCTTTTAAATGACAGGTTTACTCACCTCTTGCAGCCCAAAGAGCCCTGAGCTCAAGCAGAAGACAGCCAGCCTCTGTCCTTACAGCCAGACACCGTGCTGACATTTTTAAAGCAGTAGTAAACTCCTTTCCTATGACTAAACAAGCTGGTTTCCCTGCAGGACTAAGGCCTAAGGCATAATGTACTAGTATGCACTGCATACTAGCACATTATGACAGACTTGCCTGCTAAGAGAGCCCTCCAGCGCAATGCTCTAAAGAGTGTCCCCAGCGCTTCCATCCTCGCCCCATCTTTCTTCCAGGTTTAGGATCTTCGGCCGCCTGACTGGCCACTAGGGTCTCTTCTGTTATAATAGTCCTGCCTGTCAGAGGATTTTGAATACAAAGAGTTTACTACCACTTCAACTGGAGAAATAAGTCTGAACTATAAGACTCGGTTCACACTGGGGCAACTTGTCAGGCGACTTAGCCGCCTGACAAGTCGCGCTCCGTTCTGTACAATGGAACCGTTCTAATAGGAGTGTCTCAAGTCACTCCGACTTAGAAAGAGGTTCCTGTACTACTTTGGGGGCGACTTGAGGCAACTTGCATTGAATTCTATACAGAAGTCATTTTGCAAGTCGCCGATGCTGTCGTGTGCAGGTCGCTTGAGCCAGTCGTGCTGCCTTAGTGTGAACCGGCTCTAATACCTAAAGGGTAGAGATTGATTCTTACAACTGCCTGTTCTTGACAGGTTCTCTTTAAATTGTAGAAAGCAATATAACTAAGGTACAGTGGTGTTTTTTCCCTAGGGATTTAAGTTCTAAATCCTTATACCTATATTAAATCCGTAAAAATAGCTTTGCATACTTAGTGATGGGTGTGGACTTTTGTTTGCTATTGAGTAATATTTTTAGAAATGTTTTTAAATTGGTTTTACTGTTCATTTTTCATAGTTATGTGAACTGCCTGATTTGCTGTATTGGAAATTTTTCTAGACCTGTTATAAGTACATCGGTTCATCCCTCACACAGCCACTCAAGGGATATACTTCTACTATGCACCCATCACTTTTCTCTTTCATGCGGGTTGTAGGCATTGATTGCAGGCTTAATTATGTTTCTTTTGCCATCAGACTCTCAGAAATTCTAGGAATAAAAGTACCTTGTTGAAAGATGCTTTTAATTTCACCCCTTCACTTCTACTTTTCCCAATCATGGTAGTAACATCTTAGTACTAATGGGCTTTCTTGATGAGCTGATGGCACTTGCTTGAGGCAGTGCACTCCTCCTTCCTAGCTTGGGTTGAGGATTTGGAAATAAATAGTCTTGTGAATTGTTTCCTCAGGATGTGTATAGACAAGATGTACTCAGCTGGGTGTGTCTTCGATAAGTTTGTATAGGTGTTAGTATATAATATAATCATACTGCAGTATATAAAAAAGTTAATTGATGGAGATTTTCAGAGTGCAGCCTTTCACATATCCACATACAGGGAGTCCCCGAGGCGTCCGACTTATATACATGATATATGAACGCCACATGATCCAACATTGTAGTGTGGGTGTAACGCATGGCAAGCAGAGAACTCCACAAAATCCAACTTTGTAGTGTGTAACACAAAGGCTGCTGTATAATGAACTGGATTCCTCCTTGCAGCATGTGTGTGTGTGTGTCATGTGTTGGTGTGTGTGTGTTGGTGTATACCATGGCTTGACAAATTTGCTTTGAATCTAGGAGCCAAACGAGGAGCTAAATATTTTAGGAGCCATATTTTTTTTTTTTTTTTTAACCATAGTATGGATTGTCAGCGCCCGGGGTAAGGCCAGTAATTTGTGCCCTCTAACCTTAACTTGCTCACAGCAGAGTGGCAAGTCAATATATCCAATGTATTATATTATCAGGGTTATAGGCTGGCCAGAAAGAGTAAGGCTGGGTTCACACTGCAGCACAGAGCGTCTCACGGTAGGAGCCCCGTGCGTCCCCTATTCACTGTTTCAGGTCCAATTTCCGTCCCGGACCCGAAATGGACCAGAAGAAGCACAGGACTCCTGTGCAATTTGCTCCGAAGCCATCCCGGAGATGTGTGAACCGGCTCCATAGAGAGGCACCACAATCTCTTGACATGCGAATTGGATGCAGGGAAACCCACATCCAATTTGCAATAGTATGATCCCAGCCTGACACTAAAAACCTGTCATGGGGGGAATTCATTATTATGCCTAATGCATCATGACTGCAGCATGTAAAACACCATCATCTGCTGTCTAATGCAGCGTAAGGGTGGCCAAAACATGTCTCTACTGCACAATTTTCCAACCCAACTGCACATCTAAATGAGGCCAAATGCCGCGTACACACGGTCGGATTTTCTGACGGGAAATGTTAGATGTGAGCTTGTTGTCGGAAAGTCCGACCGTGTGTATGCTTCATCGAATTTTTGCTGTTGGACTTTCCGCCAACAGTTTGATAGCAGGTTCTCAGATTTTCCGCCAACAGTACTTTGTTGTCGGAAAATCCGATCGTGTGTACACAAGTCCAGCCCTGACAGAGGCCTTATGAATCCTTTCCTTACAAATAAATCTTGAAAGTGTTTTAAACTTGTATTTTTTGTAACTGTTTATTAATTAGATCTGGTATATCTTTATTTACATTATTCCTTCTCTTTTATGTATGTGGATGAGGGCACTGTATTTTAATAAAAAATCTTATTAACTTTTTTTTATAATTCTAAAAGCATCAGCAGAAGGAGCTTTCAGTCCTTTGTTGCCGGTCACAGTTTAGAAATAATAAAAAAAAAAAGTCTTCAGAATACAGAGAAAAATACATAATATCAAAACTTTTAAATTGTTCTACAAGTATGCATTTGAAATCTTTATTATTTTTGTGCAAAAGCATGGTGTGGGCTATCTAAGGGGGGGGTTCTGCCAATCGCAACCATTTTCCAGTCTATGTCTATTTTGTTAGTGTGTTCCTACAATTACAGAGAGTTGGTGCCTCTATCAACCAACATGTAATATCCCACCCCCTAGTGTTTAGCTGTTTAGTGGACTTGGAGGAGAAGTGAGAGAATGGGCTGTCATTTTTTTCAGAGTGTATACACCCACATGTGTGACTCTATAATCTTGTGGGCTGTACAGATCAAGAAAAAGGCGAAAATGAAGAACTAAAAGTGGAGCATGCTCAGTAGATATGGAAACGGCCAGTCTCCAAAATCTCAGGCTGTTGTGGGGACACAGACAATGAGGGAGGGTCAGTGAGTAGCTGGATGAACCAGGTTTATTGCAGAATACAGAAAACAAATCCCATATTCAGAGTAAGGATGAGCTCCGGCGTGTTCGCATACGGCACGTGCAGAGTCCGCCAGGATGTCGGCACTGCGCTGCGCTAATCGCAGGCAGTGAGACATTTTCCCGATGCGCCCCTGCAGAGATCGGGAAATGTCTCACTGCCTGTGATTAGCGCAGTGCCGACATCCTGGCGGACTCTGCACGTGCCGTATGCAAACATGCCGGAGCTCATCCTTAATTCAGAGTATGAACAGCATGTAATACAACGTGTACAGACAGTTGTTTTATTTTTTATTTTAATAATGGGGGTTTAATGTCACTTTATGGTTACTCTGCTTCTCTTCTGTGTCCTCCAACAGAGTGATCTAGTGTGAAACATAAGAGCTGACCTGGAAGTGTAGCAGGTGCAGACACCCACTCCACTGTTGTGCTGTGGCCCAACACTTCATTCTGAACATGGATAAAATACGCAGACGCTGGCTCCAGCTGGATATTTTTGGAGCCTCTACTTGCGTTCCAGACTCTGTGGGAAGTTTCATGGTTAGAGTTGCAGCTGGGGTTTTTCCCACAAGTTGTGTCAGGGTTTGTCCTTCTCATCAAAACATGCATGTTCTATTTTCAACTTTAGCAAGGTTTTAAGAAGTTACGTAACACAAAAAAACACTAATCTTACAGTTATGCAAATGCTGGTTTCACTTAAAGCATAACTAAAGGCAAAACTTTTTTCAGTTTTGGATAGAGCAAAGAGGAATTGGAGCCCTTATTAGGTTTTTATTGCTGTCTGTGCCCACATTGAGATTTACCCTGTCTATTTGTCCAGTTTACCATTATCATTGGAAGTGAAAGTAATAGAGGGGAAATCTTCCAATGGGGACACAAGTTCTGGTGACCTGGGGGTTCCCAAAGAATTCCCTTTTAATTTGCAAATATTTCCTCACTTCCTGTTTGGCTATGGGACAGGAAGTGAAGGGAAATCTCTACAAAGGGACACAGATGGTGGAAAAAAAAAAAAATCTGACGCCCTCCCTCTATCCAAAATGAAGAAAAAAAAGTTTTGCCTATAGTTATAGTTTAAAGCTGGATCACAAAGAGCATGCTCTTCAAACTTCTCTGTACAAGGGACACTTGTATATTTAAAAAATATTTGATCTGAAAAATAAAGTTTCATATATTTATGAATAAAATGTAAATAAATGAATATATTTTATTTGTATCTTTTTTGTTGGAAGGCATTGTGTTTCCCAGAGTGAAGAGTACACATTCTGCTAGCAGATTCTTAAAGAAGAACCCTGGTGGGTTTTACTTCCTCTTTATTTCCCTGCAAAGGTAAAGCATAATGGGCTACTGTGCATCGCATAGTAGCCCATTATGTGTCACTTACCTAAAAACCAAAACCTGCAATGTCACTGCTGTCCCCACTAGCAGCCAGCGCCCATCTTCACCCCTCTTCCTTCCGGGGCCACGAACTCCCAGCTCTGTGATTGGCCGGAGTCACGTGGCGTCACTCCCGCGCACAGGACTAGGACTAGCCAGTTATGGCATTACCCCTATTATAAACGGCACAATGTGCCCTTTCTAAAGTGCGCATGCGCCATAGACATCGGCGCTCAGCTTTTTTGTAATCATCTCCTAAACCATGGAGGTTTAGGAGATATTTCAAGCACCTACAGGTAAGGCTTACCTGTAGTTAAAAGTGGGTGTACAACCACTTTAACACAGCCACATGCAGCAAATGACTGCACAGATGCAGTGCAGACTCATTTGGGCTTCTCCAATCTCCAGACCATGCCTGTCCAAAGGCTGCCGCATGCAGAGATTTTGCCTTCAGATTCAGGTCTCAGGATCCTAGTGGTGTTCCTTCCTTGTTGCAGAAAGTTTATGGTGAATAGGAACGTTCAGTCTCAGTGATGAGAGAAATATATGGTGTTTGTAACTCACTGTTTGCGCTGAAAACACACAGTGCATTCTCTACATTGATATGCCAACCAACTTGGTCAGACCTGGCTGCTGGACTACAGAACTCTGCCCATCCCCCACCTATCTCTATCCAGCTCTACATGCATACAGTGATTTATTTGCTCTAAAGAGCCTGCCCACACGCTGCATGTAAGATAAAGGCTCTTGGAATATATTATTTTAAGTCCATAGAATATATATACAATTTAAAGTAGAATGTATACAGCAGGGATATGCAATTAGCGGACCTCCAGCTGTTGCAAAACTACAAGTACCATCATGCCTCTGGGTGTCATGCTTGTGGTTGTCAGTTTTGCTATGCCTCATGTAACTTGTAGTTCTGCAACAGCTGGAGGTCAGCTAATTGCATCTCCCTAGTATACTGTGTGTGTGTGTGTGTGTTTATTTATTTATTTATTTATTTATTTATATATATAATGTGTATGTCAGCTGCAAATCTCCTGTTCTACTACATCTTAAAGGTGTTCTATTGTGCACAGGTCCAATTCATTTGTTCGAGGGGGATTAAGGTGTGGGGTTGTTTTTCAGGGGTTGGGCTTGGCCCCTTCGTTCCAGTGAAGGGAACTCTTAAGGCGTCAGCATATCAAGACTAAGGATGAGCTCAGGCGTGTTCGCATGGTCCACGTGCAGAGCCCGCCAGGAAGTCGGCGCAGCGATGCGCTAATCACAGGCAGTGAGACATTGCCCGATCTCTGCAGCCGCACATCGGGGCAATGTCTCACTGCCTGTGATCAGCGCAGCGCTGCGCTGACTTCCTGTCGGGCTCTGCACGTGGACCATGCGAACACGCCTGAGCTCATCCTTAATCAAGACATTTTGGACAATTTCCTGCTTCCAACCTTGTGGTTTGGGGATGACCCCTTCCAACATGACTGTGCACCAGTGTGCAAAGACGGCCCATAAAGAGTTGGATGAGCGAGTTTGGGGTGGAGAAACGTGACTGGCCTGCAGAGTATTGACTTCAACCGGATAGAACACCTTTGGGATGAATTGGAGTGGAGACTGGGAGCCAGGCCTTATCGTCCAACATCAGTGCCTGACCCCACAAATGCGCTTCTAGAAGAATGGTTAAATATTCCCATAGACCTGTTCCTAAACCTTGTGAACAGCATTCCCAGAAGAGTTGAGGCTGTATTTGGCTGCAAAGGGTGGGCCAACTCAATATTGAACCCTACGGACTAAGACGCTATTAAAGAGGAAGTAAAGCCTCTTTAAAAAAAAAAAAAAGACACCCTGCAAGGCAAAGGCATAATGAGCTAGTATGCATAGCTTACTAGCTCATTATGAATTACTTACCTGAGATCGAAGCCCCCGGCATCGGCCCTCGTTTGCCTCCGCCGCCGCCGCCACCATCTATCCTGGAGTGGCTTTATATTTCAGAAATAATGTAATCTTCATTGCTCAACATTTGATTGGATTTTTGTTGGGGCTATCCCATGCAATAGACCAGTGTTTTTCTAAATAACCAAGGCACTTCAACAAAACTGTTTTCTTAAAAAAAATAAAAAAAATGATCAAAATTCGAGAACCGCAATAACTATAGCACGGAGAAAGATTACAACTAAAATTTCTGTAAATTACAATCATTCAGAAGGAAGTGTACAGGCCCTTGCTTTGACTTCTGCACATCTGCAGCCACATGATATCTCTAGTCTCTCGCACTGCTCTGGTGTGATTTTGTTCCACTCTTCTTCCAGTCCCAACTAGTTCGGTGACTGTAGTGGGTTTCTTGATCATAAAACGTTGTCGCCAAGGATTTTCCAGAGGTTTCCTATTTGGTTTAGATCAGGACTCTGGGCTGGCCATTTCACTATTTCAATGTTTTCAGCTTCAAGGAACTGCTTTACCTGTTTTGCTGTGTGAAAGGGGCATTGTCGTGCATTGAAAATTGCTGGCTGATTGGGCGATGAACGCACCAAAGAAAACGTAAGTCACGCCTACAAATGTAAACGGTGTTAAAAATCACCCATGTGCGGTATCACTGCGATTGTTGGAGCAATAATTCTAGCAAAATACCTCCTCTTTAGTTTAAAAAAAACAAACAAACTTTACAATCACTTTAAAATATTTAGGAAATGGTAGGTTGTACTCTAATTCTGTGTGTGTGTGTGTGTGTGTGTGTGTGTGTGTATGTATATGTGTGTATATAGTCTCTTCATGTTTTAACTTCATTTGGCAGAGTCTACAATTGTGTCTTTTAACTGGACTATCTATACAGAAAAAAATAATTATATATATATATATATATATATATATATATATTTATTTTTTTCTGTCATGGTATAAATTGTTGCAATTATTGAAGATAGTCCAGTTAAAAGACACAATTGTAGACTCATGCAACATGAAGAGACTATTGAGCGGTGTCCCGTTTAGGTTCTACAGAAAGTGTCAGTTTGGGCCCTGCGCCATTGAGACTGTGGAATGTCGAAGTGTGATTTTTGGATGACAATTAGACCTATGAAGTAATGTCACTTGGACACACCTAAATTTGTCTCCTAGGTGAAATACAAAATGTTCCAAGACTTCTTTTGCCACTAATATGCGCCTTTCTTAAACAGTATTAGGTTATTTAACTCTTGTGTTTCCAAAACTGTTAGTGGCATTTACCTTCTAAACTTCTACATGCAAAGAGTGGCTGCTGCTGTCAGCCAATCATCAGTTTAAAAAGGCTGAGCGGCCGCTGCTATTCACATGCCCTAATCATTCCATCTGCAAGATCCTGCTGATTCTTTCCAATGGAATCCAGTGGCTGCATGTAACTGGCTGTGTGAATGTGGCCTTAATCTGTTTTATGTGTTTTGAGTGCTGCCATACTCCCCTAGGCGGATGCAGCATCAGTCCTATACTGCATCTGTCCCCCCGATGATCGAGCCACTGATCGCTCAGTTCTCAGTCTTCAGTGAACAGAGAACAGTTAAAGGCTTTCTGCTGTGCCCCTGCAGCGCTCACTGGAGCAGCTAGCTGTGCAGAAGGTGGAAGCGACTGGCTTAATCTCCCAGCAGCTTGCTGAGAAGTTGAGGCATCTGCCAGTCCAGGCTTCTGGGTGGATCCCAACTGTAAAGTCGGGATATTTTCAGAGCATGGATTGTATGAGTGATGTTAGCTGAAAATGGGTCACAGGAGTGCAGAACAAAGGGCAATTCTGTGATGCATAATAATAGGGCCAAAAAAAAAAGCTTTAGCCATACTTCAAAAAAAAAAAATAAAAAAAAAAAAATCTGCAAAAAAAAAAAAAATTTAAACTTTAAAAAGTTTTTCTTATGACCACCCACAATGTTTACAACAATAACCGTGCATGTGTACTGTGCAAGTTCCTCCCTAGTCAAATTTGTTCTATTATTTAGAAACCATAGTTTAATAGAGAATGCTGGTGGTATTCTCCAGTAGAGTTGGATAAGGGATTTTTCAGAATTTTTAGCAAATGAGAAAAAATTGATAGCCTGTATTGCCCGGATGGTAAGCCTCCACAGTGAAACAAATAGATACGTCTTTGATGTATGCAGCTATGATTTTCCAGAAAGTTTTGATTGAGGCAGGTCCACCATATCTGGGCAAATGTGCCATTATTTTCACAGCCCCTCCTACACTGGGGCGAGCAGGTAGTGAAGATTGCATGTAGTCTGGCTGGGCTTTTGTACCAGTGGAACATGAAATTATATTATAGATAGATGAGGAGGCTTGCGAGAGTTGCCAGATTGTAGTTTTTAGTTCTTCAGAGAGTGGATGAGCAAATTTGTCCTCCCTGCAGGTGAGTTGAGTTGAGATACATTGAGTCAGAGCACTTGCTGGTATAGTAGTGTTTCAGTATGACTGAGCTGGCAAACGGATTGCAAAGTTGTTGGTAGGATGCGTATAAATTGTTGAATTTTGAATTAAAAAGTTTTCACAATAAATATTTTTACATGTCACCAGTGCAGTACAGCATTATCATATAACCGGCGTAGTGGTGATCAGGGACACTGACTGGTGACAATATGTAAAAAAAAAAAAAATAATGATTAAAAATGTATTAAATACATTTTTTTTTTTTTTAATATTTACACACTGTGACCAGAGCAACACTGTACTATGGGGAAGTGTTCAGGATTTTAATTTCTTTTATTACATTATGATTGTGAATTTCACAGGTATAAGCAACCGTTTTTATTGAATGAAACTGACATTACTGAATGAATTAATTCTGTATTTTGTTGTGATTAGCTGTGATTGGTCACAGCTATTCACATGGTACAGATGGGCTGTGCTTGGCCCTGTCTGTGCCATGTTATCAGTGTGATCAATCACAGCTAGCAACACAATTGTACACAATGGATGGCATGAAAGGAAGCCATCTATTGTTTACAAATGTAGTGTTTGGTCACAGCGATCACATGGTACCGGCACCGAGCTGGTGCACTAATCAGTCATCAGCTGCAACGCAATTTGGCAGTACGTCATATGACGTCCACCAGGATTGACCAATGTCCCTCCCAGTCGTAAATTGACTATAGGCTGGGCAGGAAGTGGTTAATGACTCTCTTCCTCTTGAAACGGCTTGTCAGGACCTGAATCACCTGCTGGTGGCACGGTGGTTCCCTGGGTGGAAAGTTGTAGTTCCAGTGTCAGCCAGCAGTTTCTAGTAATTGCAGGGAGGGTACTTAAGACCCTTTTTCTACTGATGCACATTGCGTCAGTGTTTTGATTTGCTGTGCTAAGTTAAATGCTGCTCCTGATCTTGCTCCCATCCTGCATCTTGAATATTGCACCCAGCTGGCTTATATCTGCTCCCGTTCTTGTACCCAGTCCTGGTTTCCCCCTCCCTGGCATCCCCGGTATTCCCTGTGACCTATATGTTCCATCTTGTATGTATATTATACATATTGTATATAGTTAGTTTGTTAGGTTTGCTGTTAGGCATTTTGGCTATATGATTGTAGTTCACTTGAATCTTCACATTTAAAAGAGAAGTATGGGTTTGTTTGTTTTTTTGACCCATCATACTTATCTAGGTGGATGCAGTCACGGACCGATGCTGCATCTGTCCCCTTGCGTCTCTGCACTGAGAACTGAGCCATCGAACACTGCCGATGGCTCGGTTCTCTCAGCTCCCCAAGCGGAGAGCTGCTGCCTGTCGGTCAGCAGCTCTCCTCTCTGCTCCTTCACGTTCATTGGAGCGCTGAGCTGTGGAGGGGTGGGGGAGCAGCCGTCTGTCTCTCAGCGGCATCAGTCCAGGCACATGGCCGATCCAGACTTAATTGTCTTGATCAGGAGTCACCACACTGTGGCCCTTTGCTAGCCTTTATCCGGCCCTTGGGGCACTATTTATCCCTCTGATATGAGGCACTATTCCTCTCACTGACAGCCAACAAGAGGGACATTTTCTGCCCCCCGCTGGCCACAATATGGCCCTCCTAAAGTCTAAAGCACAATAAACTGGCCCTTTGTTTGAAAAGTTTGGAGACCCCTGGTCTTGATGATGCGGTTCCTGGACTGATTCCAGTGATGACAGCAGAGAGTGGACTTCAGACCGCTCTCTGAAAACTGGTCACAGGAGTGCAAAATTAATTGCACTCCTATGACCCATAAGAGAAGCCCAGCCAAAAGAGCTCAGGCTGGACATCTCCTTTTTTAATTGTTTCCGGTTTGTTGACTTGTTGATGTATTTTTTTATTTACTAGTATATGTATGTGTATGTATATGTGTATGTATATGTATGTGTGTGTATATGTGTGTGTATATATGTGTGTATATGTGTGTGTATATATATATATATATATATATATATATATATATATATATATATATATATATATATATATATATATATATATATATATATATATATATATATATATATATATATGTGTATATATATATATGTATATGTATATATGTGTATGTGTGTGTGTATGTGTATATATATATATATATATATATATATGTATATATATATATATATATATATATATATATATATATATATATATATATATATATATGTGTGTGTGTGTGTGTGTGTGTGTGTGTGTTGTGTGTGTGTGTGTGTGTGTGTGTGTATGTATGTATGTGTATATATATATATATATATATATTATAAATTGGAGAGTCTGGTCTAATTTTCTAGGTGTGGCCACACAGATCTGGCCTTGCCGTTGATTGCTGACACTCCTCTCGTCACCTCTGTAGTTCGGAAGGCAAGCTTTAATTTGGTGACACAACAGTGCCTATCAACAGGGAATAGTGAATAAGTGTTACAGAATTCAAGGAAATACATTATTTGGTCAACTTCACAAAATAGTTTACACACATCAAGGTTATCTCGATTTACAGAAATAGGCTAGAAAAAAATTAAATACATTGTTGAATATATGATTTTAAATTGTGACCATAGATGCACATTAAAGATTTTATAGTGGTTTAATGTTTGGCCATCCAGACCTTAGGTTTTTCTGCTGCTATAGAAGTCAGTGCTGCGAAGACTTCTTCAGATATGTACATTTAAAAAAAAAAATTTGGGGGTGGTGGGGGGGGGGGTTGACCATGTCCAAACATTTGATTATATCCCTTTTGTTGCTTTATCTGGTGAGAGGGGTGGGTTGTTTACTGTCAGTAACCATGAACCAGACTGAGACAGAAGTACAGTTAAATCACACTTGTTTAATAATAATAATAATAATAATAATAAAAAGGTAAACCGAGTAAAAGTAGTCAAAACATAGCCAGAGTTCAGGAACTGGAACGGATAGTCAGACAAGCCAAAATGTCAGGGAGCCAGAGCTGAGCGTAGTAGAACAGCAAGCAGGATCTGGAGCCAGAAGGAATGTCAGCCAAGCACGTCTTTAACAGGAACAAAGGAGAGCATCTCTAGAGATGTGACCAAGGCGAAGGCAGAAATCATCTGGACTGGATGGCTTAAGTAGGCAGGACTGACGAGCAGGATCATCAACAGGTGAGTCACTGTGAGAGATAGGAGCTGGCAATTAGCCGACAGCTGAGCAGCCAGCTTTGAGAAGGAAGGGCTGAGCCCAGCCCTGACATTTACTACATTAGTATAGGTTTTGATAAAATTCCCTGAATTTGAGCTAGCTCGGTTATGTAGGCAGCTAGTTTTTAATTTCCTCAAGGCATTGGCGAGGACTTTCCCTGGTTTTTTACCCTATTGCTAAAAATGTTTAGGAGACACGAGACGCTGTTAAACGCGCGCTCAAAAGGCAGTTGGACACTTTTTTCAACTGCCCCTGAACGCATGCAATGTTATCCTATGTGTCCGTGTACACAGTCTCGTTTTTTCCTGTTTTTATGCAGTTGCGTTTAACCTCATTTTTCCAGAAGCAAAAAAATGGGTTCAGGCACTTTGCTTTTCCACATTTCAGACGCTAAACGCGGCACCCGTGTTTAGCCACGTTTGCGTTTTTATAAGCGCTTTTAAAGGAACTCCAATTTTTTGGACCAGAAAACCATATGGTTTAACCACTAGACATCCGGCCATAGCCGAATGACGGCTTTGGCGCGGATGTCAATTCCCGGGAGGACGTCATATGATGTCCTCCCCTTTCCTCGCTCCCTGTGCGCGCTCACGAGCGTGCAGTGAAGAAATTCTGTGTTGGCCGTGTCCCTTGGATACAGCTAATCACAGATCGCTGTAAACGGCCAATCACAGCGGCCGTTTACAGTGCGATCGGCGTGTCCAATGGGAGATGATCTCATATGTAAACATATGAGATCATCTCTCAGCGCCGCTCTTTCTTTTCACACAGAGACAGCGTGTGAGGAGGGAGAGATGAACGGCTGCAGCGGCCGTAAGTAGAAAAAAATAAATAAAAATAGTGCCATCTGCCACCACTGCCATCTGTTCCCAGTGCCACCTGTCAGTGCCACCTGTCCCCAGTGCCACGTATAAGTGCCATCTGTCATCAGTGCCATATCAGTGTCATGTGTCATCAGTGCCATCTGTCATCAGTGCCACCTGTCAGTGTCACGTGCCATCTGTTATCAGTGTCACCTGTCATCAATGCCACGTATCGGTGCCATCTGTCATCAGTGTCGCATGAAAAGAGATGGGTCACCAGTACATCAGGTGTGATAAATTTTGTATGATTCGCACCACGGTTTGTGGACTCTCTCTAACTTTCACAAAGACCAAATAATATCCACTAATTTGGGTTATTTTTACTAAAGATATGTGGCAGTATAAATTGTGGCCAAAATTTATGAAGAAAAATTAATAATTTCCTAAATTTTATCACAGAAACAAAGAAAATGCGTTTTTTTTTTTTTTTTTTTTTTCAAAATTTTCTGTCTTTTTTCATTTATAGAGCAAAAAATAAACCGAGGTGATCAAATACCACCAAAAGAAAGCTCTATTTGTGGGGAAAAAAAAGGACAAATTTTTTTTGGGTACAGTGTTGCATGACTGAGTAATTGTCATTCAAAGTGTGAGAGCGCCGAAAGCTGAAAATTGGTCTGGATAGGAGGGGGGTTTAAGTGCCCGGTAAGCAAGTGGTTAAAATGTCGTAATTTACTTTAGATAGTTCATAGAGCATATATACTCACTGATGCAATGCCATAAAAAAACACTAGTTTTTTAGGTGGCTTAGACAATGAGGAATGCCTCCACTTCTTTGCCCCAACACTTCATCCAATTTCTAATCTAATCAGTGACTCCACCTAGTCTGACCAAAGCATAGCAATGTCTTTTTTTTTTCACAAAGAAAAACCTGCATACCAATGTCTATCAGCCCCAACCCCCCACCATGTTTGTGAAATACCCAACGGACATCGCTGTGCCATCAACGGATGGGTCCAATATCAACACGCTCTGACTCTGGACCTCTCACGCAATTTGCGACGACGTTGCTGCTTCATCAAGAGCAACATCAGGAGCATTTCCTGACATATATTCAATATGGGATCCATTTCCAAATAAAAAACAGACAGGCCCCTTTCACACTGAAGTGTTTTTCAGGCGCTACAGCGCTAAAAATAGCGCCTGTATAGTGCCTGAAAAAAGCGGGTCCTTTCACTCCAGTGTGAAAGCCGGAGGGCTTTCACACTGGAGCGGTGCGCTAGCAGGACGGTAAAAAAGTCCTGCTAGCAGCATCTTTGGAGCGGTGAAGGAGCGGTGTATTCACCGCTCCTACCCATTGAAATTAATGGGGCAGCGTGGCTATACCGTTGGCAAAGCGCTGCTGCAGCGGTGCTTTGCAGGTGGTTTTAACCCTTTTTTCGGCCGCTAGCTGGGGTTAAAACCGCCCCGCTAGCGGCCGAATCCCGCTGCTAAAACGACGGTAAAGCAGGGCTAAATATAACGCTGCTTTACTGCTGACGCTCGAACCGCCCCAGTGTGAAAGGGGTGAAAGAGAGGCAAATGCAAGTGTACAACTGCTCTCCCTGATCAAAATTGCAGAAATAGTTAATAATACATGCTTTCTGAGCTTGGGGAGGGTCTATATGATATCTTTACAAACGCTAATAGATGCAAACGCGGTAAAACGCAGCATGAAAACGCGGCAAAACGTGTTTTTAAACGCAGGTTTCTGCTTTTTAAAATGTGCGTTCAGCAGAGTTTGCATCGGCGTCTCGTGTGCATGGGGCCTAAGTTGAAGGTATATATTGTTTTTTTTGTTCTAAAGGGGTTTTTTTTTCTCTCTTTTTAGGGTAGGTTGGTAAATTTGAGAGCTCAAAAGGAAGTGTTTGTGTGATTGTTTTAGAGCCGGACTAAACCCAAAACCAAAAAATGTACTCTATTGCAGCTTACCAATCATTAGATGTGGAGGCTGCATCAGTTTTCTTTTCCTTTTTTTCTCCCCCCTCTGTTTTCTCCTAGTGATTTGGCCACGAACACACTACCTGTATTCGGAAGACACAATTCTGGAGGAATGAGCACAGGAAGGCAGCAGCATTTTCAGTCTGTGGGATAAGATGGTGGTAAATGTCTTAGCAGAATTAGATTTTGTTTTTTTTTCCTTTTGGTATAAAGATTTTTCATGAATAAACACTTGCCTGTGTTAATTGGGTTGTCTTATCCATGTAAACTGATACATTCTGATGGAGAGCTTGAGCTTGTGGAAAACAGACTTGCTGCCTGGATCAGCATATGAAAATGGAAGAAAGCATACCTAAAAATAAACAAATGCAGCCATCACATCTAATAATTAAGCTGCATAATAAATGTTTGCTTTTGGGTTTAATACTGCTTTAACCGCTTCAGCACCGGGCCATTTTACACCCTTCCTTACCAGAGCACTTTTTGCGATTCGGCACTGCGTCGATTTAACTGAAAATTACGCGGTCGTGCAACGTTACACCCAAACAAAATTGACGTCCTTTTTTTCCCACAAATAGAGCTTTCTTTTGGTGGTATTTGATCGCCCCTGCGGTTTTTTGCGCTATAAACAAAAGAAGAGCGACAATTTTGAAAAAAAACACAATATTTTTTTTACTTTTTGCTATAATAAATATCCCATTTTTTAAAAAAAAAAACTATTTTTTCACTCAGTTTAGGCCGATACGTATTCTTCTACCTATTTTTGGTAAAAAAAATCGCAATAAGCGTATATTGATCGGTTTGCGCAAAAGTTATAGCGTCTACAAAATAGGGGATAGATTTATTGCATTTTTTATTTTTTTTTTTTTACTAGTTATGGCGGCGATCTGTTTTTTTTTTTTTTTTTCGTGACTGCAACATTGCGGCGGACACTTCGGACACTTTTGACACATCGTTGCTATAAAATTGCATTGATTACTGTGGGGGGAGGGGACTCAAGGGGAGGAGACCGATCATGTGTTCCTCCGTACTGGGATCACATGATCGGTCTCCTCTCCCTTGACAGGACGTGGAGCTGTGTGTTTACACACACAGCTCCACGGTCGCGCACGGTCCCGTTGTTTTAACGGGCAATCGCGGGTGCCCGGCGGACATCGCGGCCCCTGGGCACTCGCACCGGGTCCCGAGCGATGCCGCGGGCCCCCCAGGCGGCCGGGAATGGGAGGACGTCATATGACGCCCACCCAGGATGGGAGATCCACCTTGTGGGCGTCATATGACTATGGGCGGGTAGGGAAGTGGTTAAAGAATGAGTTCTCCTTTTGACCAAATAATGCACATTTTTTTGTCAGGTTAAAAATGTTTGATTTATTATTTTTTGTTTTGGAAGCCCGGAAAGCATTACACCAGCAATCAGCAGTTTGCTGATGCCATGCAGGTCTCCTGCAGATCTGTCAGTGTATTCGTGTATAGCGCCATGGTTGTTCATTGAAAACTACAAGCTGACAGCCGCAAAGACTGACCTTGTGTTTTTTTTTTTTTTTTTTTTCATTCACAGACTGAATGGGCGGAGACCTGGAAGACCACATCCTTTTTGAATTGTGGCAGCAGACACGGGGAGAAGATCACTGATCTGCTGTCACATCGGGGGGCGCAGGGGCCAGTGCATTTATAACATGTTACGTGTTATACCCTGAATATGGGTATAACGTGTAACATGTTATGAAGGGTGAACTTATCCTTTTTAAGGAATGTATTTGCTCTATCTTCCTTTTATTTTACTTGCCCCTAGTTCAGTGGTGGCTTTTTGAGCTTCCCTTTGTTACTGTTATCTTGAAAGTATAGCATGATGTCATTGAATAATGTCAATCCAAGCAGGTGTAGTATGCGCACTAAGAGTGGCAACGCAGCAGCCTGAAGAGCGGCTACAATGGAATTGCCACTGAGAAGTGTATGAAAATGGCAGGATTACTTTGGTATTTACGTAAAATGAACAGACGTTTGATTGAAATCTTCTGCACACAGTTATAGGACATAATTTTAAAGAAATTTCCTACAGACATATTTTGGGGTAAATCGCACTTTATTGGCACTGAGGAGTTTGTAAGAAAAGGCAGGATATTCTGCAAAGGAGTCAGTGGGGTGTTCAGGTATCACATTTCGGTTGCCAGCTAGAATGAGGACACCTGTCGGAAGTATGCGTTTACTTAGTACTTGTTTTAAAAAGGTGTTTTGATGTTGGTTTGGGCTTTGGGTGTTTGCTAATGTGCAGGCATTGTTCCCTCTGTTCATCTAGAGCTTCTTATGGGGGAATGTTGCTGACGGGGCATTCATGTTAACATTACTCCTGTTGGATCTAGGACAGGGTGAATTGTAGGGTACATTAAGTGATGCACAGAGAAGGCAATATTCCATAGCACTATGCTCATTTATGTTAGTAGGATAATAAAAGAACGTGTGAGAAGTCCATCTCTGTATAAGTGGAGGTTTACGTGTATGCCAAATGAAGGCTTTTCAAGTTGAAGGCTCCATATGTCAGCTAGAAGTCATAGGGCAGTAGAAAGGTGGTAAGCGGAGACTTCAAGTATTTTACACACTGTATTTGGAACAGTCTCTGCTCTGCTGAGTCCAAACCTATGAAGTGAAAAGGGGTGACCGTAGGGCCTATTAGAATTGCTGCAGCTTTCCCCAAAAGTGTAGGGTACAGTCAGACATTCACAATATGGTATTTTGCAGAATAAGCCAGTTATACAAGAGGGAGAATGTAAAATAAACAAGATTGATCTCTCCCCATTTTACTATGTAGAGTAAGGAGGATATTGCCTACTTTTTACCTTTTTTCTGCCATTCTCGCTCTGTGTAGAAAAGACGAGTTTTCTTGCCATCCTGGTAACTCCAGTTGAGATTGGCCTAGAAAGCCATACATACGGTCCTCTGGAAGTGAAGTATGGAGGTGCGGCCATCTTGCTGTGCTATTGGGTATGAAAGGAATCCCTAACTATATGGGATGCTTGCTGCATGGAGTTTGTTTATTTAAAAAAAAAAAACGAATGCAGCATGATCCTCTATTGTAGGGTCACTCTGGCTAGGTTTGGGTATGTGAAGAGTGGTGCACTGTCAGTCAAATGTTGCACACAACAGCTTTTCATTTAAAAAGTGAAAGTGGCAAATTACATCCCACAGGGTATCTGTAGCTTAAACACATGGGCATAGGGCTATGTGGGCCTGGTTGATGTAAAAGGGAGATGCAGTGGGTTTTCCCAAAAACAGTGGCTACATCTGTGGGTCTTCATTTCTTAATGATTGACGCAGGTCTCTATTTCTGATATTATTTCCTGGGGATTTGATGGGACATTGTCATTTGCCGACTGGCTTCTGGTAATTTGTCATTCTGGCTAGTATGCAGGACATTGTTTGCACATGGCTGTTACCTCTTTCTTCAGTATGCATTTCAGGGCAAGTAACATACTGGCAAGGTCATTTTAGGCCAGCAGTTTCTTAACCAGTCTGGACTTGGTCAATGTTCTCTGATGCTTCTGGGTATAATGCCTTGCAATCTCATAGTCTAGGTTGCAGGGTTCCAATGTGTCCCAATTCCAACGGCATGGTAGCGAACCATTTTCATGTCCATGATGGTAAGGGTGTTTTGTTGGCGAGTAGCAGTGTAGGGATGGAGTTTTTGCAGAGCAAGAATAGGAGCTCTTCTCAGATAAGTCTAGCCAGTACCATGAGCAGGCAACAGCCCTCATCAGTTTCTCCTATTACTGCATCGTTGCTAATCATGTAACTAGAGCAGGCAGACTTTCCCACTTGGCACATAGGAAGTAAGTGAAATGGAGGTGTAAGTTTCTATCAAACAGCAGCAGGTTCTTGGTGTATTCAACGAAAATTGTGTATATTCAAAAATGTGCAAACTTTTTTTTTTTTTTTTCTTTTTTCACAGGGTTTATTTCCTGCTAAGTAATTCACTAGGTAATGAAGCCAGGATTAACCCGTACCTTTTAAAAATGGTCAGTAATTATGGCTCCTGATTTTTCTATCTTTACAGGTTCACTTTAAATCTGGACAGGCACAAATGGCATATTATTCTGCACATTCTACATAGATTCATAGACGCATGCAGTGGTGAAAATAATTGATTCCCTGCAGATTTTGTAAGTTTGCCCACTTACAAAGAAATGAAGGGTGTGTATTTGTTATCATAGGTGTATTTTAAAAGATTAGAGACAGAATATTAACCAAAAATCCAGAAAAAACATGATACAAATGTTATAAATTGAGTTGCAGTTCAGTAAGTAAAATAAGTAAGTATTCAATACCCTACCAACCAACAAATTCTGCCTCCCACAGACTGGCTACTCATGTGGTACACAGGTTAGTTCTGTCAATTTTAAGAAGGTGCTCCTTACAACAACTCATTATGTGTATAAAATACACCTGTCCACAGAATTTTTCTTCCATTCAAGCCTCACCATTATGGGCAAGACCAAAGAGCTGTCATAGGTCTTCAGGGACAAGATTGTAGACCTGCACAAGGCTGGAATGGGCTACAAGACCATCGGCAAGAAGCTTGGTGAGGAGGCCGCTGTTGTTGTTCACAAATGGAAGAAATACTAAATAATTATCACCCTATGAGCAAAGATTTTGCCTCATAGGGTAAGGATGATCATAAAAAAAGTGAGAAATCAGCCCATAACCATACAAGAGGAGCTTGTGAATGATCTCAAGGCAGTTGGCACCACAGTCCCCAAACAAATGATTGGTAACGCATAACGCCACCATGGATTGAAATCCTGCAGCGCCCGCAATGTCCCCCTCCTCAAGAAGGCACATGTACAGGCCCGTCTTAAGTTTGCCAATGAACATCTAAATGATACAGAGAAGGATTGGTAGAAAGTGCTGTGGTCGGATGAGAACAAAATTGAGCTTTTTGGCTTTAACCCAACTCGACGTGTTTGGAGGAAGATAAATGCTGACTATGATCCCAAGAACACCATCCTTACAGTTAAGCATGGAGGTGGAAACCTTATGCTTTTGGGGCTGTTTCTCTGCTAAAGGTACAGGCTGTCTTTGCTGCATTGAGGGGTCAATGGACGGGGCTGTGAATTGTAAAATCTTGGACGAGAACCTTCTTCCCTCAGCCAGAACACTAAAGGTGGGTCTTCCAGCATGGCAATGATCCAAAACATACCGCCAAGGTAACAAAGGAGTGGCTCAAGAAGAAGCAAATTGAAGTCATGGAATAGCCTAGACAGTCTTCAGACCTTAATCCTATAGAAAATGTATGGAGGGAGCTAAAACTTTGAGTTGACAAGCGACAGCCAAGAAACCTTAAGGATTTAGAGAAGATCTGTAAAGAAGAGTGGACCAAAATCCCTCCTGAGACTACAAGTATAAGAAACGTCTTCCCTCTGTGCTTACCAACAAGGGTTTCTCCGCCAAGTACTAAGTCTTGTTTTGCTTGGGGATCAAATACCTATTTTACTCACTGAACTGCAACTTGGTTTATAACATTTGTATTGTGCTTTTTTCTGGATTTTTGGTTGATATTCTGTCTCTCTCATTGAAATTACACTTATGATAACAATTCTAGACCCTTAATTTCTTTGTAAGTGATCAAATAATTATTTTCCCCAATGTATTATGTATTAAGTTTTTATATTTCGTGATTCAAACAGCTCTTCTATTAGGGTGCATTCACACTGGCAGTTTTAACCAAGGCTGAGTGCTTGCCACGGTTTATTTGTGGTCTGGTACTGTTCGCATGACCGAGCACAGAAGCAGGGATCACTGTGGTCTAGTTGGCAGGGATGATGATGTAAGTGTGCCCGGGAACACTTGCTTTATAGCCCAGTGGGGGAGTGGGGACAGTCAAACTCTTGCTCAGTTCAACTGTACCCAGTTGTACGTGCACCCTTAGAAACAATGTAAAAGTTTATTTTATTTTTTAGAATGTATTTTTTTCTTTAATATGTAGATACCAGTCTTTGCAAATGCAAGATTGTTCTGCTGTGCCCAATAGTAGTGAATGAATAATTATATTCATTGAAAAATCAGTATGCTTTGTACATTGTTTAAAAGGTCACTTTATGTATACAACATGTATATCAAACAATCACTTTCCATTCTATTTCCCTGTATAACTGCGGATGCCTGTTGGTTAAGATGGGCAGTGGTGCCAGAACTGGAACTATATGCAGATCAGACTCATTCTTTTCTTCATATCTCATTCAGTAGAGGGAAGCTTAATAGCAGCGCAACCCTCCTCCACCTTGCATTTGCGTTGTTCTTTGCATACTGTAGGTGCTAAGCGTGATAAGATGTCATTATGATGTAACAGCTTCACGAGCAGCGTGGGATGAGCTAATTCACAACGTTTATATTAATAGTTCTCCCTCCTCCATCTCGCTCTCTTCACATTCACTTGCGTCAAATCCCTCCTTCCCCTTTCCTTTCAAGTGTCAGCGGGTATTTTACTCCTCACCAGCACAATACCTTTATAAAAACAGCTTAATGTTTCTGAAATCACGCCAGGTGTTTCTTTGTACGACATGAACTGAATAAAATACAGCCTTGCATTGATGTTTTGGTAGTTTAGAGGGGTGTGTTTGAAAGGTTTATGCGTTGTATTTTTTTTTTTTTTTGTAGCCTTTAACCTTTAATGGTTTTGCTTGCTTGTAGACATGCATATCTGACTGCTCCTATTGATTGACATTTGTTTGAAACACCTAAATCCTCTGCTCCCGTTTTGTACTGGTCATTTTGGTGCTTGGCAGCTTGATTTGTCCCCAACAACATATGGTACAATTCTATATTTGTGTTTTTCCCTCAAAACGCAATCATTTTTTAATTATTATTCACAAAGATTTGTTGCAGTAATGTGTGGTAACAGTCTGAATGGCACCCCAGTGCACCTCGCCAACACACATGACCAGCGTGGTCAGAGTGCGTCCCTTCGTCATACGCTGCCCTGCTCAGCTCTCCTCTCCCCCCCCACCCCCTCCATCCTGCCGTCATCTCCCTCTCTGTCTGTCTCAGTCTCTCTCGCTATTGTTGTAAAAGAAAAACCTAAAATTGTCACTGCAAGTCCCCCTGCCTCTCTTGTTTTGAAAAATGAGTGTTCTAAATACCGAATTTCAGCGGTCTTCACTGGCTGGTCACTTGACTCGCACCCGCTTTACAGCTCCGATGGATGGATTCTGCGGAGGAAATGACCGGCCACGTGATCTTCTTGCCTGATGTCAGAGGGAGATCATAGCTCCTCCCGCAGAAGACATCCATCGGAGCTGTAAAGGGACCGCGAGTCACGTGACCGGCTTGAAGACAGCTGAAATTCGGTATTTAGAACACTCGTTTTTCAAAACAACATCTAAGGCTTCGTGTACACGGTACGTTTTTTACAACCTCTTCTGAACGATTTAACTGCACAAATAGTAACCCACGTTTAAAACTTCAGTTTTTCCACGTTTACATGCTGCGTTTGCTTTTTTAAAAAAGAGTTAGGGCAGGAAGGCTTGGGATACTCAAATATAAATGTACCTCATCCCGATTAAATGGCAAGTGGGTGGACGGGGATAGAAGCAGGGGATTATAGTGGTACTAAGTACAAATTGGAACACTCGTGACTTTTTGTAAAAAGGTTTTTTGAACAATTTATTAGAAAATTAATTATTAAGGACATACAATAAAGAAAAAAGTGCATATGAATAAAATTAATCCATCAATCGAAATGGGGCCTAGTATGAAGTGGGAAATAGGGCCCCAGAGGCGACCGAGGGATCATACATATACAAAGACATGTATATTAAAGAGTAGATTAAAAAGGTCTATACAACTGTATAGATCATGGGTACATTTGAAGCTTGAGGATAGAATTGACCGACATGTTTCGCCAGACTATGGCTTCTTCAGGGTCACTTGAATCAATTTGTACCCGCAAATGAGTCTAATGAGATACAAAGAGGCAAAAGAAAAATATAATTATACATGATCAGAAAACATATGTGGCCAAAATATCGTTCATCATACATGTCATTTTAAGGCTATATGCATGCCCCCACAACTCATACAGGTCGAGTCCCTCCCAGATCCCAGCCGAGGATGGCAATACGTACCGCAAAGCCAATGACAGCACCAGGCAAAAATCGCAATATGGTCATGTGCAAAGACCTACTGCAGGGGACTGTCGAGGGCCTACAGGGAGCCTGGTGGAAAATAGAGGTAGCGTAAATATAGAGAAGAAATGGTTATCAAGCTAGGTTGATTTCCATACGTGGCTAACATAGCCTAAAGTGTACCAAACTTACCAATATAAAAAGATTATTACAAATAAAGGGGAGCGCCAGATTAAAATGATGAAGCCGAGGTTGATAAGAAAATATAGCTATGGGTCTCTCTGGGGAAAGGAAGAGAAATGATGAGTTTAAATGGTAGGTCCAAAATAGTGGACCAGCTAGTTAAGACAAAAAAGAGAGGGGGGTGAGACTTACCGCAAGTCAAACTCCTGCATTGTTTGGAACTAGACTGAAAAAGCCCAATGAGGGCTACATGAAGTAAAGATTGGATTGGTGGGAGGAAAAGCCCTTCCAGCAGAGGATATATGCCCGTAGCTGAGAGAAAAAAAGAGGAAGAAAAAAAAAAAAAAAAAAAATAATGAAGCTGGTTCAAAAGGGTATAAGTTTTAAAAGGAGTGGAGAAGGAGAGAAGGATTTCACAAACCTGCTTCAACAACGATCTGGATGTACTGGCGCTCCAATGTCCAACACCATAAAGGTGTGGATTAGCAGGCTATGTAGGTCCTACCACACCTAATCACGATTTGCCGTGATTAGAAACGGAACTGATGTCCCTTAGGAGGCAAGTCGTAGATTTGCTACAGTACAGAGCAAAGGCAGCTCTGCAAATCTGCCGGAAAATGACATACGAGTCGGGAAACAAATGCGGCCGACTACTAGCCCGGACAGTAAAAACCCAAAAACTAAATACATACATCCCTCAGATCATAGACGCGAAAGGACAGAAACAGACCACACCCACCCAGATAGCAAAAGGATTCAGGGAATTCTATGCCAATCTATACAACCTTCCAAACAGAACACAGGACGAAAAGACAATGCAAGACTACCTTACAGCTTCACAAATCCCCCTTCTCCCTACGGAAGCACGGACTGAACTAGAAGACCCTATTACGATAGAGGAACTCCAACGGGCGATAGGAGGGACAAAACCAGGCAAAGCGCCGGGCCCGGACGGGTTTACCCTACAATATTACCAGACCCTATTCCCATTACTGGGTACTCACATGGTGAGGATGTTTAATGGCCTAGGAGAGGGGAAATCATTGCCTAAAGACACACTGAGGGCCCACATAACACTAATAGCGAAAGAAGGCAAAGACCCATCAGCATGCGGGAGCTACAGGCCTATATCACTCCTAAACGTAGACCTAAAACTCTTCACAAAAATCATGGCCAATAGACTAACCCAGTATATGCCAGATCTAATTCACCTAGATCAAGTGGGATTCATCCCTGCCCGAGAAGCTAGGGACAACACCACAAAGGTGCTAAACCTTATTCACACGGTCAACAAATCCAACACCCCATGCGTGCTCCTGAGTACAGACGCTGAAAAAGCGTTTGACCGTGTGAATTGGGGATACATGACAGCAACACTTAAACATATAGGCCTGGGACGCAGGAGGTTACAGTGGATCCAAAACATCTACTCTATCCCCACAGCACAGGTAAAGGCCAACGGAATTCTATCTGACCCGTTCCCAATAACAAATGGTACCAGACAGGGTTGCCCACTCTCACCCCTCCTATTTGCCCTAGCTCTGGAGCCCTTCTTGTGTAGTATAAGGTTGAATCCGGATATTACCGGAGTAACAGTAGACAACTCCCAATACAAAATAGCCGCATACGCGGACGACCTTATGTTCGCCCTAACTAACCCAACCGTGGCACTACCGAACCTCTTACGGGAATTCGAGAAATATGGAACCATGACTAACCTTAAAATAAACTTTGACAAGTCGGAGGCAATGGGACTTAACATAACTCCACACAGACTGGATTCGCTGAAAACACAATTCAAATTTAAATGGTCGGACACCTCCCTCAAATACCTGGGAACCCAAATCCCCAAAGACTTGAAGCAGGTGTTCCACTTAAACTTTCCACCGCTACTGACCAAAACCCGATTGCTTCTGGAGGAATGGACCAAGGGTCTACACTCATGGTTCGGCAGATGCAATTTACTTAAAATGTCAATTTTGCCAAAGTTTCTATATCTACTCCAAGCACTGCCGATACAGATCCCACCCCAATATTTTAAACAAACAGAATCCCTCTTCACCAAATTTGTATGGACGAACTCAAAACCCAGACTACGTAGACAATACCTGACATTACCTAAAAACAAGGGAGGCTTAGCACTCCCAGATTTAAAAAACTATTATAGAGCAGTACACATGGGCAGAATCATTGACTGGCACCGACATGACAAAAACAAACTATGGATACGCCTGGAACAGGCACAATGTGTACCCTCCCTGAAAGGGGCAATCTGGTGCTACGGGAAACTAACCCCAACGGTAAAGACACACCCCACTATAGGGACGACCTTGAAAATAGGGGCATCCATATTATTCTCGACCTCACAAACCACAGCTAACTCACCGCTATACCCAATACTGGGGAACCCTGCCTTCCCTCCTGGAATAGACGGGGGGGGATATGAAGTGCTGTCCCGAAATAATAAGGACCAGGCCTCACACTTTCTGACAGACAACGAGTGGCCCACCATTCAATCACTGATGGCTGAAAACGGGCCCTTCCAACTACAGTTCTGGGGAGCAATCAAGATACACCATTTCCTGCACTCACTACCACAACCAACACAATATAACCGTAGCCTGACGACCTTCGAATCTTACTGCAGGGACGAGGGGTCCCTACCACGGGTACTGTCAAAGACATACGACCTACTAAACTCTCCAGGGGTAACGCCTGATCTGCTGTATATTCAAAAGTGGGAAGCAGACTTGGGTGATACATTTACTGAAGCCCAGAGACAGGCGATCATTAGATTCTCCCTGCAAACATCTGTATGTACAAAAATACAAGAACTTAACTTCAAGATTCTAACCAGATGGTACTACACCCCCAGTAGACTACACAAATACTTCCCGGCCACCTCTGACAAATGCTGGAGATGCCAATCAGAAAAGGGGACACTTCTCCATATTTTCTGGTCCTGCCCCCTACTGCAAAACTTCTGGACGACAGTCAGAAGGATTACTCAAAAATTCACGGATCACACGATCAATAACGATCCAGCCTTCATACTACTACACGCCACCCCAATCCCACCGAAAAAATATAAAAAAATGATAATACGACACTTATTAAATGCAGCCAAAGCTTGCATCCCACCTCTATGGAAAAAAAGGACACCCCCAACAATAGGAACATGGTTGCGCAGAGTGGAGGAGATCAAGACGATGGAGGACCTAATCCTCACGTCACAGAACAAACAAGAGCAACACTCACAGACATGGATGCTGTGGAACATATATATATTCTCCGACGAGGGAAAGGCCATGCTCAACTCTTAAAGAACGAGGATCCAGAACCATATATAAACACAGCCCACCCCCCCCACCCTACAATGCGCATGCGCAGAAGCGAATGCGCGCTCGCGCGCCTACAACACCCACAATGCTCTTGGGTCAGTGGATGCGCGCGCAACTCATTGCGCAGGCCATACACGAACGGCCAGTCACACGGGACACCCTGAGGACAGTATGTGAACTGCAGGTGGATGGCAACATCAGAATATACCTGATGCGCTTGGTTCAGAGAGGAACACGGAGAATCCCGGTTACTACAATGAAGAATAGATGAAGAGTGGGCTGGCTGATCCCAGAGTGGCAAATAGCATAGGAGAGCGGAGGCATAGAGGCAAAGCGGGCTGCCAATATATATATATATATATATATATATATATATATATATAAATATATATATATATAAAAGCAACCCTGGGGTGCCCAAACAGATCACCTAGCAAGCAGATATAGACATGGCTAGATATGTAAACTGCGAAACTGCATGGAAGCTGACAGCAACGCCACAACAATCGCCAGACATAGGCCGGGATACGGGACTAAGGGGGCAGGGACATTCAGAGAGGAGGGCAGAGGGAGCCGGGACCCCAAAAAATCCCACTAATGATGGGATCCCAATTAGGGTGACATGCAGAGGGACGGCATTGGCCCATCGCTTGACAATACAGGGTAGAGTTTGCAATATAAAGTAAATAGGCAACAAATGATAATTATACATACAAATTTTGAGACCAAGAAGAAGACAACATATATAACAGTGTACCCAGTTGGTAATGACCAAAAGGTCAAGTTTAGATGCATAATGGATAGGGTAATAAGTATACAAATAACCAGACATAGTTTTTACTGTGATGACAAAGAAATAAAGTATGATAGAGAATACACAATTTGAGACTGTACAGGTGCCCGGTCTCCCCCCACAAGGTCCACCACATCCATGGTTATGGGCCAGAGGCGCGACACAGGAGGGGTCCTTGCATGGAGAAAAAAGTTTACATACATGAAACTTTGTCATAGGGCGAAATGCAAAAGCATAAAAGACTAATTATAGAAATGTGAATGAAAGTACCGAATCATATGGTTGAAACAAAAAACAAAGCACAAAAAGACACACAGAAACCCGTCGGGTTAGTTATTATAGAAATTATTTAAAACTAATATATTCATTCAAGCCCGGAAATTGAACAGCATTGAGATTGTGTATCCATCTAGTCTCAAGCTGTAGGAGCTTGCCATTTAATCGGGATGAGGTACATTTATATTTGAGTATCCCAAGCCTCCCTGCCCTAACTCTTTATCCGCGCTTCAATGCGCTTTTTTTTCTGGCTGGATATACTCAATATTTTTCTATAACAATTTTCTTACACTCGTGACTTCTTGTTCTCTATTTAGTTTAATGCTCCACATATCGGTGTATTGTATTAACTAAATATTATTTGTGCTACTATTTACCCAAACTTTCTTTTTTCAAATTAATTGGCTGTCGGTGCCCGATCGCCCCCCCTACTGGCCATCGCGCCATGGCGGACTATTGTGGTGATGCATGGAGGGGTTTAATGGAAAAAATACAATTTTCACAGAATGCTGCCAACATCTCTGATGATGAGTTGGACAAATTGTTTGAGACTTCAACGTCTGCTAGAAAAAAAGGTTTGTGTCTATTGGCATAAAACCTATTTTGAAAAGTACAGTACTAATCAGATAGTCCCGTGGGGCCTAAGAATTCAGATTTTTCCGAATATTAAAAAAATCAATGATACCCTTAAAACATCTTGGGAATTTAATTTACAATCCTGTTCCTTTAGTATGATTTCAATGCTTTGTAAACAATACGAACATGAACTAGATCTATTAGATACAGCCATCAGTTCTTGGCATGATGACCATGTCCGTTTAGTCTCTTCTACGAGATTTATAAAAAGAGATAAATCACTACGCATTCACCTTGAAACTTATACTACTGATATTATCAATATGAAAGAAAATAAGTACCAGAGAGACAAATCTGCATACGATAATAACTATGCATACAAATGGCACGATCCTATGGCTCGTAAATTTGTACCAAAATCACAAAATTTCCCTACACAACCCAATACCAATGAACCACCTAATACCCCATTTACCTCCTTTTCCTCTAGTACATCCACTGTATATCAGGACCTATCACAAGATCGTAACCTCAAAAAACGAAAGGGAGACAGATCCTCCATTCCTGATCCTCATACCCGCACCCCCACACCTGTATCCCAGGCCTCTTTATCCACAACACGATCCAAACACATTAAAATCTCTACTCCTGCTTTACAGACACTACCCAATATCTCTAACACACAAACCAACACTATTCACTCTTCACATTTACTCTCGACTATTCCTGCTTCCCTTTCCTCACCAACCACAAGACGTGGCAGTGAACCGATATTACCCTCAATGTTTCCTCACAATGGTTCCTCAATGGACCCCAAAATAGCACCTATTTTTTTAGCCATAACCGCAGACAACTCACCCAATCCCACTTAATAGCCTCACCTGCACTTCCTGCACAATCTGCCAGTTCAGACATTGTGAACCTATCTTCCATTTCGCTTACTAATGAACAGGAGAAAATTCTGCAACTAGGTCTAACGTTTTGGCCATCATCGAATTTTGACAAATTCGAATTTATTAAGGATATTCATTTATTCGCTAGAAAGCTAATCTATAAAGTCCTATACGATAAATCCTCTCATAAATCTATTGACACTAATTCTAGTTCTTCCAATCAAGCACCCACATTTGAAGAAATGCAGGCCATTGATGAACTCATGTCCCTCTGGGAGGAGGGAGCCATTGATGCAGACGAAGTCGGCGGTCGTCGCCCTCGGTGTCTCCTTCCCCCCCCCCCCCCCCAACTACTTTCAAACCCAAATCCAAGAACTTTCCTGTGATATCTACTAACCCTAACATTTCTGCCTTTGTACAACAAACCTGTTTGGCAATTAAAAACCTTGAATACATCTCCTCAGGTCATTCAAATTTAACACAAACAAGCTCTCAAGCATTAAAATCCCTTCAAACCCATCCAGACCTGGTCATTAAACCGGCAGACAAGGGTGGAAATATTGTAGTGATGGACACTAAAGCTTATGAAAAAATGTGCTACAACATTCTCGATAACCGTGAATGGTATCGCCCTATTGCACCGTCAGTAATTAAGAATTTCTCTCAACAATTTGATCAACTTATATTTCATGCTTATCAAGCTGCTATCATTGATCTTAATACTTGGAACTTTTTGAAAATTAATGAACCCACTATACCAACCTTTTATTCCTTACCCAAAATTCACAAATCAGTAACCAGTCCCCCTGGGCGTCCTATAGTTTCTGGCTGCCATTGCCTAACGGAAAATGCCAGCACTCTTGTAGACAAATATCTTGCACCCCATGTCAACTCGTTGCCTTCTTATGTCAAAGACACAATTCATCTCTTGAAAATATTGCAAAACATGACTGTACCCCCAAATGTTTTTCTGGTAACTTTGGATGTCGAATGTTTATATAATTGTATTCCCCACCTCAAGGGTTTAGAAGTCATTCGTGGCCTTCTCCTTGAACGTGGCCCTCAATTCGACAACTATGCCAACTTTGTGCTTGACCTTTTGAAATTTATCCTCACAAAGAATCATTTTATGTTTGGTAGTTCCCACTTCCTCCAGGTGCAGGGTGTGGCTATGGGGACCAGATGTGCGCCCTCATACGCCAACCTGTACCTGGGGGGGTGGGAAAGACATCTCTTTTCGAACTTGAGTTCAGGTTACAAATCCATGATCCTACACTGGTTTAGATATATTGATGATATTTTACTATTGTGGTCAGGATCACAACATGATTTAGAACAATTTTATGAATCTTTGGGCTCCAATGATTTCAACTTAAAATTTACTATGGAATTCAGTCAGCAATCTGTAAATTTCCTTGACCTAACTATCAACATTGACAAAACTGGTGTAATTAGCACATCCCTATTTAGAAAACCTACTGCAGGTAATACTATTTTACATGCTCAAAGTGCTCACCCCCAATCTTTACTCAACAGTATCCCATATAGCCAATACCTAAGGATTAGACGCAACTGCACCTCAGACGTTGATTTCCTTAAAGCATCCAAGGAACTCTACCAGAGACTAATAAATAGAGGCTATAGCCATGCACTATTGAAACGATCTTTCAATAAAGTCAAAAACTTGGATAGGACTAAATTAATTTACAGCATTAAAAACTCAAACGACACTCAACCAGCCAGACTTATAACCCGTTACTCTTCTATGCATGCCCATACACGTCAAATAGTGAATAGTTTCTGGCCTTTACTTCTAGCGGACCCCACAGTCAGCAAATTTATTGGTACACGCCCTGACATCACCTATAGAAGGTGCCCCTCACTCCGTGACCGTCTCACGAGAAGTCATCATGCCCCATTAGTGACTCAGATACGTCGCGAAAATGGTACATACCCTTGTGGGTCATGCGACATATGCCAATTCATTGCAAATTCTAAAGTCACTCAGTTACCTAATGGATCTTTCCACCAAATTGCACACCATGTGAACTGTAGAACAATAGGTGTTGTATATCTTGCCACATGTACATGTGGTTGTTTTTATATTGGCAAAACTAAACGACCCTTCCAAGTTCGCATTCGTGACCACATCAAACCCACTCTTAAACGCACCACTACTACAGCCATTAACAGGCATCTCGGCCAAGTACATAATTTTGACCCCCAATATATACGTTTCTCGGCACTTGAACATGTCGAGACACATATTAGGGGTGGAGGTATTGATGAAAAGCTCCTACAGCTTGAGACTAGATGGATACACAATCTCAATGCTGTTCAATTTCCGGGCTTAAATGAATATATTAGTTTTTTTTAATAATTTCTATAATAACTAACCCGACTGGTTTCTGTGTGTCTTTTTGTGCTTTGTTTCTTGTTTTAACCATATGATTCGGTACTTTCATTCACATTTTTCTATAATTAGTCTTTTATGCTTTTGCATTTCGCCCTATGACAAAGTTTCATGTATGTAAACTTTTTTCTCCATGCAAGGGCCCCTCCTGTGTCGCGCCTCTGGCCCATAACCATGGATGTGGTGGACCTTGTGGGGGAGACCGGGCACCTGTACAGTCTCAAATTGTGTATTCTCTATCATACTTTATTTCTTTGTCATCACAGTAAAAACTATGTCTGGTTATTTGTATACTTTTTTTTTTAACAGAAAGAGTTATTTGTATACTTATTACCCTATCCATTATGCATCTAAACTTGACCTTTTGGTCATTACCAACTGGGTACACTGTTATATATGTTGTCTTCTTCTTGGTCTCAAAATTTGTATGTATCATTATCATTTGTTGCCTATTTACTTTATATTGCAAACTCTACCCTGTATTGTCAAGCGATGGGCCAATGCCGTCCCTCTGCATGTCACCCTAATTGGGATCCCATCATTAGTGGGATTTTTTGGGGTCCCGGCTCCCTCTGCCCTCCTCTCTGCATGTCCCTGCCCCCTTAGTCCCGTATCCCGGCCTATGTCTGGTGATTGTTGCGGCGTTGCTGTCAGCTTCCATGCAGTTTCGCAGTTTACATATCTAGCCATGTCTATATCTGCTTGCTAGGTGATCTGTTTGGGCACCCCAGGGTTGCTTTTATATATATATATATATATATATATATATATATATATATATAGGCAGCCCGCTTTGCCTCTATGCCTCCGCTCTCCTATGCTATTTGCCACTCTGGGATCAGCCAGCCCACTCTTCATCTATTCTTCATTGTAGTAACCGGGATTCTCCGTGTTCCTCTCTGAACCAAGCGCATCAGGTATATTCTGATGTTGCCATCCACCTGCAGTTCACATACTGTCCTCAGGGTGTCCCGTGTGACTGGCCGTTCGTGTATGGCCTGCGCAATGAGTTGCGCGCGCATCCACTGACCCAAGAGCATTGTGGGTGTTGTAGGCGAGCGCGCATTCGCTTCTGCGCATGCGCGGGAGGCTTTTTTGCCCGCCGCCTAATCACGGCAAATCGTGATTAGGTGTGGTAGGACCTACATAGCCTGCTAATCCACACCTTTATGGTGTTGGACATTGGAGCGCCAGTACATCCAGATCGTTGTTGAAGCAGGTTTGTGAAATCCTTCTCTCCTTCTCCACTCCTTTTAAAACTTATACCCTTTTTTGAACCAGCTTCATTATTTTTTTTTTTTTTTTTCTTCCTCTTTTTTTCTCTCAGCTACGGGCATATATCCTCTGCTGGAAGGGCTTTTCCTCCCACCAATCCAATCTTTACTTCATGTAGCCCTCATTGGGCTTTTTCAGTCTAGTTCCAAACAATGCAGGAGTTTGACTTGCGGTAAGTCTCACCCCCCTCTCTTTTTTGTCTTAACTAGCTGGTCCACTATTTTGGACCTACATTTAAACTCATCATTTCTCTTCCTTTCCCCAGAGAGACCCATAGCTATATTTTCTTATCAACCTCGGCTTCATCATTTTAATCTGGCGCTCCCCTTTATTTGTAATAATCTTTTTATATTGGTAAGTTTGGTACACTTTAGGCTATGTTAGCCACGTATGGAAATCAACCTAGCTTGATAACCATTTCTTCTCTATATTTACGCTACCTCTATTTTCCACCAGGCTCCCTGTAGGCCCTCGACAGTCCCCTGCAGTAGGTCTTTGCACATGACCATATTGCGATTTTTGCCTGGTGCTGTCATTGGCTTTGCGGTACGTATTGCCATCCTCGGCTGGGATCTGGGAGGGACTCGACCTGTATGAGTTGTGGGGGCATGCATATAGCCTTAAAATGACATGTATGATGAACGATATTTTGGCCACATATGTTTTCTGATCATGTATAATTATATTTTTCTTTTGCCTCTTTGTATCTCATTAGACTCATTTGCGGGTACAAATTGATACAAGTGACCCTGAAGAAGCCATAGTCTGGCGAAACATGTCGGTCAATTCTATCGTCAAGCTTCAAATGTACCCATGATCTATACAGTTGTATAGACCTTTTTAATCTACTCTTTAATATATATGTCTTTGTATATGTATGATCCCTCGGTCGCCTCTGGGGCCCTATTTCCCACTTCATACTAGGCCCCATTTCGATTGATGGATTAATTTTATTCATATGCACTTTTTTCTTTATTGTATGTCCTTAATAATTAATTTTCTAATAAATTGTTCAAAAAACCTTTTTACAAAAAGTCACGAGTGTTCCAATTTGTACTTAGTACCGCTATAATCCCCTGCTTCTATCCCCGTCCACCCACTTGTTTTTTAAAAAAGAACATACAACTTTTTTTCCTCCAAAATGGCCAGAAATGAAAAACGTCTGTAAACGAAACGTGGCTAAACGCAAGTTACCGCTCTTAAAAGTGTTTGGAGCTTGAAATGCTTCTAAACTCAGCTTCTGAACCCATTTTTTTTGCGTTAAAAAAAAAAAAGCCTCTAAACTCAACTGCCTAGAAATGACTATAAACAACCCTGTGTACATGTACTGATAAGATGACAGAGGAGAGTTCAGGAGCAGTTGGAAAAAATGCCCAAATACTCCTAAATGTCCGTTTAGCAGCAGCAGTGTACATGGGGCCTAATAGAGGGGCTGGCATAGTCTTATATAAATATAAATCCAAAAGAAGATTGCGCTGGACTCAAATACCTAAAACATTAAGCAGCAACGACAAGTGCGGTATAACACAAACATGGGAGAAAATATAAAAAGTTGCGCTAAAAAAAATATATAGTTGTGACATTAAACGGCGTACCAGTGAAAAATACTATAGATGCACTGAGGAAATTAGCACAAATGCGTATTATCAAACAATCACCACATAAGTGAAAAGTGCAATATATGAGTGAATAGCAACTAGTGGTTGTCCGAAAAAACCTGTAAATAAGAGAAAACGTTCAACAGAAAATGTTTGTGGAATTGTTCCTGTGAAAAAGGAAAAGTTCAACCAGAAGTGAATTGAAGGTTATCCAATGAGACTCCAAAAGTAAAAAGTAAAATTGGTGCAGTCCGTATAAGTGATGAACAAATGAATATAGTGACTGTATAGTTTCTAGGGAAACTCTTTATCCACCACCGCTAAGATTGTTCTCTTACCAGCTCCCAGGATGGTGAAAACGGATGGCTAATACCCAGCCAGGGCCTTTTCCTCTCGGATCCTCTGTTATGTCAATAGAACCATCACCATCTACTGCTGTATTGGGATCTCCGATCGTGGAACATCAGTATGCAAACCCCCTTATTTCCGGTGTCTCAGTATGCACAGTGGGAACCATATGATGATTGTATGGAATAATGTTTTTTCAGAAATTAAATCAATCAATGAGGCACTCTCAGTTCTTATTACCGTGTATTGCCCCCTTTAACATCAATGACAGCTTTAAGTGGTAAATTGATGTTAAAGGGGGCAATACACGGTAATAAGAACTGAGAGTGCCTCATTGATTGATTTTTTTGCTATTTGATTTAATTTCTGAAAAAACATTATTCCATACAATCATCATATGGTTCCCACTGTGCATACTGAGACACCGGAAATAAGGGGGTTTGCATACTGATGTTCCACGATCGGAGATCCCAATACAGCAGTAGATGGTGATGGTTCTATTGACATAACAGAGGATCCGAGAGGAAAAGGCCCTGGCTGGGTATTAGCCATCCGTTTTCACCATCCTGGGAGCTGGTAAGAGAACAATCTTAACGGTGGTGGATAAAGAGTTTCCCTAGAAACTATACAGTCACTATATTCATTTGTTCATCACTTATACGGACTGCACCAATTTTACTTTTTACTTTTGGAGTCTCATTGGACAACCTTCAATTCACTTCTGGTTGAACTTTTCCTTTTTCACAGGAACAATTCCACAAACATTTTCTGTTGAACGTTTTCTCTTATTTACAGGTTTTTTCGGACAACCACTAGTTGCTATTCACTCATATATTGCACTTTTCACTTATGTGGTGATTGTTTGATAATATGCATTTGTGCTAATTTCCGCAGTGCATCTATAGTATTTTTCACTGGTACGCCGTTTAATGTCACAACTATATATTTTTTGTAGCGCAACTTTTTATATTTTCTCTTATATAAATGCCTTAAAGCGGTAGTAAACCCGCTGACATATTTTTAAATTTTTATACACCTGTAAGGGAAAAAGCATAATGAGCTAGTATGCACCGCATACTAGCTCATTATGAAATACTTACCTTAGAACGAGGCATCGGTAACTCATCTGGTCCACGCCGAGGTCGCTGACATGTTGCCTCGGCGTGTCTTCCTGGTATCGTGACTCCAGCGCTGTGAGTGGCTGGAGCCGCGATGTCGTCACTCCCGCGCATGCGCACGGGAGACTTCATCCCGGCAGGGTTCGGATTCTGCCGGCCTTTCGGCCGAGAATCCCCCGTGCGCATGCGCCGCTGCAGTCAGCGGCCCATTGCACGGGGAATATCTCCTAAACCGTACAGGTTTAGGAGATATTTTTTTTTACCTGCAGGTAAGCCTCATTATAGGCTTACCTGTAGGTGAAAGTCAAAAAATCGACTTTACTTCCACTTTAACAAACACTTTAAAGCATTTGTTATGTCTGAAAAGTAAACAAAACTGTTGATCTTTCTTGCGGTCTTGTAGACTAAGAACTTTTTGTGCTTTCTCTGCCTGTGCTGCACTCTTATCAGTTGCATTGTTCCCTGCTATCTTTTGAGGGCTGTAGAACCACAGCTTTCTCTTATTGAGAATAGGAGAGGGGATGCTCAGTAGTCCTTTTTTTTTTTTTTTTTTTTTCCTATTGTCCTTATACAGTAGGATGAGTTTTGTCATCCTAGGGCTGGGAGTTTGTTACTAGAAGCCTCACCAGGTGATAATATAGGAAGAAAATGGTTAAAAAAAGAAAACTAACACAGCCACTCTATCCATGGACTGGAAAGCTGCAATATAGAATACATTCTTGTGTCTGAATTTGGATACGCTTTAGGGTAGAATTTCTGCCTAACACAAACTAGTAAAAATGTCCCCTCGCCCCCATATGCTACCTATGCTGCCTAAACTGTGTAAACATTTTTTTATACTTTCCTATTTTCAACCCGGTCCGGTCATGTGATGCGGCTCCCCTGTGTCAGTCAGCAGCGACTGCAGGGGAGAAGAGGGAGTGCAGACAAGAGCTTGGGCGTGGGAGCCTGCAAGTGAATTCGCCACTTTAGGATTTCCCAGATTCAAGTGCTCTTTCTCCTGTACTCTGCAGCCGCTGCATGCTGACACGCGGGATCATATGACCAGACTGGAGCTGAAAACAGTGTTGGGCAGGAATTCCATTTTAATTAAAGTACAATATAACTATAACTAAAGGAAACACTTTTTTTAAAATGTTTGGTTACAGTGGGGATGGAATACAATACCTGTCTGTGCCCCTAACACTAGTTCTTGTGACCCAGGTGACAACCAAGGATTCCCTCACTGGCTATGGGACAGTAAGTGAAGGCAAATCTCCTAATGGGACACAAATGCCAAAAACTGACAGGTTATAATTCTCCCTTAATCTGGCCATAACAAAAAAAAAAATGACCCTTTAATTCTTTAGGCTTTAAAGTATTGGGCAAGTCTGTTTGCAGATAAGTCCACTTTAGAACTAATCTGCTGGTAATTTTCCCATGCATATGACCTTGTGCTTAGAATGGGAACACTTTTTCACATTTTTTTTGTTGTTGTGTTTTATTAATCGCATATGACGTGAGAAATAATGGGTTCCACCATTACTGGTGATCTTATGAAAATAAAAGTTGTTGCCTAGCTTCATGATTTGATTTACAGACCTGCAGCAAAAAGGTTTCAAAGATATATCAGAAATCCTTCTCCCTCTCTTGTTTTAGGCCAGTGACTTAAAATATTGATCATCATGACAGCCAGGCAAGCACCTCTCTGCAGAAGAAGCGGTCAGTAGTGCCTGCCAATAGATTTCTCTCATGTCAGGTTTTTTTCCCCAACATAGAGGATTCCCAACTGCCCGCAGCTTTCTTTGTCTTCAAAATCGTAAGCTATCCCCTACACTGTTTGCAATACATAGCAAACTGAAGTTAGATCACTATTTTATGATTAGCCATTGTATGAGATTTTATTTTGTAGCTCTGTTTGCAAAATTTGCAATCGCAGCTTCCGGTTCTAGAAAAAGCTGATGACTGTGGGAAGTGGAGCCACCTTTTGGGTACTGCTTTCAAGGTTTAGAAGCAGGGGTCTCAAACTGGCGGCTCTCCAGCTGTTGCAGAACTACAAGTCCCATCATGCCTCTGCCTGTGGGAGTCATGCTTGTAACTGTCAGCCTTGCAATGCGTCATGGGATTTTTTGTTTTGCAACAGCTGGAGGGCTGCCAGTTTGAGACCCCTGGTAGAGATAATCACACATTCTTCTGGGCTGAAAAATAATAAGAGAGGATGACATAGTTAGGATGTCAGTAGGCGCATTGCTATCCTAATTATGTGCTTTCTTTTCCTGATTTTGTTTCTCCTGTTAAAATATGTATTTAGGGTAATAAATATGTCATACGCCAAAAGATTTGTGAATTTCTAATTCTTTGCACATTGATGACTGCATAAAACTCATGCTCAGGCTTTTAGTCTGGTGCTTGTGACAATTTACACATTGTTCCTAATTGAATACAATTGCTGTTGTGGATTTACCTTGTATCAACTCCCAGCTCCTTCTCAAGGTGTAAAGAGCTGCAGCCTGCACCATGGTGTAGACAAGCTAGTAGCAGTGCCTAACTGTTGATGCTTATACTCCCAGTTCAAAACCCCTGCTTGGTTCGCAGGCCTCCAGTAGCTGCTTGAAAAGAATTCCTCCCTCCTGATTAATTTCAGGCATGCAGTGTGGAGTAGCTCTTGCGTCAATAGATCGTCATCAACCGCTGGCTGTCTGGATGAAACATAAACACAGAGCCAGACTTCAACCCAGCTGAATGTAGGCCAGAGGTTGTTAAGAGTTTTAAAGCTGCAGAATCCGAAGATAATTTTGTTACTTCCCATCTCTATATTCAGTCTTGTTTTGCCCCTTTTAGTTGTAAGTTACAGTCCTTTGCAACTCATTTTTCTTTGCTAAAAGTTTTTCATCTGCTTTTTAGGATTGTGAAATGGACTATGTAGTGTATGTATCCAGTCATTTCTAATGCTCCTTTTGCTTTGCTGCCATGTGATTGCCAAACTATTTTATTTAGCTCAAGGATTACATTCTTGCTATAATGCCAGGGTCAGTCACTCCTGGCTTCTTGAGTGTCCCTGCTTGTACTGCTGCATAGAGTGGCCTTTTGGCATTACATAATATTTCTGTGAATGAGTTAAATGTCTCCTTTTTCATAAAAAAAAAAAAAAAAAAATTACTTCTTCTCTATTTGATGTATGACTGACTTGCCTGTGACTTGTAAGTTATCAATATCAAGCTTCTATCTGACTGCAGTCATACATTGTATTCTTTTAAAACTTTTCAATAAAAATGTATTGAAAGCGAAGAATGAGGATTGCAAACCAAGTTGCCTTGATGGAGCCATGTGGTGTTGGTCTGCTTTAATTAGTTCATCCATTACTTATTACATGGTGTAGGCAAAGACTATTTTCTGTTCTTGTGTTTGATGGTCTCCCATGGTAACAGCTTGCAGTGGAAACAGTTTTTTGCAGGAAATGACCTGAGGAAATCTGCTAGATAGCTTAAATCAGTAACCGCTTTACAATAGGCAGTAATTACGTATTTAACTCTATTTGGAATTTGTTATCGTTCGTTTTGTTTCAGCCAATCACCAGATGTATCCCTGGACCTTTTCTGGATGTTGTCCAGCAAGTTCTTGGAGTGTGGCAGTGTTTATTAGATGTTTGGAGGCTGTTCAGTGGGTGTGCATACAGCATGTTTTGGACAGCCGAGTTTTGCATTGTAGATTTTAATTTTATACTGTGTGTGTGTGTGTGTGTGTGTGTGTGTGTGTATATGTGTGTGTGTGTATATATATATATATATATATATATATATATATATATATATATATATATATATATATATATATATACACACACACACACACACACACCTATAAAAAGTTATGTGGTCACAGAGCACACAATACAGACTTTGGAAAAGAGCATAACACAAAGCAATCAGTATTTTTACTGTGAGGATTTTACGACTACCATTTCTCTGAATGAGGTCAGGAACTGACAGCAAGTTTGGCACTCCATGCGTCAGTAATGCTTACTATGTATGTAGTGTGTGTTTTTTTTTTTTTTTTTTTTTACTTGCCCTGCCTTTCATATTTTCATTTTAGTGAACCTTACAACCAGGATTTGGGAGGTGTTTTCTAGCAGTGCAAAACGTAGCTAAAATCCTAAATGGCTTAGGTACTTTCAATGCAGGAGCCATCACTCCATGGAAAAATACAAAGATCAGTCAGCACTGTAAATGTGTGTGGGTGTTTTTAAGTTAACTGCTGAACGCAGCGCAATGCAAATGAATAAGCCGCTTGCATTGCTTTGCTTTTGGCAATTTAAGCTGAACTACAGGCAGATGATTAAAAATAAATATTTTAATTCAGTTAGATTTTTGTGAACGCAGACTTAGTCTTTCTAAAATGCACCTCTTTTACATATCCAGTGCTTTCCTAACCTGACATAAGCCTGGTAAATGTTTTCATTTATTAAGCTACCGCAGCTTTAGGTTTGGTCTGACTGTAGGTCCTAGAACTCCACCACGACTAGGGGGTTACTTGGCTGCTGTCAATCAATTAATAGCTCTGCCAAAGCACATGCTTTTGTGTGTTGACAGCAGATGTGTGACCCTGGAGCAGCCACTTTCTCAGACAAGTAGCCAGATCAAGCAAGGACAAGTGTCAGGTGAGTATATGAAACATTTTATTGAATGTTACTTAAGATTATCAAGAATTAACAGTAATCCCTGAATCTGATTTATCCTTGTGCAATGTCATACACCGCAGCACTTAATTTGGGAGAGGGAGAGGTTTTTTTTTTTTTCTGGGAGGTTTAGCCTTGCACCCAGAGAATAATTAGGCTGTATGCATCACAAGCAAGAGAGAAGCGTACAAACCTCAGCACTATCGTTCAAAAAAATAAAAAATAAATAAAATTACATATGTTTTTTGCTCACAGCCTAACTTAAGGAAGAATTTCATTAACATAGTGGGTACTGAGTAACCAGCAACTATTTTCCAATGTAAATCATGCAGTGGTCAGGAGTATTTAATGGGGGTATTAACAATTTTAATGATCAAATTTCTGCGTCTGCTTAATTGAAGCACAGGTCAGGTTGTGGTGTTCTGAAATCTAATGTGGTAGCATCACGTAACATGCTTGCTGGTTTTGTTTCTTTCTCTCTGCCCTCTTGCCTTGAAAAAGAGCTAGAACTGCTTGTCAAGAACTCTTCAATCTATTGCAGGGCTTGACAATTCTTTGTCGCTGTGGAGACTGAAAAAAAAACTCTGGTGACCGGGTCATTGAGAGCTTTTGACGGTGGGGAGGTGGGCACTGAAATGCTGGTTCCCTGTTGTGTTGTGTTTGTGCTGGCTCAGTTTTTAAAGGTGTTCCTAGTTCTGGGTGACATTTGTCCAGTTCTCGTCTATATGATTGATACACTGCCTACCAGGGACTACCTGGAACCCTAGCATAGCCACTCTGCTGTGTGCTCTTCTACAACCCCAATTCCAAAACAGTTGGGGCGCTGTGTAAAATCGACATAAAAACTGAATGCAATGATTAGAAAATCTCATAAACCCATCTTATTCACAATAGAAAACATATCAATAGTTTAAACTGAGAAAATGTACAATTTTAAGAAAAACTAAACTTCAATTGATATCAGCATCATGTCTCAAAAAAGTTGGGACAGGGCCATGTTTACAACAGTGTAGCATCCCCTCTTCTTTTTTTTTTTTTTAAACATTTTTTATTTTGAAAGGGTCATAGCACATCCAGCAATTATACAGTATCTCCTGGAAAAGGATGTGTTCACAACAAATAGAAACCGTATTGAGTACAAATACAAACAACCATTGCAAGATTGTACAAGCATATAAACTGAGCTTTATACTGGTTGTCTATAATGTCAAATACAGAACAGCATTCAGAATATAGGGAAGTGTGTCACCCAAAAAGTGACCCACACTGTACAGCTCAACATAGGCAGAGCTAGCCACTGCTAATGGATATAAGTGGCACTTATCTGCAAATATGTGATAGTGTATACTTTTACAGAGTTGGCATTCTACTTCAGGCATTTCGCAAGAAGGCACAGGACACACAAGGAAAAAGGAGATAAAATTTTGTTTTCATCTTAAGAAAAAAAAAAAAAAAGCGTGGTGCAGAGAACCATGAGAACCCTGGGTGCAAAATTATGCGGGGTATTTATGCTTTTACTATTTGGTTCCCTTCTCCTTGAGCTTATTGTTGAGATGTTGACCTGTGTGCTCTGGCCAACTTTACCACAGTTATTACAGTATTATGAGCTTTTCTTGTTGTACCTCTTGTTATATATGTTGATATTAATGTGTGGTGAGGTCTCTGTACTATTGCCTTATGGTAAATAAAGAAATGTGGGGGGGGGGGGGACTGCTCCAGAGCAGGATCCTCCGCTTTATCTGGGCTAACAAGCACCCTAGAATTTCTAAGGCCACCCTCCTCATACATAGACTTCAAGGGGGCTTGGGGGTCCCCCATGTCTCCAAATACTACCTGGCTGCCCAGATCTCCCAACTGACTCTACTTCATACCTCCTCCAATGTCCCCCTTTGGGTGCTCTTAGAGCTCCCCAATTGCGCTCCTCTCTCCATACAAGTGTTCCTATGGTTTCCACAGAAACTATGCCCGACGGAGCTAAGCCATCTTATGCAACATAGTCTAATGTTGTTGGACTTGGTGCGATATTAGAGCTCCCTTATGTCTCCCTTTCTGCCCCTTTTACCCATTATTAATATCCCCATTTCCCCCTGGACTTGATCAACCTCAGGTGTTTGCGTGGTGGATCTCCCGGGGTCTTACTCATGTACGACATCTGTTGACCACACAAGCTCCACCGACGTGGACTGCTTTTTGTGAGTCCTACGACACTCCCCAGTCTGTTTCGCTTTCTTCAGCTTCAACACTGGCTAGCATCACTTTGGCGTACCTCCTACCCGTTCCAGAAAAACTATTTTGAACACATCTGTCAACTTTACCCGGGGGTGTGGCCATCATGGGAATATTTTGCATACCTGGTGGACCTGTCATGACTGATGGGCTTTTGGTCCCGTGTGTTTGGTTTGCTGTATTCCCTGTTTCATTTGAGCATCCAAAAAGAGGCAAAATTTTCCTTGCTACATTGCCCCATCCCAGGCTTGTTTGCAGAAATTGGCAGCCTACTTGTTTATAGCTGGTAAAAGGACAATCGCCCAGGCATGGAAGAAACCTACGGTCCCTTTCCAGGGAGTGAGAGACCGCTTGATGGCCATGATGGTCAATGTGGAAATGTCCGGTATTCTTTAAAAAAACACATGCTAAGATCCTTAGTCTGGGAACCATGGTTGACGTATGCCTTCCCTGAACTCTCTCCGGCAAGTGTGGATCAGCTCTAACTGGTATCTTAAACAATCCCGGACTATTTGGAAAAGTTACTAGGATGCGGGTCCTGGCTATTTTTTCACTCTACAGGGTTTAGTCCAAAGCTATATGTAGGTTGTATTTAAAATTTCTGAGCTTGTCTAGATGGGAGGCCCTTCCCTCTCTTGTTTTATACTGTGTATTCTTTATACTGCCAGACACAGCATCTGCGTGGGCAGACTAGGTAGCTTTTTGATGCTACCGTTTGTTATCGTATTTGCCAGGGACTGGGCATTTAAGACAGCCCCCTAATTTTCCATTTAAAACGTTGGTTTATGTGCTATACTCGCCAAATAAAATGACCCCCTTCCGACTAGTCTGTCAGCCTGCTGGATGTGTGGTAATACTATATGTTCAGTAGCTTTGGTAACATACTGTCTCACAATATACATACAGTATACCACGCTGAGCCAGTCACGGTGAGCGATGCATTCTATTAATGAATACAAAGCCTGCTCAGATTGGCAGAGGCTGTAAGATCACCAGCCTGTGCCTCTGTATGTAGCCTGCTCGGATTGGCAGAGGTTGTTACTCCAATCCGAGCAGGCTCTGTATTCATTAATAGAATACATCGCTCGCCAGGATTGGCTTAGCAGTGTATACTGTATGTATACAGTATTACCGCACATTCAGCGATCATCCGGAGGGCTGACATCCAGCGAGTGGCTGGCGTATAAGATGACCCCTGTTTTTTTTTTTGTGTGTAAAAGGTCGTCTTAGATACCGGAAAATACGGCTGATATTCCTGCAATAAAAATTATTGAACAAGAGAGAGTCCCCCCCCCCCCTGAAAATATAGCCTCAAGTATAGCTAGATATAATAGATACTGGCAGTTGACCTGTTGCCAGATCATGGAATGCCTCTAAATAGTATACATTCACATAACATGCAAGGCCTCAGAGCCAGCTGAAAACCCAACATGAAGTGAAGGTTGTTCACCTATAGCTCGTCCCCCAGGTAATGAGTAAATGACGTGACTGGTTAAAAAGTCAAAGACTGTTTGGTAGTTTGTATCCCAGAGACGCCTCCAGGCGCCCCCCAGAGGCTTATGTAGAGAGGAGATAAAATGGCTTTCTGAATAACATGAGTTATCCCCCTGCTGTATTTGGTAAAAGAAAAACCAAAGGTTTTACGAGATGTCCACCATGGTACTTGGTCATGAAGCATCAGTACCTGTGGTCTGGGGCATCTCTGGTATACAGGCCAGGATTTTATTCTCAGGAGGCGTAGGTCTGTCCTAGGCGATGGCACACTCTTCTAGCTCGGCTGAGTCTAGAAGGGGCAGAGGCTAAGGCAGATTGAATGGACGGAGGGAGGGCTGGAGAGTCCGAGACTCATGCTGCGTACACACGATCGGAAATTTGGCCAGCAAAATACAGATGAGAGCTTTTGGTCGGAAAATGTGACCATGTGTATGCTCCATCGGACTTTTGTTGGCCGAATTCCAGTCAGCAAAAGAGTTCAATTTTTCTGTCGGAAAAATTTCCGATCATAAATTCCGATCGTCTGTAGCAATTCTGACACGCAAAATTCCTACGCATGCTCGGAAGCATTGAACTTTCATTTTCTCAGCTCGTCGTAGTGTTGTACGTCACCACGTTCTTGATGGTCGAAAGTTCAGCAAACTTTTGTGTGACCGTGTGTATGCAAGCCAAGCTTGAGCGGAATTCCGTTGGAAAAACATCCAAGATTTTTCAGACGGAAATTCTGCTCGTGTGGATGCGGCATTAGTGGAAGCAAAAATAGCGTTGACATTTCCATATGAGTTGGAATGGGTGGCCCCACTTATAAGTCAGCCCACGGTTATGCATGGTTTTGAACTGAGTGCTGAAAACAAGCTGGGAGGTCCCTCTCCTCTTTAGTCTGGCGGATGCAGTGCCCATGGTTGCCAAATAGCATGTCCAATTTCAATTAGTCTGACCACAGAACAGTTTTCCACTTTGCAAGGACCATTTTAAATGAGCTTTGGCCCAGAGATGGCTTCTTCATTACATAATAGTGTTACCTTGTATTTTTGGGATGGCACAGTGAACTGTGTTCGCCAGGCAGCCTGCATTTTCCAAAAGAGGTCTTCACCAGCATCATTTATAATATCCCCTATAGGTTCCTCTGAGTTATTGTATGCTAAACAAAAGTTAATATGGCTGCAGTGCTAGATGCTAATTGGTAATATCTGGGTCTTGTCAGGCTGCAGAATCTTCAGTTTGAAAACCATACGTGGGCACCAGTGTGCAGGAAGTGTGAAGATTACCACTACACAAGCTGTGAAAATGAGCAGCATGTAATTAGCCTTCAATCCAACTACCAGTTCAGCTGAATATCTAGAAAACAATCCCCCTTCTGCATACTGTGTCAGCACCGTATATAGTGGGGGGTCATTTTATGAAGAATAGTCTTACTGTTCCTAGCAATCTGCTTTGCTTGTCTTTTTTGACCAGTGTAGAGTACAACCATTTTTTGGGTATTTGTAATGGCCAGGCATGGATCTTGCGTATACACCAGGCATTGGAGGCAGGAAGTGATTTAGATTGTTAGATTGCAATAGTGTCCTTATGGGATGCCAGCACTGCTAATCTGCTCCAACTCCCCATAGAAGCAAACAGTTTACCAGTTAGGCCGAGCTGTAATGTTTGTGTGCTTAGCAGCCAGTCGTTGAAGATAGTCGCTTTGTGCATGTGATGCAAAACTAGTGGCCTTTTATCGAGTAGAAAAGGTTTATTGAAAAATTGCATATTGGATGTACACACACAGTAGATACATGTCAGGAAACCACATCTCTCACAGTGCTACATAAATCCACCATTACGTCTTGGAAAGGAAATGACATGTACAGTAAAATAAATGAAAGTGTTACCCTAGAAAAAAAGTGCTTGTGCTGTGTAATTTGGCCCCCTGTATCATATAAAAAAACCTGGCTGATCCTGCCTGGTTCTGCCCTCTCCCTGTAAACTGACCACGGTTTATTATGGCTGCTGAGCCCTGCCACTGTGGTCAGTTTACATGCCTTCTGACATCTGCAGCTCTCCGCTGTCCTCCTCTCCCCCCTGCCTGTCAGCTGTGTCAGGGCCGCTCTGCTTCCTGCCCCTTCCCTTCCTGCTGCTAAAAAAGATGTTCTGATCATACAATCCCCTCTGTTAAAAAAGGACATGTGCCCCACTGCATGTGTTTTATAAAAAATATGCTGACTACCTTATTTCAGAGTTTCTCCTGGCACTCGCGTGACTCCTCGCCTCTCTCCTCTTCTCCACTCCTCCCAGCTGACATCAGCGGGAGTTCTCGGCCCCTTCCGCTGTGTTTGTCAGCCCAAGAGAGGATAGCGTATAGGAGAAATTTGAGCTTCAGGAGAGGCTCTGAAAAAGGGTAGAAGTCCCTATTTAACAGAAAGGATTGTATCATCTTATCATAGTGGCTTTACAATCACTTTAAGTATGGAGCAGAAACACTGCTACAGATGCACTGACAGTTTTGGCTGTATAAGTTCGAAGGAGACTCCTTCAGCACAGTAGAGGTTATACTGGGTTGGGGGTTAAAAAAAGGAAAAAGATGGTGGGAGGGGCAAATATACAGTCCATACAACCCCTACGATCATTAGCGACTCCGAGAATCAGTCCAAGCAGACCAGATCTTGTGAATTTTTTTCAGGCTATTCTGACTTTCATAGGTAAAGCCTGGTACACACTATGAGCTTTTTTTGCATTTAACCCAGTGGGTTGAACGGGGGGAAAAAAAAAACGTTGTCTCCGGAGCCGCTGTACTAACTATCTGATGTTAGCACAGCGACCTCCCCCCCCCCCCCCCCCCTGAGCTGTTGTGCTCTGACATGGGGATGGCCCCCCACCAGAACACTCCAATAAGCGCTCTCGGCCATTGGCTGAGAGCTCTGATCGGGAGCTGGTCAAATGCTGGTTTTCCAGCATGCTCATCTGACAGAAGCCGGCCAAACGTCCAGCTTCTGTCAGTCCTGCTGCCATACACACGGGCTGAATATCGGACGTTTTTTATGGAACTGGCCCATGTGTACGGAGGCTTAAGTTTATACAATGGGAGTCTAAAGAACACATGTTAGGAAGGAAATTTTTAGATTTAAGGTCCTGAAATCTTTTAATAGTTTTGTGCCCTATAACGTACTTCAAGGTTGTCAGTCCCCGAGCAGCCCAAAGTTGTGGGTTAGGCACTGAGTGCAAGTGTGGAAGAAGGGTATTGCCCCACATTGGATCCCTCAGTACGGTAGGTCATCCAAGCCTGGTAGCAAACTCTTATGGTGGTAACGCATGGGGCTTGTAATAGAAGGATGGGCCTGCAGTCTTCTAAACACTGAGGCTTCATTCACACCTACGTGTCACGTTTTTAATAATTTTTTTTTTTTTTCCTTTTGAAATTGTTTTGGAGCAGGATTGCATGTTTTTACAGATTTTGTCAGGTGTCTTTTACTGGCCTTTTTAAACTTAAAGGTGTGAAGTGCTGCTGAAAAAGGGTCGGAGAGCTGCTGTTTGAAAACGTGCAACAAAACGATTGAAAAACTGCTAGAAAAAAGCTCATGCTGTGCTTTTGAGGCGTTTCCATTGAAGTCTATGGAGATTAGTTAATGTTGATTTGAGAGAGTAAAGTTCTGCTTTTAAAGAAGATCTATAGGTGGTAGATCTGCACGATTCTGGAAAAAAATGAGAATCACAATTTTTTTTTTTTTTGCTTCGAATAAAGATCACTATTCTCAGCGTAACATCATCTTTTACATTATACAAAAAAATTGGGCTAACTTTACAGTTTATTTTTATTTTTTTTTACTTTATTCATTGAAGTGTATTTTTAAAAAAAATGCATTTGAAAGACCGCTGCGCGAATACAGTGTGACATAAAATATTGCAACGACCGTCCTTTTATTCTCTAGGGTCTCTGCTAAAAAAAAAAATGATGCTTAGGGGTTCTAAGCGATTTTCTAGCAAAAAATACAGATTTTTTTTATTTCTTTTTTTTTAACTTGTAAGCAACAAGTGTCAGAAAAAGTCTTAGTCTTTAAGTGGTTAAACTGACCTAATTTACAGACCAAAATTTATCCCTTTTGATCTAAAACAGGCGTGTCCAAAGTCCGGCCCGGGGTCCAGTTTCGAACGGCCCACCTGGTAATTTGCACATGTATATCTTTTGTGGTCTCCAACAAATCCCTGAGCGCCTGGGGCCATAAAAGATATATATATATACTGGCTGCCTTGGAAGGGATGGGGAGGGGGCGGGACGAGTGCCATACATACAGGAGATACATACAGAGATTTCCTGTTTACACAGTGGCCTCTGTAAATGGAAGTCCTGTCTCCTGCGCTGCCATTGGACGCCTGTTCTGTCCATCATAGGAGGCGGGACTTTGTATTAAAGAGGCCACCGAGAAAACTGGAGTCTCTCCTGTATGTAAACTGTTGGCGCTTGTCCCGCCCCCTCCCTGTCTTCTCCAAGGCTGCAGAGGGGCAATAACAAGGCTGCACTGATGGCAATGGTGAGTCTTCATTCATGGCAACGGGGGGGGGGGGGGGGGCATTCATGGCACTTGTGAGGCTGCAGATGGCCACTGATTAGGCTGAATTGATGGGCACTGACCCTTATTTTGCTTCACAGTTCTTTATTTAAAATTTTTAAGATTTGTTTCATGAAACTTCCCTCTTAAATTGAAGGTGCGTGTTATACGGTATATCCAAATATAATGCCCAAGCTCATCTCTTCACCACACACAGCCACAAAGGCAAGAGAATTCTTGTTGGGCAGTGTATTGGTGCTCGGATGAACACACTTAGACCGAATTTTAATGGTTCAAAGAATGTCTGGCCCTCTTTGAAATTGTACAGCATCATCCTATAACTGGTGTGGTGGTGACCATACAAAAAATATAAAAAATGTTTTTAATGTTATTTTTCTTAACACGCTGTGTGACCAGAGCAATATAATGTTACCACAGTAACAGTAGTGATCAGGATTTCTTTTTTTTCTTACACATTGATTGCTTATAGCAGTGAATTGCATTGCTATAAGCAAGCATTTTACTGAGTAAAAATGATTTATTCAGTTTGTTTTATTGTGATTAGTTGTGATTTGACCAGAGCTAATCACATGGTACAAATGGGCTATGATTGGCCCGGTTGTACCATCTGTGTATTTCCACTTCTGCAGTCACATCTACTATGTTTGTTATTTGTCCCCGGTGAGATAGCATAGCCCCACAAAAAAATATATATTTTTTTACCTTTTTTAGACGTTTCACAGGAAGAGCAGGGATGCTGGAAAACCAGCCAATGGCTGTGAGTGCCTATCAGTGTGTTCTGGCGGGACAGCCCCATCAGAATCCAATAGCCAGTCGAGTAGATCGCCACGCCATCATCGCTTGTGTTAGTACGGTAAGCTCTGTTTTTTCCCGTTCAGCCTACTGGGTTGAAAGGAAAACAAAAAACTGTGTGTGTATCCAACTTTAGATGGTCCTAATTACCATAAAACGCAAGAAGCCCAGCCTCTACACCTTTAGGCTGCAGTCACACTTTAGCGCTTTGAATCGTGGGCATATTTGCCGTGATTTAAAAGTGCTGATGTGTGAATGACAAATCGCGGGTCTCGGATTTGAGATGCCATGCATTTGAATGATGCCTAAAATCGCGGTGGTGGTCTGCCATCGCACTGCAATCGCGGGAAGCATGTCATCCAAAAGTAGCTCCTGAACTTTTTTTGGGCATCTGCGATTGCAGTGTGATTTATCACAGCAGACCCGCACTGCGATTTTAGATGTCATTCAAATGAATGGCATCTCAAATGCCTCAAATGCGAGTACCCGGATTTATCATTCACACATTAGTGCTGAACGGCCCGATCAACCTTTACTGGGGTCCCCTGCCATTGCTCTCGGGTGGGGGGGGGGGGGGGGGGGGGGGGGGGGGGGCTGAACATGAACGTTTTTTTTCCCCCCTTAATGCAGAGAATACATTAAAGAGGAGTTTCCATTTGAAAAAAAAAAAATAAAAGTCAGCAGCTACAAATACTGCCGCTGCTGACTTTTAATAATCGGACACTTACCTGTTCCAGGATCCAGCGATGCAGGGGGTCGAAGCTCTGCTCGTCCCCCCCTCCGCTCGGCGGCGCCGGCATTGCAACTGTGGGCACCCGGCTGTGTCTTCACAGCCGGGCACCCACTGCGCATGCGTGAGCGGCGGCGCGTGCCGTGTAGGGGTGCAACGGATCAAAAAACTCACGGATCGGATCGATCCTCGGATCAGGAGTCACGGATCGGATCATTTTTCGGATCAGCAAATAATAATTGAATTTGCAAAAACCTGTGAAAATTCCGCCACCATATAGTCCCCACTGTAATATCCACGTCATCTCCCCCACTGTAATATCCACGTCATCTCCCCCACTGTAATATCCACGTCATCTCCCCCACTGTAATATCCACGTCATCTCCCCCACTGTAATATCCACGTCATCTCCCCCACTGTAATATCCACGTCATCTCCCCCACTGTAATATCCACGTCATCTCCCCCACTGTAATATCCACGTCATCTCCCCCACTGTAATATCGGCTGGGTATCGCAGAGTATTGGCTGGGTATCGCAGAGTATTGGCTGGGTATCGCAGAGTATTGGCTGGGTATCGCAGAGTATTGGCTGGGTATCGCAGAGTATTGGCTGGGTATCGCAGAGTATTGGCTGGGTATCGCAGAGTATTGGCTGGGTAATGCAGAGTATTGGCTGGGTAATGCAGAGTATCGCAGAGTATTGGCTGGGTAATGCAGAGTATCGCAGAGTATTGGCTGGGTAATGCAGAGTATATGCAGGGTAATGCAGAGTATATGCAGGGTAATGCAGGATATTGGCTGGGTAATGCAGGGTATGTTTTTACAAGTGATCGCTCCGTCATTTGACGGAGCGATCACATTGTAAACAGTGGCCGGGTGTACCAAGATGGCCGCCGCTCCGGAGCTAGGCCGAAGCCGCGGCCTTTCCTGAGGCCGAGGCCGCGGATCGTGGGGTGTGCCGATCCGAACGGGGTGGCCTGTTCGGATCACGGATCAGCGACGATCCGTTGCACCCCTAGTGCCGTGATTGGCCGCTCAGTCATCTGGGACCTGTCATGTGTCCCAGATGACTGACAGGAGGGAGGGGGCAGAGCTGAGCCCTTCCTGCGCCAAGGGGAAGTGATGTCACCAGCCCAGGCACTGAAGGAGGCAGACTACGAGGGACCCCCTAGCAACAGGCATTTAGAGGTGAGTTAAAAAAAATTATTTCCAAATGATTTATTTTTTTAGGAATTTTAATAAAAAATAATTTGTGTGCAACACCAATTTAAGCTAAAAAAAATTTAGTCGTTTTAACTGTTAGGACAGACCGTATTCAAATTTTGTTAGAATTGCTACTAAAGATCTTCCTACACAATACAGAAAGGGTTAATTATGGCAATTCATAAACAAAGAAGGTTACCTTGGATTTTTCCTTGCTGGAGGGTCCAGAATAGGGCATTAAAAAAAGGCAAGCTGCAGTTTTATGCTATGTAAATGGGGACCTCGAACAGCTATAAAGGAGGTGTTATCCCAATTTTGGCTCCAGAAGTGGAAATGCGCTTTAAGCTTATTATACCCTAATAACACAACAAAATCAATGAGAGGAACAGTTACCCATTTTAAAAACATCATCAGGCTCAGGTTGCAGTAACAAGCAAATGTAAACCTTTACAAACTATACATTTTATACTTTGCTTTGAGAACTACCAGCATGTTTCATTCCCTTCACAGTTCCTCCCATCCCGATTGAGGACAGATTGTATTCATGTTTGAAAGAGATGCAGCTGAACTTCAGTGTTTTGGTCACTTCAGAGCTCTAACATATGTTTGTGAGTGCTTTGGGCCAGGTCTTGGGGATATCTCTCAAACAACGGAACTACATCATTGCTAAGGCATTTCTCTGACTGGGATTCCCTGAAACAGAACAGATTTAGGAGAATTCTCTTTGCAGTGAAAATGTTGGGCCCCATTTAGGGTGTCTGACTTTTCTAAGAATTTTAAATCCATTGACCTTAATTTTCAACAGATTTGGGAAAACAAGGGCATAAAGCACTGGTATCCTGAAACCTTTTTGGCATGCCTTATTTCTAGCTGTGTACCGATTAAAGCACACTTTTAGTATGAGGATTCCTGTGTGCTGACTACCTTTTTGTTTATATTTTTTGGATAACCAAATTTTTCCTTGCCCATAGACATTAGATAGTTGTCTCCTTATTAAGTGATGGATTGGGAAACAATCGTATGTCTACAGGATACTCTGTCTTTTGCTGGCACCTCTTTACCAGCTAGTCTGTGGGATGGTGGTGGGAAATCGATTGATTGAAATAGATATGCCTAGGAGATTGGCTTTGTACTTCTGAGATAACAACATGGTTGCTATGGATGACTGCTTAGTGCATGATAATAATACTATTTACTGTGGTCAGATGTCAGAAAATTCAACTGCCAAGGTCAAATTCCAAGGATATGCACAATATAGAATATTTATATTCCATATCAGCCTTTCTCAACCTTTTTACCTTGGAGGAACACATGAAATGATAAGGTCTCAGGCAACCCCTGCTAAAAATTATTATATCCACAGCTCATGATACATTAGCCAAACTGCATTGGTGGTCAATGAGAAAACTGGTTCCTTGCCCTGATGGTCTGAGAAGGTGCCTTCTTGCACTGGTTGTGAGAATATTGCCCCATTTCATTGATTGTCAGAGTAGGTTTCCCATATATGAGGGGAGGGGTGTTAGTGGACAGAATGCCCTTTCCATTGCTGGTAAGTAGGAAAAACGTTTACATAGAGATTGATTACTGATGTCAGTGGTTATTGACCAAAGATGGGCTCAGGCGTGTTTGCAGCTCCACATGCCCGGCCGAGCCTGCCAGGGAGCTTACACTGTGCAGCACTAATCACAGGCAGTGAGACATTTTCCGATCCTCAGCGGCACAGATCGGGAAATGTCTTACTGCCTGTGATTAGCGCTGCGCAGTGTAAGCTTCCTGGCGGGCTCGGCCGGGCATGTGGAGCTGCGAACACGCCTGAACCAATCCTTATTATTAACCTAAGAGTAGAGGTCATATTACAGTGGTTCTGCTGAGTGGTGTTGGGGGCACCAGCAGGCAAGGGATTTATTCATCACTGTGCAAAAAACCACCCTAGCAACTTCTGGAGGATCCCTGGTTGAGGAAGTTTCTCTGTGGCATTTGAATATCTTGCTTGGCTGTACTCAATCTGATGTCAAATGCGCACTCAAACATAAGTGAGGATGTGCATTCCCATGTGCCAATGCCATGGGGAAGAAACCGGTCTAACATTTTAGGACAAAAGTGAATGGTAGGATCACTGTATGTGTTAATACTAATAGGGAGGAGATGGGAAAAACCCACTGAACCTCAAAAATCGAGAGAGATTACACTTTCCTCTCTCTAGTGGCACAACAAAAGAATCTAAATATCTATATCAAAGGTGGTGTCACTTCTTCTCTTATGACATCATGGACAGATCTCTCTCTCTCTCTCTCTCTCTCTCTCTCTCTCTCTCTCTCTCTCTCTCTCTCTCTCTCTCTCTCTCTCTCTCTCTCTCTCTCTCTCTCTCTCTCTCTCTCTCTCTCTCTCTCTCTCTCTCTCTCTCTCTCTTTAACTCTCTCTCTCTCTCTCATATTTGGAACCCACAAGTATGGACAAGCTGGACTAGTGTAACTTTGGAAAAATGCCTTACCTAAACTTCAGCCGTAAGCTTATGAACAGCTCAGTGGTCCATAAATATTAATAAAAAAACAACCTATGCCTCAGTCTGTCTGCTATGACCCAGTTATTCCCTATCAGCACCAGTCGCTGTGTGGCAGTGCCCATTGTATTCTGATGGCCACTGGTGCCTGGCTGCCTGAGAAACAATAGCCACAGCAGAAAATGTGTCCATCCGTGCTGCTAGGTATGAATGGAGGGGACCTGTTGGATCTATTAGTGTATGGCCAGATTTAGACTGCACTTTTTTTGTAGATTATAAAGCTACCACTTCTTTTTTTTTTTTTTCTCTTTTTTACATGTTTGCAGAATGGAAAGGTTCTTTTTAATGCAAGCTAGAAGAGCTGTCAACAAACAATGGTTGCAAAAGGCACGATTGCTATGGTTTTGCACCGTTCAAAGATTTCTGTGGCATCAATTAACCATCAAAATACACATAAGATGCGTTCACTATTTAATCTGGGAATATTGTATGATATAATGAGGTTAAATGGGTGTCAGGTTGAAGCTTAAGACCCTGTTCAACTTGGAATTGTGTAAATATTTTAAGGAAAACTGGGCAATTGTGCTTGAAATAATGAAAAATGATACAAAGCTGCAAACACAAAAAGGAGATATTCCTCCAAATAATGAATTGTATAATATAATGTCTTCTAGGGCATGTTTTTGTAGTAACATTGGCATGTCCCGAAAGACATCCTTTTGATGAGGAAAGACACAGGGTGGCGTCTCCTGTTGACATCATCGCGGCTTGCCGACTCTGGGGAATGTTCTAATGGGCATTGTGTATTTATGCTTGTGAGTGATACTTTTAAAGTTTTTAATAAAGATACCGGATGATATTTTACACTAAGAGGAGCATTTTTATGCTTGCTTTTGCATGAGTTTATATTACTGGAGATCAAGTGTGCTGCTTGGGAAATCTTGGCTGGTGATTATCCTATTATGTGTGGAGAAACTCCATTGAGACCGGAATTACACATCTGATGCCTTACTTGACCGCTTTGAATAAGGGGGTCATTGCAATATGGTAAGCTGAAATCTTGTCACTATCCTTGGTGTTGGTGGACACAGTGAGCACTTTTTTGAAGAATATATCTTCTCACCTACACAGTGAAGGGGATTTTCTTTGGTCTTTGGAGTTTATGGGACTGGCATTGATCATTGAGTATATGCACTCTGTGGACACTTTTCAGTTTATTCACACTGATTTATGTATGCAATTCTGCTTGTGGGTGATTCTTTACACACTTAAAAATTTCTGATAGTATTTTTTACTCATTATGATTTGTAGCGCAAAATATTATATGATATGATTTGAAATCACGGACAGAATTTTTGCGGTTTAGGGCGTGTTTCCAAATTATGCTAAAATTGTGGCAAAATGCGTGTTTGGGTGCCATTCATTTAATAATGGCACACCAAATGCAGTGCAATGTTGCTGCTCAACAAAAAGTGTGAAAGTCACAACAAAGTGTGTGTGTAAAAACAAGCCTGGCTCGGGGCCAAAATTTAGTCCTTGAGTTTCTCTGCTGTGACAAATGTGGATGGGCTGCCCTATGTGCGACACGCAAAATTGCTTTTAAATCGCTCAAAATAAATTGTTCCCACTACTCGAAATGTGAACAAGGCCTTATGGTAAAATAGCCGTTCCTTCTGTTAATAATGTTTGCAACGTAGTAAAATACAAAATGTATATACTGAAAGCTGGAATGTCTGGAAGGATGAGAAGTAATAATTCCCTTCCTTTTTACTGACCTTATGTACAAAATATGTCCTTTGTGACCTGGATGTGCTTGCTGTTTGTTATCTTGAATTATTAGTTCCTGGCTATTGTTCTCATGCAATTTCTGCTTTGTAATATTACAGGACCACTTTCTTCTTTATTATCAACATCAACAGACTGTGTTGAAGACATGAACAGGCCAGTAATCGTAAAATTATTGTTGGCTTATATGAAAAACTACTTTAAAACAATGAAAACTAAAACTTTGATCATGTTTCATTACCTTTTTAATATTGTAGGCTAAGCATTTGATACTTCTTCTGGCTTTCATGTTTAAAAGTTTCAGATTTTCAGTTTTGTCGTAATTCAACAGGAGCGTACATAGTGATGTAGTTACCTGTGAGGGCTATTGTAGTGGAGAAACATTGTCCAATTTTGAAGTGTTGCCAGTATCAACTGTCCTTTTTAAAGGGGTTGCAAAGGCAAAAGGGTTTTTTATCCTAATGCATTTAAATAAATGTCTGTGTGTAGCAGCCCCCCCCCCCCCCCAGCAACCCCCAACACTTGCCCTGAGCCCTTTTTCTATCCAGCAATGTCCACGATTCCCTCGGCCGTCCGGGACTCTCCTCCTGATTGGCTGGGGCACAGCCGAGGCGCCATTGGCTCCTGCGGCTGTCAATCAAAGTCAGTTAGCCAATCAGGGGGAGAGAGGAGGCGGGGCCAAACAGCAGCTGCATGTCTGAATGGACATACAGGGCTGCAGCTTGGCTCCGGTGCCACCATAGCAAGCTGCTGGTCTATGGGGGCACTCGTCAGGAGGGAGGGGCCAGGAGCAGCGAAGGAGGACCCGAGAAAAGGAGGCTGCTCTGTGCAAAGCCAACTGCACAGAGGAGGTAAGTATAACATGTATGTTTTTTTTTTTTTCAACAAGACTTTACAATCATTTTAAGTCTGCCTGTCTCAGAATGCCTTGGAAAATGATCCTCTTCCAGTGAAGACCGCTTTTGTTACAATGGAACTTCACTCTCTCAATCAACATTGACTATTTTTAATTCTGTTGCTGCTTACGTTTAGTAAATGGGTAGAAAGGTATATTATATTTACTTGTTTTAAACTTTTTTTTTTTAAACAATTCTTCAGTTGCTTCTGGGGTCCAGGCCTAGGCAAAATATATCATCCATACCAGAAGCCTTCAGGAGGAGAGGAGCGGATTTCTCAGCTAAGAACACCCTTCTGCCCGAGCTTAGGTCAGATGGATTCCAGGAAGTAAAATGCTACATGAATCATCTGGCCTTACTCTTGATGGCCACAGGTCCAGTTGCTTGGGGGGGGGGGGGGGGGGTGGTGTTTGGCAAAGTGATTTCTCAGCAAAAAAAAAAGCATGGAGGCATGGATGGATGAGGGAGTTTGCTTTGAAAGTATAAAACTAATTCAACAGTGTTTTTGGTTTGTGGTGCTCAGTTGCAGTGATGTCTCACTTGAAATAAGGACTCCTGGAATAAAGTAGAACTATAGACAAAATTTGTGTTACATTTTGGATAGAGTAAAGCCTCGTACACACGGGCTGAATGTCGGGAGACATTTGCCGGTACAAAAAATACTGTCCGACATGGTTACTACAGCTGCTCTTGATCGAAGATGACTTTTTTTTTTTCTTGCAACCCGTCGGATTTTACCTCTACTTCCTGTCCCATGGCCTAGACAGGAAGTGAGAAAATCCCTGCAAATGTAGGGAATTTCTTGGGGGGCCCCCAGGTCATCAGAACTAGTATCCCGAATGGAATTTTTTCACCGCTCCAAAGATGCTGCTAGCAGGACTTTTTTTTTTTTTTAGCGTCCTGCCAGCGCACCGCTCCAGTGTGACAGCCCTCTGGGGTTTCACATTGGAGAGACAGCAGCGGCTCTTTCAGGGCGCTTTGCAGGCGCTATTTTTAGCGTTGTAGCACCTGAAAAACGCCCCCAGTGTGAAAGGGGTCTTAGAGTGTTATTTTATTGAAAGGGTAGTTGATGCTTGGAATAGACTTCCAGCAGAGGTAGTGAGACAATTAACCATAAGTGGCTTCAAACATGCTTGGTACAAACAAAGATCTACACTATTTTTCTGCCATCACTTTTGTGTTTTCTAATGGTGATCCCTGAAAATAATCAAGGCCTTTTAAGAACTTCAAAGTCCTATTTTTAGTTGGTAATCTTAAATATTTATGATAAACAAATGAAATGGTAAATAATCTGTGAAGAGTTAACCTGACAGTTTTCTGATCAGTGAGTTCAGTAACATCTGAAATGGTTTCAGGGCATTGGGGGTGTAGATTATAGCAGGAGATGTAGGGTATGCTTTTGTTAAGGACTTTAGATAACAGAAAAAAGAATGTTGTGGTTATTTTAAAGCAAGGTTCAGTGATAAAGTGATTTCCCCCAGTCAACACAAAAAGATGTTTGCATCAGTGTTCTCTCCAATAGAAACCTGCCAGAGCGTACTGGAGTCTTGTTCATGTCTGAAAGTAGCAGGGAGAGTTTTTGCAGCTTTCTGCTTTGTGTCTTTTCATCTAAGCTTTTGGAATGTCAGGCTCCAGTACAAACCTTTTGAAAAAAGAAAAAAAAAAAAAACAGCCTCTCAAATTTGTTCTTGTTAAAAATAAGCCAGGAAACGCTGAGCCGTGTGTGTAGCTGAGTCATTGACGTCAGATTGTGGTAGAGGCCGTGTAAATGTTGACAGACCCTTGTTTACACAACAGAGCAATATGTGTATTCACAAAGATGTATTCTCTGGCCTTCCCTGGAGTCAATGCTGCACTACTAACGTTTGACTATGTTGCTGTATACCCCCTCTTTAGCTTTTTGGTTTAGTAAGCATGATGACTTCTTAAAAAAAAAGACTTTATATATGGAGGAGCTAATGTAGATTTTTTTAATGTATCCTTACTTGTACTTTGGCCTTGTTTTAAATGCACTTTTAAATTCCTACTGTGGCCTCCTTTGTGTGTGAAAGGGTTCATTGAGCTGAATGGTTCCGTACTGCCCAGTGTTGAGCCTTTGGGCTTTGCCATACATTTCCTGCCATGTCTAGCCCACACCAGATGCTGCGGGCTAATTGACTTTAATTTTTAGCCTGCTGGAAGTACATTTTAAAAACTGTCTGAATGCACTTTTGCATTCACGTCTATGTGTAAAGCCTAGTACACACTATTCATTTTTTTTTTTTTGCGTTCAACTCGGTGGGCTGAACGAAAAAAATAAAAAAACGAGCTTGGGAGGAGCCGCTGTACTTACTATGCAATTTTAGTAACGCGCCCCCACAGATCACACCAGTCAGTGCTCTCAGCCATTGGCTGAGAGCGCTGATCGGATGCCGTTTAGAAAACTTTTTTCGGTCATGCCCCTTCGACAGAAGCTGGCCAAACAGCCGGCTTCTGTCAGACCGGCTGCAGTACAGTCTATCCCGACCCCTTACCACATGATCAGCTGTCAGCCAATGACAGCTGATCATGTGATGTCAACAGAGCCGGTAATCTGCAATTTTTTCTCCTCGCGCTGACATCGCGAGGAGGAAAAAAAAAAAGCCGATCACCGGCGGCTGTGAGAGGGACATCAGTCCCGATTACAGCGAGCTGCCGCCAGATTCCTCGGTGCCCACCTGTGTCCCCTGCCAGTGCCACCTAGCAATAGGCAAGCCCAGTGCCACCCATCAGTGCCCACAGTGCCTCCTCAACAGTGCTGCACATCAGTGCCATCTTATCAGTGCCGCCTTATCTGTGCCTATCATTGCAGTCTATCAATGCCAACCAGTGCCCCTAGGAACACTTAACCCCTACACTGCCAGCCCCTGGTTAACCCCTTCACTGCCAGTGTCATTTAAATAGCACTGATTGCTGTATAAATGACAATGGTCCCAAAAATGTGTCAAAAATGTCTGTGTCCGCCATAATGTCGCAGTCACAATAAAAATCGCTGATCGCCGCCATAACTATTAAAAAAAATATATTAATAAAAAATGCTATAAAACTATCCCCTATTTTGTAAATGCTATAACTTTTGCGCAAACCAATCAATAAGTATTTTCCACGGAGCAGTGACTGAAAGGGAAGGGGTACAATCAACCTGACATCATGTCTGTGATATAGTGTCAGGATGGTTGAAGTGCACTACATTATTTCGATTACTACATTGAAATATATAATGAAATCCTTCAACTTGCATGCCATTGTAGCCTGCCACCAGATGCAACCTGCCACCAGATGCAGCTTGTCACTGTAGCCTGCCACCAGATGCAGCTTGTCACTGTAGCCTGCCACCAGATGCAGCGTGTCACTGTAGCCTGCCACCAGATGCAGCGTGTCACTGCAGCGTGTCACTGTAGCCTGCCACCAGGTGCAGCGTGTCACTGTAGCCTGCCACCAGATTGCAGCTTGTCTCTGTAGCCTGCCACCAGATTGCAGCTTGTCTCTGTAGCCTGCCACCAGATTGCAGCTTGTCTCTGTAGCCTGCCACCAGATTGCAGCTTGTCTCTGTAGCCTGCCACCAGATTGCAGCTTGTCTCTGTAGCCTGCCACCAGATTGCAGCTTGTCTCTGTAGCCTGCCACCAGATTGCAGCTTGTCTCTGTAGCCTGCCACCAGATTGCAGCTTGTCTCTGTAGCCTGCCACCAGATTGCAGTTTGTCTCTGTAGCCTGCCACCAGATTGCAGCTTGTCACTGTAGCCTGCCACCAGATTGCAGCGTGTCACTGTAGCCTGCCACCAGATTGCAGCTTGGTTAGGGTTTTCTGTGTGCCGTGAGTAAACTAAAAACCTCTTGCAGACTCTCCCCAGCGCTACCACTTTCCACAATTCCGCTTCTTCTCATTTCGCTATGCTTTTTTTCCTAAAAAGTTTCCAACAAAAAGGTCATTGCCAGTTTGTTTTAAGTGATGATCTGATATTAAAAATAATTTGTTTAGGATGAACTGTTTTGACCACCTCAGTCTACATTAAGAAAATAAAAAGCCAGAATTTCTAGTCACTGTTGCCATTTTTCTTCTAGTTTGTTGGTTAAAAGGTGGTTTAATTGCTCTTAAAGTGATACTAAAGTCTCTGTTATTTTTAATAATAAAAAAAAAAAAGTCATATCTACCTGCTCTGTGCAGTGATTTTGCACAGAGCAGCCCAGATCCCTCCTCTTCTCGGGTCCCTGTTCAGCACTCCTGGCCCCTCCCTCGTGCTGAGTGCCCCCACAGCAAGCAGCTTGCCACCCGTGCTGAGCCGCAGCTCCCTGTGTCCATTCAAGCACGGAGCTGCAGCCTGGCCCCGTCCCTCACACTCCTCATTGGCTCACTGACTTTGACAGCAGCGGGAGCCAATGGCACTTTGCTGCTTTTCTCACCTAATGAGGAGGGAGAGCCCCAGGCAACTGAGCCTTTCATGTAACATTGCTGGATCGAGAAGGGGCTCAGGTAAGTATGAGGGGGGCTACTGCACACAGAGGCTTTTTATCCTAATGCGTACAATGCATTAAGATAAAAAACCTTCTGCCTTTAGAACCACTTTAATGTTCTTTGTTTTTACACAATACCAAACTCGGGTAAAGGCTTTGCGGGGTGCTTTGTTCAGCTCTATTCTTGTTTTCTTATGTTTTTGCTGTTATTCCCTTTTTAGAGGCCAACATTTAGTTAGTTATTGCAATAGCTTGGCATATAGCTTCTGTAGGCAGTCGGGTACAGGAATTCTATAAATGAAAAAGTATATACATTAAAATTGCTTATTATTCATTTAAGAGCTTTTATGAGCATATAACTGTATAACAGCAAAGTTTCATACATTCACAGCTTGAAGAGTACAAAGCTTACGTGTCTAGGGTGCCATGAATATTTAGCACATGCAAATTAACTATTTCATAAGTAATAATGAGTCCTACCCCAAAAATAAAGGTGTGTTTTGGTTGTAAACTGGCCTGAGCAAAATCAGACTCAAGAACTAAAAGATTTCCGTGTAATAAAGTTTTAAGCAAATATTTTTTTATAATAACAGGTGTGTATGATTGGATCATCTGCAATCTTTCATTGGGTAAAGACTTCCATTATCTGATTCCAATTGAGAAGTTGGCAATGAAGGTCATAACATTAAAGTGAAATTGTTATCTTGGAGAAAACAGACTGCACAGAGGTAGAGAATGTAAAATCCCCATTTCTTTATTATCACCGGACGCATGATCAGCTAATTCTTAGACCAATGGTTATGCGCTACCCCCATCATGGCTTAAGTTTTTGTTATTGTCTTTAGGTGTTAGACCTATTTCTCTCTACTGAGTGAAGCTTTTTTACTGATGCATACTTTGATCTTCCTTAAACCTTAAGGCCCCTTTCACACTTGTACAACACGACAGTCGTACGACTGTGGATCCGATTTGCCCTGCTATTTGAAGTCCGACATGCGTCTGACTTCAATGAACAGGGATCCGACTTTGATCCCCGACAATACCAGGCACTATCTGGTATGAATCTGCAGGGGGGAAACTCCACACACATGTAAAAAAAAAAAAAAAGCCATGGTTTCCCCCTCCAAGAGCCTACCAGGCCCTTCGGTCTGGCATAGATTTTAAGGGGAACCCCCCACGCCAAAAAAAATAGTGTGGGGGTCCCCCCCAAAATCCATACCAGACCCTTATCCGAGCACACAGCCCGGCAGGTGAGGAACCGGATCGAGCCGCATGCCCTCAACATTGGGGGGGTGGGTGCTTTGGGGCAGGGGGGCCCTGCACCCCCCCACCCCAAAGCACCTTGTCCCCATGTTAATGAGGACAAGGGCCTCTAACCAACAACCCTGGCCCTGGTTGTCAGGTCTGCGGGCAGGGAGCTTATTGGAATCTGGAAGGCCCCTTTAACAAGGGGACCCCCAGATCCCAGCCCCCCACCCTATGTTAATGAGTATCGGGTACATTGAACCCCTACACATTCACCTAAAAAAAAGTACACGGGTTTTTAACCACTTCAATCCCAGGCACTTTTGCCCCTTCCTGCGCAAGCCAATTTTCAGCTTTAAGCGCTGTCGCTGTTTAAATGACAATTGCGCGGTCATGCTACGCTGTACTCAAACAACATTTTTATTGTTTTGTTTCCACAAATAGAGCTTTCTTTTGGTGGTATCACCTGATCATCTCTGGTGTGTCAGACTAACACAGCACCACCGATTGCTGCGATGCGCACCCCCATGGACACACGCCGCCTTGTTATCCTGATCATGTCATATGATGTCTGTTCAGGATAACAGAACCACTTTCCCAACGTCCTATTGCTATTTGGTGGGTAGGAAGTAGTTAAAGTAATTTATTACTCCCCTTTCTGCCTCTTCTGCCTCTGGCTTGCTTTTGCCAATGTCCAATCACCTGTAGGTGGCTTATGATCCATCGGTCAAACCTCTGTCCTGTGATGTACTATAAGAAAATAATTTTACAAGCAGCTAAAACATTTCATTATTCTTTATTGCACATTTTGTGGTTTCTGGAAGTATTATTGTAAGCATTGCCTATATTTAAATATTAACTCTGTTTTTTGTTAGTTTGAAGTCCCAGTAATATTCTGAGGTAGAAGGAAATGATAATCAACTTCAGGCATTTAGTGACCCCAAACTCTGGTATAAAAAAAAATTATATTCAATTATGTAATCTTATATTTAAAAAAAAAAAAAGTCCCCTTTCTTGCTCTTAGTCTCCAAATTCTATTTTTGTGAAGTGATCTTAGTTCCTGTTGGAGGATGGCTACACGTGTTCTCCATTGTCCCACTGTATGTAGAAACATGGCCATCTCTCTTGCATGCTCCTGTGGTCTACTATTGGATTTGTAGTGTGTGTAGATCAGTGCACATGTCCACAACTAACGTGCATTGCTCATTCCAAACCAGCAAACAGTAGTGAAGGGGAAAAGTAGAGGTTTGGGAGCTCACTGAGGATTTTACAAGATAGCAGAAAAACACAGCAAGAAACAATTTCATGGAAAGTAGATTACAGAGCCTTTAAGTTGTGCATGCGTATGGATTATGTTTGGCGAATAAGGATATTGTTTAGTGTCAGTTTAAATGCACAGCTGAAATGGATATACATGAACTAGTTTTCCTGCCAAAATATTTATAATTCTGTTGAGATAATCTTGGTTATCCGTACACCCCTAATCTTTCTGTACCCATGTAGACTACAGCTCGGTAACTAAATCCTTACCATCACCATACTGATGAAGTAATCCCTCTATCTCCTCCCGTTACTATGGTTTGATTTACAGATCTATGCAATACACTAGAGGCTGACTGACTAATACTGCTGCTCCTCTGTATCTTAGACTTGGTGCTGCCGGGCAGAGGATCAGAGAAAACTAATATAAAGGTACTTATTAGCTATATACGAAATGTTGTTTTTTTGTTTGTTTTAAAGCAATGCATTACTGGATCCTTCTTCCTTCTTTTTTTTTTTTTTTTTTTTTTTTTTTTATCAATTCTTTACGTAAAGCTGCAATGTAAACAGGTGCTACACAAGTCAATAATCCAAATCAACAAAACTAGCCCAATGTCAACAATCTGAATGCATTACTGAGAGTAGTATTAAAATGGTAGCACTTGGGTATCTACAACGGCTAACTACAAATCTAGAGAATTTGCGTATAATGGGAACTCACTCCGCAAAGCTGAATTAGTAAAAGTATGGAAGATGTGAGAGACAGTGAGGATATAATTTTCTAGCGGGGGTCAGCCAACACTCCACCAAAAGGTTTTATATTTTCAGTGAATCTGATAAGGAGATAGCGAAGAGCAAAAGAGAGAATGAGAAGAAAAAAATAAATGACGGGGGGTGGTGGTAAAGTTCTTATGCAGAACTAGACTCAATGAGTTCCTTGTATTTCTCAGAGAGGGTGAGCTGGGTCCGATAAAAGCAAATTTTATTAAAGGATAAGTTCGGCTTTTTAAAAAAAAATCACGAGTCCACATTTTTTTGCAGGTGCTTTTTTTTTTTTTTGTTAGGAGCCTGGAAAGCATTGCACCAGCGATCAGCAGATGGTGCCATGTAGGTCTCCTGCAGAATGTGAGTGTAAGCTGTCTGCCCATACATCGTACAGGGAGGCAGTTTCACACTGACAGGAATAATCAATGAACAACCACAGTGCTGAACGGTGTGGTGGTACTTCACTGAGAACTACAAGCTTACAGCCACAAAGAATGTCGGTACTTGTAGTTCAATTATTCACTATGATGCAGCTGTGGAGCCCACATCAAAAAGTGATGGCTTGTACAGGGAACTTCTCCTCGTACTGCTGTCACAGTGAGAGGTCAGATCACCGAGCCGCTGCAGGACATGTGGAACATGTACCATTTTCCCAAAGCAGAACTTATCCTTTAAAGCGGGCCACTTATTTTTATTTTTCAGCCTTTTCACCTGTTTAGGGGCATACATGAGAGGAAACTTCCAAAGAAAATACATCACCAAACAGGGAACAGAGACAGACATCTGTTAAAGCCAATATCTTTCCTCCAGACTGGACCCCTTCTAGTCAGTTCGATAAAGGAGCCTCCCACTGGAGTATTTAGAATCCAACATTTGCTTAAAGCGGAGTTCCACCCATTTCTGTTTAAGTCAGCAGCTACAAAAAGTGTAGCTGCTGACTTTTAATAAACAGACACTCCCCTGTCTAATGGTCCAGCGATGCATCGCTTCTCTCCCTCTCCGCGGTGCCGGAAATGAAAGTGTGGGCATTGGGCTGTGACAGTTTGCGGCTTCACAGCTGGGTGCATACTGCGCATGTGCGCCAGTCTGAATGGCCGGGCAAGCTTCTGGGACCTGTGACGTGTCCCAGAAGATGCAGGGAGGGAGAAGAGAACTCCCGCTCAGCGCCATGAGCTGAAGTGGGAGCTAGGTAGCTGTCAAAACTAGGTACCCCCCCCCCCCCCCCCCCCACTTTTGGAACTTCACATAGGGGGGTACTGTCACAGAGCTGATATGTCACTTGTGGTTTTGCTGTTACCTGTGGTTACAAATGCTTGTGGTTTGTTCCTGCCTCCTTGCTGCTGTGGTACATGTAGGTTCTACAAGCTTGGGCTTTGTTCTCTGTTCTTGCTGCACAAAGCTAATAACTATGGATGTCTCGCCTCACCAACTGAGTAATATTCATTGCATTTTGACCACTTCCTGCCCAGTCTTCATTCTCCCCCATGCTCAGATCAGCTCCCATTGGAGACAAATGAGAAACATTCTCATTTGTCTCTAAGCTCCCTCTTGCTATTTCTCGTTTGGCCTGTTTCTTTCGATTACATTTCTGTTTACCATCCCTCAAATTCGTTCATTTGCCGTCTGCCTTGTCCTTTGGCTTCTTTCTTTCTTTACTATCTCTACCTGACTCATTCGTCACTACTTCTGGATCACTTCCATATGGGCTTGTATACTATCTTCACCATCAGGAGCTCTTAAAACCTGACCTGTTCACATGAGGGCTCACTTTCTGCAGCTCTAACAGTCCTCTGCATGAAACGATGTAAAAATGCAGTCACTCAGCAACTAAGCTACAAATCGCTGCAGAAGTAATAAGTTCACAATCCAATAGAAAATTGTTTCTTTAGTAGAAATTGCTTATGAGTAAAACAGCCCATGCAGACAGGGAGCCCAATATATTACAATTCATTGTGACATTTTACTTGGATGCTCACAGCAGTGTGCACGGCACACATGCATGCTTTTGAAAAAGAGACCTGCACTGCTGTGACATTGAGAGGGAGCTCTGCTGTGTCCCAGAAGCTTTTAGAGTCGAGCAAAGGTAAACAATATGGTAGTAATACCCCTCCTGTAGCTCGTTGTGTCCTAAGTGCACCACAGAGATAGGTACCTTCCTGCACGTAACATGGTCTTGTCGCCCTATTCAGTCTTTCTGGGATGAGGTCCTGAAAGACATTAATACTATCAGCAAGCTCCATGTCCCAAGGGATCCAATCCCCCTGCTTCTGGGTATAGTGGACACCCTTGCAACAAAGCAATCAAAAAACTGTTCGTATTCTACTTGGCATTTTATGCCAGGAAGGCGATACTCCTGAAATGGAAGGACCCTTCTCCATCAACAGTTCAACAATGGAGATCCTTGGTAGATGCGGCCCTCCCCATGTATAAACTCACATATGCGGGGCGTAATTGTCCCCAAAAATTGGAAAAAATATGGGGGGCTTGGGTGGCAAAGAGGAGGCTGAGTCTTGACTAATAGATGTATTTCCCCCTGTAGTAGGGAAGGGATTGGATGTGATAACAGCATGGTTGGTAAGGGATTGTCTACCCCCCTCTCATTTGTTCATCAGTTATGAATAACGCAATATCTCAAAACATGTACTTTATTATTTGTGCCTTATAAAACTGACCTCTGACCGCCAATAGTGAAATAGATATGTATGAGCAGTTGACTGTGATGTAAGTTAAGGTTCCTAGGAGAAATGTAGATGAACTATCTATAGCAATGTATCCGTCTTTCTGTATGCTACTGTAGATGTACCACTGTACAAGTTGTTTTCTTTGTTTTGTTTTTGTTCAAAATAAATAAACTTCTTGTTAAAAAAAAAAAAAACAAAAAAAAAAAAACAATATGGTAGTATACTGGGCAGGCTTCAGGGGTGCCAGCAGAGGACTACAGTTGTGCCAGTTACCTTACACTGTACTTTGCAAAATGGCACAGTTAATATTAATACATAGAGGCCACTTGTCTGTATGGCTGTTTTACTGTTGACATGTTCATACTGCTCATAAAATGTATATTTTGTACTTGTTGAGTCATAACACGCAAAATCTACCTTGTGCCAAATGGTATAGAGTGACGCAAGATTATGTAAAGGTGGGAAGCTTTATTTTGTCATAACTGCCACACCCACAGGTTTTGGCATTGTGCAAAATAGTTTCTTTGTATGTTCAAAGATTATGTGTCATGAATAAAGTGGTTCTAAAGCCTTAAGGTTTTTATTTTACCCCAATATATTCTCTGCATTAAGGTATAAGAAAAAATCTTAACCCCCTTACCTGAGCCTGGCTTTGATCCAGCAATGTACAGGGGAGGAGTGTCTCTTTTCCTCTTCACAGTGCAGATTGATAGCAGAGGGATCAATTGGCTTCTGCTGCTGTCAATCAAATCCTATGACAAGAAGGGGGGCGGGAAGAAATGGAGCTCAGGAGCGAGCCTGTACAAGTAATCACCTTAGCAATGGACTTGTTGGGGCTTTGGTACTCAAACTGCGAGGAACCAGGAGTGCTGGTGGGGAACCCTAGAAGACAGAGATAAAGACTGCTCTTTGCAGAACCATTGCACAAAGCAGGTATAACATGTTTGTTATTAATAATAAATTAAAAAAAGTTTAAAGTGGTTGTAAACCTCAGACATGAAATATGAACAAAGCGGCGCTTTAACGCTAACGCCCCCCCCGCCCTAGTGTGAAAGTAGCCTTAAAGTAAGAGTTTACCAGTATTGTGCATTATATTTAAAATGATTTTATCCATGAAAAAAATAAGTCTCAGCTTTTAGTACTATTTTAGAATAAAAGATTTATATCTCCCTTCCACCCTTCATATAGCTTCATGTCTGACTCCTAGTTAACCACTTCACCCCTGGAAGAATTGGCTGCTGAACGACAGGGCCATTTTTTTGCGAATTGGCACTGCATTGCTTTAACTGACAATTGCGTGGTCATGCGACACTGTACCCAAACAAAATTGACCTCCTTCTTTTCCCCCACAAATAGAGCTTACTTTTGGTGGTATTTGATTGCCTCTGGTTTTTATTTTTTGCGCTATAAACAAAAAAAAAGAGCGTCAATTTAGAAAAAAAACAAAAAAAAAACAATATTTTGTACCATTTGCTTTAATAAATAGCCATTTAAAAAAAAAAAAAGCCATTTTTTCTCAGTTTAGGCAAATATGTATTTTTCTAGATATTTTTGGTAAAAAAAGTGTATATTGACTGGTTTACGCAAAAGTTATTGCGTCTACAAAATAAGGGATAGATTTATAGCATTTTTATTTATTATTATTATTTTTATACTAGTAATGGCTGCGATCTTCATTTTTTTTTTTTATTGTGACTGCGACATTATGGCGGACAATTTTGACACATTTTTGGGACCATTGGCACCATACAGCAATCAGTGCTATAGAAATGCATTGATTACTATAAAAATGTCACTCGCAATAAAGGGGTTAACACTAGGGGGCAATCAAGGGATTAACTGTGTTCCCTGGGAGGTGATTCTAACTGAGAGGGGGAGGGGACTGACTAGAGCAAGTGATGGATTGGGGTTCCTAGCTAATAGGAACACACAATCTGTCACTGCTCTCAGAACAGGGATTTGTGTGTTTACACACCCACTTCCGTGTTCTGTCCCTCATGCTCGCGATCGTAGGCCAGGAGCATCGGCACCCCGCTGTGCAGCCGGCGCGCATGGGCCTCCTATACTGATCGCTGACGTATAGCTATGACGGTTCCCGAGATCGTGCCGACCTGCCGCATTATGACGGCGGCTGGTCGGCAAGTGGTTAAAATGCCCATATAACCTACTTCTGGGTATATATTTATATTTATATATATATATATATATATATATATATATATATATATATGTATGTGTATGTATATATATATGTATGTGTGTGTGTATATATATATATATATATATATATATATATATATATATATATGTATATGTGTGTGTGTGTGTGTGTGTGTATGTATGTGTGTATGTGTGTGTATATATATATATATATATATATATATATATATATATATATATATATATATATATATATATATATATATATATATATATATATATATATATATATATATAATGTGTATGTATATGTGTTTGTGTATAGATATAAAATTACTTTCACAGTATAAATGGACCCCTTGCAGTAGTGATTATCTGCTCTTTTTGTACTATAAGGGGCTAATTTTTTATTTATTTTTTAACCCCATGATAACAGGTGATGCAAAAAAAGCATACTACTGCTGCTATTATACGTCTTATGCCACGTACACACGACCGGACTTTTCGACAGACTAAGTCCGACGGTCTTCCCGACGGACTTTCGGCAGAGTTCCGACGGACTTTCCGAATGAACGGACTTGGTCACACACAATCGCACCAAAGTCCGATGGGTTCAAACGTGATGGTGTACGACTGGACTAGAATGAGGAAGTTCATAGCCAGTAGCCAATAGCTGCCCTAGCGTTGTTTTTTGTCCGTCGGACTAGCATACACACAAACAAATTTCTCGATAGGAACTGGGTCTGGTGGAGTTCCAGTCGAAAAATTTCTAAAGTCCGTCAGATTTTTGGACAGCAAAGGTCTGATGGAGCCCACACACGATCGAATTGTCCGACGGATTCGTTTGCTGTCAAAGTCCGGTCATGTGTATGCTGCATTAAGCCTTGTTCACACTAATGCGTTTTTTCGTGCTTAACATGGTTTCCCATGGCACACCTTCACAGCTATCCTTTTTTCAGCCACTGCGTATTTGGAAAGGGTCAGGGACTTTTTTCAATAAAAACCTGCTTTTTTTTTTTTTTTGGTTCATTAGACTTCATTGGAGAAGCTGCAGAAAAGCATGTAGTGCATTTTTGCAGCAATTTGAATTTTTTAATCTGCCCAACAACAAATTTTCCAAAACAGCAAAATCACGCATGCAAAACACGCAGCAAAAAGCACTGTAGAAACCAATCAAAATCAAACTGTATAGGTGTGAACTGAGCCTTATGCTGGCCATAAATTGTATCAATTTTCTGACGAGAATATTCATACGAAAAATCTTTGTACATTCGCTGAATGAAAGAATATTGTTTGAGAATTTCACTTGCTAAACAAAATTAATCTAATTTCTGAATGAAAACCACATACACAGTCTGAAAATTCCGAAAAATACGTTTTCTATTCAGCTCCTTCAAATTTTCCCATCACTGTGGTCAAAAACTAATGTCGATTTGACCCCACGAACGATTAGAAAATCGAACGAATATTCTTAAAATTAAATATTTTTTTTTTTTTTAACGAAAACACTGAGGGAGATTTACTAAAACTGTGCAGCTGTGCTCCGGATTCACTTGCGGTTATCGCAAGCAGCTGCTATAGGTGCTGGCGATAATCACCGTCTTCTCCCGGCGGAGATGACTTTCCCTGCCCACTTTAAAAACCTCCCCCTTCATCAGGGTTACGAAACTGATACAGAAACAAAAAATTGCTATTGCAGTTAATGTGTAATAAAGAAAAAAATCCCCATTGAAAACGTCTTATGAAGATGAAATGCATCTGGGAGGACGTGCAGTGACGTCACCGCACCTGAGACGAGGAGGAAGGGCTCCGGCATTTTTAAAAAAAGCATTACTTATCTGCTCAAATGTGAGTACTTTGTACTGCTTGTTTCTTATTAAAACCCATTGCTTTTACTGTATCACGCTATGGTCTCCTCATTTTAATCCACATGGTCCATGATGTTACCTATTGATCGCCGAGCATTTACTGACTGCTGAGTTTTGAGGCTTGTGCTTTATTCATCTGGGGAAGTGTGGTGCTGGACGTTATATCCTGTGTATGAGGAGCTGTGCTTTCTGATAGCTGCTCTCTGGTAAGCAGCTTCGATTACTGGTGGTGGGATTCACCTGTTGGATTTGTGTGCACTAAGGTGTTATCGTGAAGAAGTGGATTCATCATAGATTACATAGACTTCTGTTCACCATCTTGTTTGCCCTCTTCTATGGACTACTAATATGCCTGTGAAATCCCACTCAGTTACTATCCTGTTTAAAGTTTAATTTCATTAGTTCTTTTTTAATTACATGTTGTGGCGCAGTTTTTTTCTGTTCTCTGTTATTTGGTTATCTCCCTATTACTGCAGCCTGTTTTATATATTTTAGGTCTACTTTTTAGGTCAGCGCGGTCTTTTTTACATTATAATGTGTAATAAAACATAAGAAATTCTTACTATTCGTCCATAGTATAATTGCTTTTATATTACTGAAATGAACACCCATAGTTTGTTAAAAGGAATAAAATTGATATTCATTAAAATGGGCAGGATAAACTGTTGTAAAACATAAAATAAATAGTTAATGTTAAAATTAAAAATGTAAACTATTTTTAATAAAAATTATTAACCACTTCCCACCCAAGGTACGCCCAAGGCAGTTCAGCCTCCGGTGTTTCTACCGGCTCACCCATGTGATCAGCGAGCCGGAGAAGGAATTCACTGGCGCCGTAAGTTGAGCATAGAGATTGCCGGGGACCAGGTGTTTTTTTTTGGCAAACTTGTTGTTGGGCAGATTAAGTAAGCCCAGACTCACCCACTGCTGGAAGAGGAAAAAAGATTTCGAACACGATCTATACTTTTCTAAAGAGAAAGGAAAAGACAGCCGGTCTCAAAGTAAAAACTTCTGTAGGGAGATTTGTTTCATCACCGTGTATCGTCTCACTTCACTGGGTTTAGGAGAGGGTTTAAAACCCCTTTTAAAGTTATTGTAAAGCATTTTTCTTTTAATTAAAGCTACACACATGTTATACTTACCTGCTCTGTGCAATGGTTTTGCACAGATCAGCCCTAATCCTCCTTTTTTTGGGTCCCCCGCCGGTCGTCCTGTCTCCTTTTTTATACATATACATTTTGGAGGATAAAAGTATATGGAAATACGAACAATGAACTTATCATATTAGCTTCCTTTTTAGCTGGTTAAATAATACCAGTTGTGTTATCTGTATAAGTGCAAAAAAATACCTGTTGATCCAGGCAGTAATCTAGGAAGATCCGATTTTTTTATTTTTATTTATTTATTTATTTTTTTAAATCATTGATTTTTATATCCACCCTGATACTCAGTATACGTGGATAATGAGCTGGTGCAGATAAAAAGCCATCAGAAAACAAATCACTAAATTTTCATGGATATATTATGTGACCTAATATTAATAATTTTAAACACTTCCCATCCAGACCAATTCTGGCACTTCATATGTAAAAATCATCATTTTTTTTTCTACAAAATTACTCCGAACCCCCAAACATATTTATATTTATATTTATATATTAAAAACCACGATCACATTAAAATACTTTGTAGAAATCTTTTCTTCCTCCCCACAAGAATCGACTTCCTCCCTAAAAGTCAAGGATTTTACAGCACTACTGAAATAAGTGTCTAATAATATGTCATACCCCCTTAGGCTGAGTTCACACTGGCATTAGAGAGGAAGTAAACTCTCCCACTCTGATGCTGCTTTTCATTTAGTTCATTATAATAAGTAATTCTCAAACTATAGCCACTGTAATCCAGCCCAAATCGCATATTACTTACTGTTTAAAGAAACTTTAAAAAAATAGTTTCCAGGGGTTAGGCAGCGCCATCTTAAGTATTGTTTTCTGAGTCCACAGTGGAGTGTATTTCCGCCCTTATATTGAGCACTTCCTGTATTGTTAACCAAACCTCCTTCTCAATCCAATGTTTCTATGGCCACCCTGCTTCCCTGTTCATAGCTGACTTGTTTTATTTCATAGTATTTACTTGTGCCGATTATCTAGTGTTTGCCTGTGCCAGCCTTATCAGCTTCAGCTGACAAGACTGCAGTAATGCTGTCTGATACCCTGGTTTACACTGCATGTGACGTCACATGGGGTGTAGGAGGAAGCTCTGAGTGATTATGCAGTCTCCTGGGATATCAGTGGTGTGCCGTAGGAAGTCCTGATAATAGATAGACAAGTACACAGAGTGCCGTAAATCAGGGGAGATCTTGGCATGCTCAGTGACGTCATTGTAAAGCACAAAAAGGATTACAACAATACTAAGTAAGGAGATATCTGCAAGCAGTGTTCATTAGGGTTTTTTATACTGATTTACATGGGATAAAGTTGTGGTGGAGAGTTTACAAGCGTTTGGGAGGCGTTAAAAAGACCCCTCAAATGCCTATGCACAAGATACAATAGACAACACTTAGTGCTGTTCACACTAAGCGTTAGCGTTGCATCTCTTCAAAATTGAAGCCTCATGTCGAGTCAGGAGACGCTTGAAGTCTTTCAATGCCTCCCATTCAAGTCTATGGTCACGGCTCGCAAATGCTCTGACAGGCAATTGCGGAACGGTTGTGGGGCGTTAAGATTGGTTCATTTATTGTAATGGAATAGGCATTTGTGGAGCAGTTTTACCGCTTGCAAAACGCTTCAAAACTGCCCATAGGGCGTTTGGGGAGCATATTTAACCCCTCATTGATTGTAAAACGCCTGTCTAATGCCCATACTAAAGCTCATTGACGCCTGTCTGACGCCCATACTAACGCCATTCAAGCGCTATAGGAGCATTTGTTGAGCGTTAGAAATTTAGACAAGTGTGAACAAGCTCTTAAAACCGACCCCATTTGTACCGGGTGTGAGACAGGAAGGTCTCGTTCTCACATGCGGAACACTGTGCTGTATAGTGTATATAGCCTCAGCTACATATAGTTTATACAGCACTTCCAGCTGCTGCACATGTTGGTAAGGGAAATAGTTTGGCCAGCTTGACCTGAACAATTAATTTGAAGGAGTTGTAAAGTCTTGAGGTATTTCACCTTAAAGTGGAAGTCCATGCAAAAACGACCCGCTCCGACCCGATCTCCAGCGGCGGAAGCTCTGTATAGGACACGACCGACAACAGCTGTACAATGAATGGGGAAGTGATGTCACTCCTAGAGTTACTATGGGGCTTCTGTTGTCATCCATCTCCTCTGCACCCGCCCTCTACAGTGAAGCCACGGCTGACAGCTCAGCGTGGGATCCAGTCGGAGTGGGTCAGATCGACTTCCAAAAAGGTATGTATACTCATTTGTTCTTTACAGGGATAGAGAGGTTAGTGTTATATCCGTGGTGTCCCTAGGTGCAGGGATTTTACTTTTTGCATGGACTTCCACTTTAATGCATTCTATGTATTAAGGTGAAAAACCTTCTGTGGTGCAGCTGCCCCCCAGAGGCCCCTTTTACTTACCTGACCCCGATCTTTCCAGTGATGAGAATGAGCCCAGCAGCTCCAGCCGCCATCTGGGTACTCATTGGATAGATTGATAGCAGCAGTAGCCATTGGCTCCCGCTGCTGTCAATCAAATCCAGTGACATGGGAGTCGGGTGACAGGAGCCCCGGGACGGGGCCGAGTCATGCTATTTGTGTCAATGGACACAGAAGCAGGACTTGGGAGTGCGCCCGCACGAGTGCCCCCCTTAAAGTGGAGGAGGAGCGCTGCCAGGGGACACCAGAAAAAGAGGATCAGAGCCGCTCTGTGCAAAACCCTTGCACAGAGCAGGTAAGTATGACATGTTTTGTTATTTAAAAAAAAAAAAACTTTACAATCACTTTAAACTTTAGATAATGTTGGAGATCAACTTTAATGCATTACCTGCATTAAAGTAAAAAAGCTCTAGCTGTTTGGTTTGATTTGACAAAGAGATTTTATTAGAAATAGCAGGGTTCACAGAGACTACAAGTCTGATCTCATTTTGGTTTTCTTCATGCAAATGTTACAAAGTACTCCTTGTAGCTGCAGACCAATATACAAATAGTTAAGCAATGTGTTTCTAGATATGGGTGGAATAATTCTTGGTTCTTCTAGAGAGAAGCAAATAGACCTCCTGCTGCTGAGCTTTTCTTTGCTGGTTAACAGCTGGCAAACAGCTGCAGCAGACATCAACCAAGTGACGATCAGAGATTCTTCATAGACCATTGCTATAAACGCTGCTTCCATATGCCTACAGATGTTAATAATGTCATTAATAGTTTGACTATCAATGTGCAGTGTTGTACACCGCCATAAAATCATTAATAGGTCAAACAATGTAATGATGTAAAAAACTGATGTAATTTAAAAATTATAGATTGTAAGTATTTAGATTGTAAGCTCCAACGAGCAGAGCCCTCTGATAACTCTTGTATTGTGACTGTATGGTCTCCCTTTTGTAAAGCGCTGCACAAAGTATTTCTGCCTTATATATTGATATATGCATACAATGTACTTTTGTTTAAGTGTAGCAGACATTCATGTTTTTATTCTGTACATATATTAATATACAGAGAGTAGAGTAGAAAATCCAGCATTAAGAAAACTGTGAATGCAGTGTTGGGGTTAAATTTAAACTTTTTTTGTAGCGAGCGCATAATTTGTGTTGTAAAGTGCACATGAAAACATTTTCAATATGACCTTTGGAGTTGAATAATCATTTTATTTTGATGCTGTTTACTTTATCAAGTTTCTTTCAGATTTAGGCTAGGTTCACACTAGTACCGTGTGATATAGATATATAGAGAGAGAGAGAGAGAGCGAGAGAGAGCGAGATTCCCCCTGCCTCTAAGTAAACAATGGGGTTGGGTTGCCTGGTGACCCCACGCCTATGATATCCCTTGGGGACCCACTCCATGATTTCATAGGGGCTTGGGCCTCAGGGATGGCATGTTAAATCATAGGGGCGGAGTCACCCCATGACTTAATCGGGTGACCCCCTGCCCCATGTGACCTAATGGGGCAGGGTCTCCAAGGGAAGCCCCCTGCCCCCTAGTAGTGGGAGGAAGCTGCGCTGTCATTTTAGCATGCGTCAAGCAACTGGAGTCGGTGTATTTTGGCTGGAGGCATTTTTTTCCCCCCCCATGCGGGGGCTGGTGTTTATCATGATTGAGCAGGTGTTGGCTCCTTAACCAGTGGCTCATCCTTGCTTACAGCAGCACAAATCATACACACAATCAAAGCAAAAAATTAATGGAAATTCCTCAAAATCGCATCTACATGCAAGTCTAAGAACCACAAAAACCTCACTGCATCGCACTGAAGTAGCACAGGACCCTTTCCCACAGTCACACTGCATTGATATGAACAGCTCCAATAGAAGCTATGTTATTTTCATTGTCCTTCTATTCGGTGTGACCCAAGGCATCATTGTGAACTAGGCCTTAACATCTCTGTATATCCGACTCTACAACCCTTGCAGTGTATTTTTAAATTCATGTGAAGTAAACTGCATGCATATAAGTGAGAAGAACACTGGACTATCCAGTTAAGCTTCAACTACAGCCAAAAGGTTTTTTGTTTTCTTTAATGCTGAACTCCATAAATTCAGCCACTTTCTAATAATGTTCAGCATTATTTGGGGTTAGGTCCAAAGAGGTGCCTCCTACCATGTGGACTTTTCTCTTTGCTTTACAATTTTTATTTTGACTGCGTTCTGGAAGCATAGCCATCTCTATACTTCCAGCGCTGCGATGATGCTGGAACTTCTGGTCTCTGCTCCTGCAGCTGCTGAATTGAATGCAGCCACTGTGTCTGCCCCTCCCCTCCCCCTTCCTTCTACCCAATCACACAGTGCTTTGCATTATATTAACTTATTCACAAAATACAAAGCCTTCTGTAAGTGGGCAGCAGAGGGGAGCGGTAGGCAGAGATGCTGTGTAGGAGAAGACAACGCGTCTCCTGTCAGAGTGCTGGGAGTATGGTGATAGTTGTCCCAGCACTAAGGAAAATGGTCAGATGTGAGATATGTCCATGCACGTAGTTGGACCTAACCTATAGCAAGCCAGCAGATGTTAGAAAGTGGCTAATTCCTGGAATTCATCTTTAAAGCGGAGGTCCACCCTAAAAAAAAAAAATAGTTGCATAAACAGGCTCCTAAAAATACATTAAAAAACATTTGAAAAAAAAAAAAAAAATGTTTTACTTACCAGAAACGCCTGTTATAGGCAGTTATCCTAATCTGCCACTTCCTATACCGTGGCGCTCTTCATTCTCAGTCTCCTTGCATTGTCTTCTGGGACCTGTGTGTGTCTGCCGGCCGTTCACAAAGCGCCGCGTGACTCGCGCATGTGCAGTAGGAAGCGAGCGGTGAAGCCGCAAGGCTCCACTACCTGTTTCCCTTAGTTTGAATGGTGGCACCGGCACCCGATCCGATGGACGGATCGGCCCTCGGGGGCCGTCATCGCAGGCTCCCTGGACAGGTAAGTGTCCTTATTAAAAGTCAGCAGCTACTGTCACGTACCTGATGGCTGAGCCCACTTATGCAGGGAGCGGCGCCTCGTATTCTTCTGGCTCGGGAACCCGTGATAGAGCAGACAGGGGCTCGGCAATCCAAAGGGGCACAAGTGCCTGACAGGTTACAGGTGAAGGGCCGGTCCGGACTTCTGGAGTGCTGCGAGGAGACCAGTTAGGGACTTGAGCAGGAACCCTGGAGGTGTACTGTACTCCAGGAAGAGTAGACAGGTAGCTGGGGACTGCAGACAACAGGAAGGTATAACAGCTCAGCAGGATCAGCAAGGATGACCAGACTGACAGCTGGAGGCAGCAAAAACTGGAGGTGTCTTGTAGTCCGGAACAGTAGCAGGTCACAGGCAGGCCGGGTCATACACTGGCAGGCAGGTGCGATACAGAAGCAGCAGGCAAGGCGTAGTCGTGTAGCAGGCCGGGTCGACAACAGGCGGGCAGCGAGGGAGCAGGCAGAAGAAGCGTCAGGACAAGCCGGGATCGGAGACTGGCAGCAAGCAAGGAAGGTCAAGGACAAGCTGGGTACAGGAATCGGGTTGAGCAGGAATAACAGGTAGCTAGGGGTCTCAGGAACGCTGTAGACCGGACAGCAAGATGGCATGGTGAGGTCTCCTTTTAAATAGCACTCTTGGAGCCAAACAGTGTCACACGGTGCTCCCGCGCATCCGTGCGCGCTCCCGTGCGCCGAGCGGGTCTTTCAATGGGGACACTGCACCCAGCTCTTCTGCTGGCAGCAAGGTAGTTAAATTGCCTTTCTTGACAGCTACAGTGTTTGTAGCTGCTGACTTAAATAAAAAGATTTAGGCTGAAACACCGCTTTAACGTCTTAGTTCTACTACACAAGGGATAATAAGAGGCTGATACAGAGTATAATTCAGGCATTACAACCGTGTTATTTAAAAGTAAATTTAAAGTTGAGCACCAGGAAAAATAGAGTTACAAATTTTAGTAGCTCCACATTAAATAGTAAATCATTAAGAGCCCTTTCACACCTAGACCGCCCCGTGCTTTACCAGAGCTGCTTTGCGGGCGGGAGCGGGGCACTTTTAACCCCAAAGAAGGGGTTAACAAGGTGTTAAAAGTGCTGCCGAATCGCTTTTCAAGCGTTTCGGCAGCGCTGCCCATTAATTTCAATGGGCATGGCGGTTTGGGAGCAGTGTATACACCGCTCCCAAACCATCCCAAAGATGCTGCTTGCAGGACTTTTTTTCCCGTCCCGCAAGCGCACCGCCCCAGTGTGAAAGCACTCAGGCTTTCACACTGGGAAGGCATGAGAGGAGCTTTACAGGCGCTATTTTTAGAGCTAAAACGCCTGAAAAGCGCCTCAGTGTGAAAGGGGTCTAAAGTTAAATTCTAAGCAGATTTGAGACACACATTAATTCAGCTCTTTGATCTTTATTACATCATTATGATGTCCTCTGCCTTTTTTGGGGTTATAGCTTCCACAGGTCAAATTGTCTTTAAGGGCCAGTTCACCACATGCTGTCCAGTACATTTTTTTTTTTCTGCATCAAAAACGCATGGAAAGTAGGTTATATGGTTTTCAATAGCATAGTTCACACCAGTGCTTGCAGTTCCAGCAAAGTAGAACATGCTGCATTTTTCCTGCACTGGACTGTACTGGAATGCTGTAAAACGCATCAAAAATGCACTGGAACGCACATCCTTATTCAAGCTTAAGAAAAAAGAGGGGGGGGGAATGCACTGGAAAGCATTGAAACCGGGTCAAAATGTGCATGCAGAAAAGCATCTTGACTGCGTTTCTATGGCGTGAACTGGCACTAATACTGTAGACCTAACGATACTGCTAGGCTACACATGTGCATTTGCTTATAGAATAGTTTCTGCAAGCAAAAGACCTTGAAATGGAACAAGAACAGAATGTGGGATTACATTTTTTTTTTTTGCTTTTGCAGCTACTGTTGATGGGCAACACTAGTGCAACTGCAGTAAGGAGGAATGGATGGTGCAGAAATAGTTACACATTCAATTAGTGCTTCTCTATTTTTTTTAAAGCACAAATAAAGGCTCCTCTAAGACCTTCTAAACAAGTCCCATATCTAGTTACTTTGGGATATGCAAGAGCCTCTGACAGAGCCAAATCCTCCTTCATTTGTGTCTCACATGCTCCTCCCAGATGGGATTGGATGCTGACGGGTGTCAGTGGTCACCTGTCCACTGACATCTGTCGCTCCATAGAAAGCTAAGGATGGTCTGATCGGGTCCACCTGAAAAACTGACAGTCTGATCCAATCAGTCCGTCAGTGTGAAAGGGACCATAATCCTTTGCAAATGGGCTGACTGTTAGTAAATACTGGCTGTGTTGACATTTGTGACGGCTGTGATTTGGGCACAGCTTTCACAAGGTACAGAACCTCTCTGATTGGCTCTGTACATTCTGACAACTCCATCACATCCATTCACTGGTGCATAAGCCACACCCATGTGTGTTTTTTGTAACATCGGTAATAAGTGGTGTTTCATAAAACACTATTTTTTTTTTTTTAACTATACAGCTGTTTTAAGGTAGCTAAACTAATTTCAATGATTGTTTTTAAGTGAAAGTTAGAGCATTGAAGCTGGGCTGAGCTTCAAGTTTTATTGATTGCGTGAAAAAGATAGAAAACCCAATAGCTTTCTGTATTTGGTGTGAGATGTTCGTTTAGATTGTCATTGGATGGTGCTTTTAATGTTAGCTGCACTCTAACTCCTCATAGTAATTTAGCTGTGTAGGATCAATGATGTCAGAAAGCCTTCCAATCTGCAAGGTGGTGTGACCTGTGCCCCGTACACATTGATTTCTGTGTTTTGGAAGTGCATTGGTTCTTGCAGAATAGAGCATGAAGGGCCCTCACTTGTGTTTAAAGCTCATGGTTTTTCATTTGCTGTGTGACATTGATTACGTTGATAAGGGTGTGGTCCAGTGCCCAGTCAATATTAATTGGTTTATCTCCTGTACACTAACAAAGATTTACAAGATCTATTTGGTTTTTTTACCTGTAAGTCTTTGTGCTATTTTACATATGAAGCACTTTAAAATGCGTGCCTTGCATAAAGGTCTTCGAGGGATTAGACTCCATTGAATTTGTTACATTGATGGAATAGGTGTATAGAATACCTGAAGGCTTTCATTTCAGCTTGTTTGTGTTTTTGTGATATTTATAGGGCGAGTGTTGTAGACAATGAAGGGACTGTTTTGCAGGTAATTGATCTGTGCAAAGCGGGATTAGATAGCAGTTGTTACCAGCATCCACCTCCTCATTTCTAAAAATGGGGCTGTCAGAAGAGCAGCTGCTGTTCAATTGGAGGGAAATGCAGCTAGCAGCTGTTAATCTTCAGCACTGCGGGCTGCATGAGGAAGGCTTCCTGGACATACTCACATCTGCTCTGTATTGACTGTTTACAGAGGGTCTGCCTATTCTGCCTTGCCATATCCCATCCGTGTTGTATTAACCCTTTCCCAGCTAGCATCTTCCTTTAATACAGGTTATGTAATGTAGCTACCGAAGTGCATCTACTGCTGTTGTGTATGTTTTATAAAAGGAGAACATTAATAACCTCTTGTGAACTGCTATCAGTTCTGTTTGCTCAGTGCATGTTGGTGTTCAGACACCGTCTTTAGTGCAGATTTCTTTGTCTGCAGCTTATTTTTAGTTATCTCTGTTGTCAGTCATGTTTTAAACCTGATATGGTACAGTTCTAGCCCATTTCTTCAGGAAAGCGGTAGTGGTGAGTTTTTAGTCCTTGCAGCTATCTGGGTATATTCCAGCATGGTAGTATGCTTTGTTTGGTCTCCCAGCTGTTGAAGCTCGCTTACTTGTCTTCAGTGTCCTGTGTGCAGATCTGTCCAGCCCCCTCACCCAGACAGCAAATCAAGCTGCTTTGCGTTGTGCAACACAGTTATTCACAGCTCAGCAGGAGGCAGCTCTACTCTGTGCTCGGATTAATTTTACCCACATTATTTTACATCTTTTGGGCTCTCTGCACAAGTCTTGTGCTTTTTTCTGGGTCTCTGAGAACAAGAGGACAACTGTAGTGCATGCCGACTGTCTGTAAGTCCAGCATTTTTCCTTGTTTTATTTAGACTGCACAGAATCAAGTATTTGTTTTTCATGAAATTTGTTAAACTATGAAAATAGACTTACTCAATTGTGTTTTATGTACATGCATTATTTTATTAGTTCTTTGTTTATAGTCTATATATAGTATTGAAGACTGTTTTATCTATAGTATGTGAGTATGTTTTTTTTTAGATTTGTCATGATACTATTATCTTTGTACACATTGCATTGAATATGTGTTGGGTTTCTATATACCTAACACATTGCATTGAATGCATGTTGGCATTTCTTGCTTTACATAGGTCTGTATATTCTTTAGTTATTTACATTTTCACGTATAGCACTATATAATTAGTATATCAGATGTATTGATTAGACACATAGTGACCCATACTAAAATGCACAATTATTAGGTATGCAGAAACTACACAGCCCCACACAGTAACCCCTGCTTTATCACTGCACATTAAAACCAAGCAGATTTAAATGTCAAATATAGCCAATCGGCAGAACCCAGCACTAAACACTTCCATTCATGTTGCTAAGAGGTTAACCGATGCGGCTCCACCCTCCTTCTAGACATTGACACTAATCTTTGACATGCGATGAAATCACTCACAGCAGTGTTGTGTTGGGGTCTTTTGCAATTAACCAAGAAACCCGGTGTCTTCTCGAAAGTAATTAATGGACTGTTTAAAAAAAAAACAAAAAAAACATGTATTGTAAACACCGTTATCTGGTGGTGTGGCAGTTTGTGCAAATTAGATTTATTTCTCTAAAAGTAAATTAAACATTTTAAAATCTGTTGTCATGCATGAAAAGAATGAGTGTTGCAGCAAGTCATGTTTGCTTTTGTAGCGAGTTGTAGGTTAGGAACAGTTCCTGGAAGCTCAGGGTGGGGATGGAAGGTCCTATCGTTTTCTTATCGACAGAAATATTAGCTTTGCAGCCTCCTCTCTCAGTGCTCCCTAGTCTCTTGCTAATGGTGAGGCATAAATGTTTAAGTAGGTTTGATGTGTTGTTTCCAGCTGGAGCTTCTTCTCTTTGTGTGGTGATTAATTGTTATGGTCCCACCTTCTACATCTTTACGCCATACCATGCATGTAGAGACAGAATGCTGAAAGATCCTCTTTGATTCTAGCTAAACTTCTGAATTTGAAAGCATTTCCTTTATTATGCGTGGATGTACATTGTACTTCTGAACAATTTTGCACATTTCATACATGATTCAAAGATAACTAGTTTGTTTACAATCTTAGGTTTAATTAAAATAGGAGATGTACATTTTTAATCATTGAATATGATTATATAATATTGTCCTGTATTCATAATAAAGACCAAATGTAGCAATTTGTAATTCCTAATGCTGTGTATATCCTAATCATTTTCTATTATTTTGGTGATCAGTTTCAATATGTTATGTATCTGTAAATGGGATTGTAGTTAATGGTGTGTATGCATCATAAGGATGGTTTTATAGGGAGTAGAAAGCAATATTCAAAGTGCAATAATCATAGCAGCCAGTCGGAGTTCTTTTTTCCGCCAGTCTAATGACAGTACGCTGAAATATGTGTTTTTTGTTTTTTATTTTCTTTTTTTGCTTTACCTTTCCGTACAAAATAAGTACAAAATTGCTTTCTTTCATGAAACATTGTTTTGTAAAAACAGTGAGCCTCTTCTTAATACCAATGTATGTTTCCTAAGTAGTCTCTTTGTGACAAATTTTACACAATATTTTTTTTTTAATTGCTTGTGTGGTGTTTCACTTACCAAGGTTTAAAATGACTTGTTGCATTAAAAGTTCTTAAAATTGATTTTATTAATTTCAAACAGATTTGTGTGAATTAACAGGACTTTAAATATCAAAGTTGACTTCATGCGCGCAGCGCGTGGTGCCTGAAGTGTGGCCGAGGAGTTAGCTATGGTCTCTGGGGATTTGCGTTACACTTGGGCTTTTTCACAACCACAGTGTCTACTAGAGAGAAACCACAGTGTTTCCTCAGGTCAAACAACAGCGTGTCTGTGGTTTGTGTGTAAATCACTGAGGCGAAACCTGAAGTTCCTCAGTACTGTACATCACAGAAGTGACACCAAATCTTTTGTTAGAAGTCTGTCTGAAACAAGTTTGCTAAGTTTATGTCAGACCGGCGCATTTGTGAAGTAATTTGAAGTACAGTCATTTAGATATAACTGTTGCTGTTAAACTTGATAAACTCTAATCTGCTAGTGTGGTGTTAGACTAATGTGCTAATATACACAAGGTACATGGGCTTGCATGCAGCATCTTAGCCCACAGTTGCACAGGAGTCTGAAAAATACTGCACTATGGATTTCCAGTATAAACTCCATGGCTTGTCACATGAGCAGTTAAATCTCCCAGAAACTTTTAATGTGGCAGGAATATACAACTCATGCTCGTAAAATATTTTCAACATGTAAAATACCATGCTGAGAATGGAGTGTAGAATACATATTGATCAACTTATACCACAGGTGCCAGTGTTGACAAGAGTATTAAATGTTCATTTTTTTTTTTCATCTTAAAAATGTTCTAATATTGTCAGTAAAAAGTGTTTTGTATAGTATCAGCTGAACTCCAGCCTTGCCTATAGACTTTCACAGTTGTACAGGCTCTTCTCCTGTACTTAAAGGACAAGTCCAGCCTGAGCTCGTTTGGCTGGACTTCGCCTATGGGTCGCAGGAGTGTAATTCATTTTGCACTCCTGTGACTGGTTTTCAGCAGACAGCGGTCTGAAGTCCGCTGTCTGCTGACGTCACTGGAATCCGTCCAGGCACTGCATCATCACGACAAAGTGGATCCGCCAGGTGGACTGATGCAGCATCCATCTAGGTACATATGAATCTGGCAAAAAAAAAAAAAGCCATACTTCTCTTTTTAAAAGTTTAGTTTGACTTCACTGCACACTGTGACCTTCTTAGTGTACATCAGAAGCTGCAGCAAGTCAGAACCTGTTTTATTTTCTGACTGGAGGATATCCAGCATCACCTTAACCCTCCCCAGTCTGGCTGTCCCTGCCTGCCCCTTTCATCCAGTGAATTTCAGCTCAATAAATCCCATGGAGTTTCAGTGCATCACATTTTGGCATTACCTAGGGTGATGTGTGAGCAAAGGTAGTCTGTCTAGAAACACCCACTCCTCCCAGCCTGGGACCTGTTGATCAAGGTTTTGATATTTGGCTCTTGGGAGGACTTATATTCCACTGCTAGTGTCAGGGCTAAGGGCTCAGGGCTCTTGAGAGCAGTATTGAAGACAGGGTGGTGGAAGCCATGTACAGCCCCCTCCTGACCACTCCCATCAACTGTGACCTGCCTGCATTGATTAGAGAAGCAGAGAGGACCAGTTGATGATGCTCAATGGGTCTGAAATAAGGTATATAATGACCATTTTTTTTTTACTTATTTTTTAATTTTAATTATTATAAGTAAAATCTAAATGCAGAGCACATGTCCTCTCTAACCAGGCTTCAACTTCAAAACTTATGTTCAGCTCTTTTTGACACAAAGCTTAGCCCCCATGAAGACCCCATGAAGACTACCAAGCCTTTCACAAAGCCCTCTTCATAATAAAGGGTGTGCTATCACTCCTAAAAGTGGGGGACAGCTGTTAGTTTGCCTATCTCTGGGTTACAGACGTCCCAGACCTGTGGCTTGAATTGATGGTTTCAAAGGGGTACAAACCTCTAGCACCTCACCACTGTGGCCAGTACCACCGTAAGATAGATTCAAATTATCCTACTCAAACCAAAGCCCAGTGGGGGTATTCATCCTATTCTAGATTTAAAATTCCTCAACATATTCCAAAATTGTGCATGTAATCCGCAAGGTCTTTAATTGCCTCTTAGACAAGTGGAATATCGGCCATCTGTTGACATCCAAGATGCCTACTGCATGTTCCCATTTACACACCTCATTATCACTTTCTACATTTTGATTTGGCAGGCCACCACTTCCAGTTTGCCATAATGCCCTTTGGCCTATCCTCTGCTCCCAGAGTGTTCACCAAGGTCTTGGTACCTCTGCTTGCCCTTCTCAGGGCATCCAAGTCGCAGGCTGTTTAGACAACCTTCTTCTGAAGGGCTCCTCTCCCTTATAGCTATCCACAAATGTCCACAGGACAATTCAGATGCTTCAGACCTTTAGATGTCTGTGCAGTCCTCATCTGCAGATGTTATAGCAAGGTTTCTCAACCATTTTACCACGGAGGAACCCTTGACAAAAACTTTTAGATCTCGGTGGAACCCCTGAAATGATGTTCAGCTCTACAGCTTATGAAATATTGGTATGATCAGTGAACTGTTGACAGAACGGTGATTTTTAGAAATTGCATTGATGTAATGACAAATATTTTTAGAAATGGTATTAAATAATAAAATAAATATTAACTTATTTTATATGAAACTTGTGCTGGAGTTTTTTTGCACAGGTGCTGAATTCTGGGTTGAAATTGAGATGAGCATTGTGCAGGAGATCTGCAAGACGGAGCACAGGGTGTCAGGAGGGTGCATTACAGAGGTAGCAGGGTGCATTACATGGAGGTACAGCTAGGCCCATTACATGAAGGCACAGCAGGACACATTAACATGGGATAGACAGATGCAATAACATGAGGTATAGCAAGGCACAGTACATTAGTTGAGCAGTTTCCTTCACATGCAGCGCAGGGATCCTCCTGCGAGTCCTGTTGTGGTTCGCTGTTTCCTGCTGGCCCTCCTCTCTCATCCATCCCATGTGATTTCACATACAGGCACCTAAGATGGACAGGAGGGGCCAGTGGGGAACAGCAGAGACACTTGTTTGTTTCCTGCACCGCTCTGCATGTGAGGGGAGATGACAAGGATGCCAGCTGAGTAGGGATGTGATCTACCAGTCAGCTGCCTGCAATTGATGGATAGATTGCAGTGGAACCCTAGGGTTCTACTGAACCCTGGTTGAGAAATCCTGTGTAATGGGTTGCTGATTTTACTGTCAGGCTCTGAGAAATGATTGGATATTATGCCCAGTGAATGGGAATCTGATCTTCAACTGCTTCCAAAGGAAAATGTGAGAATGTGGATTTCTTGGAGTTGGGAGAAAGTCAGGAGTAATTGGAGGTGAGTTAGTAGTACGTGTACTTCATGAAGGTCATTGGGACATCTCCACAGAAACTAATGGCTATTTTCCTAACCCAAGGTATAGAGTGGACAGCGTAACAATAAGTGAAATTTTCAGGCAGACTAATCCAACCTCAACCTCTTCTCCAAGTAACCGTATAGGGAAGAATTATGCTTGTTGGTACTGGTCGCAAGTAGCGTGTAACCCAGGGTATATTCGAAATGAAGTATGATGGTAATCTAACATGTCCAGAGAGACCCATAGGGGAATTGGGTCTACAAAAGAGCAGTGGGTTTGATTTATGGGTGCCCTGTAATAGCATTGGATATTTGGGACAGCCAGTCCACTACATAGATTTGGTTGGTACATAGTCTGTTTATTAACTCTGCTTCTCCCCAGATTAATTTAAGAGCATCTTGTTACAAGAGTGTGGAATGGGATAGGGATAGGTATGACCCTAAAAGCATGTAAGTTTTTTTTGTATAGAAGCCACTTTTATAGCATTGATCTTGGCAATCTATGAAATATTAAAATGTCATGTATTCAGGAGCTGTTGAAAGCGGGACTACACTGCAACTGAGCATCACAAACCAAAAACACTTTTTATTTTTATTATTAAAAGCAAACTCCTTAATCCATCCTCATCTACATGCTTTATTTTGTTGAGGACTCACTGTGAAAGGCAGCCCCTAGCATTTCTGGCTGTGGCCATTTTGCGTAAGGGCAAAATTATTCATGTAGAATTGACTTCCTGGAAGCCATCTGCCCTTATAGGCAGGCATACAGGCCGGAGGGTGTACTTTGCTGAGAAAACCCTTCCTCCCCTCCTTGAAGACTTCTAGGTGTATGCCATTGTTTGCCTAAACCTGGAAACCAGGAAGTAGGTAAAGTAAAAAAATAAAAAGTTCAAAATAAGAAAATATTATATACTTTTTTTTAATCTATTTACTAATACTAGCAGCATTAGGATTAATAATAGTCAATGTTAATTGAGAGAGTGACGCTCTGCTTTAAGTTAAGTATCGAGTAAGAACGTTGGCCTGGTAAAGTGTATGGTATGTTGGGGTTCGAGTGATTCCAAATTGGGCAAGAGAGGTGACCCATATGGGAAGTGATAGTTTTGTTTTCGATGTGATACTTTCTCAGGAGCAAGGAAAATTCTCATTGCGATTTAGATTTTGCTTGGTTGATTTTTAGGCCACAGATAGACACAAATGTATGTGGGAGAGGCCAGAAGTTTTGGTATGGAAATGTGTGGTGAGGTAAAAAATTTCAGGATATGGTTGGTGCATAAGAACATTGTGTGATGCCTGCCTTCTTTGCCTTTTGATTAGGCTCAATGTAATGTGTTTCATTGACAGTTCCAACATCAGAGCAATGAGGATGGGTGAGAGAGGGCAACCTTGGCCGGTGCCTCAGTTAATATGGCAAAAAATATGAGTGGAAACCATGGTAGCTAATCGATGGAGGCTGGAAATAAGCGGTCTGGACCAATGCGAGGTAACCCTCTGCAATCCCTATTTGCAGAAAACTGCTAGTACATAAGCCTAGATAAAGAACCAAATGCGTTGTGCATATCTAAAGGTAATATTGGTTCTTGGTGGAGGCAATGTGCTGCGGTAGAGGACACTGCGAATGCTATCAGCTGCTTGGTGTTTGGGGCTGCATCCCACTTGAATGTTCTTGACTAAGGATCCAGTAAAGTTATTCAAACATAGGATTTAAATTTTTAACCCTTTAATATGAATATTTATAGGGCAAATGGGGTGGAAGTCTGACCAGATAGGTTCTTATGAGCCTTGGGTGTCATAATGATACTGGCTGTAACTATGCCTAGTCTTCCACTACCATTTAGATAATTAAAAATACTTATTTGTTTAGTACATGTAAATGGCTATTTGGCTAAGTTGGAGTCAGAGGGGACTAAGTGGATTTGGAGGGATTTGGAGGGATCTGGGATGTCGGAATACTTTGACTCACTTTTACGGGGTGTTCAGCTTTTGTACCTTTTTAAAGCGGTTTGTTACTCAAAAATAAATCTATACCTTATTAAAAAGACCTTTATATGTAGATGCACAAACGAGCATTAAAAAATAAAATAAAGCATTCCTTACCTTTTCTTAGTCATTCTTAGAATGACTTCCGGTCTTTCCTCCCGTGGGAGTAGGCGTGGTTTTCGCTCCGCAATGACCCCTGGGAGCTGTGTGACAGTATCCCATGAAGCAGTGGGGGACGCCGTCATCCTGAAATCTCGAGAGATTTCGGACGGAGGAAATGGGACAGCGCTGCTCGTTCAGTTAACTGAGCATGCGCTGGATGGAGCGCATTCACCGCATCCCGGAAGTAAGTGCTTGTGGGTTTCAAATGCCCACAAGCAAAATGGAAAAGCCCTGCACGAGTTTTTATACATTACCGAAACGGATGAAATCAGCGATCGGCGCAGAAAAAAACTGCAACACGTGAGTGCAACATTAAGAGTGTCTTGAGAAAACAATGACAGAAAAAAAAAAATATATATATGTCAGCGGAATCCCGCTTTAAGGAATACCATGAAAAATAAGATTTCAAAAATGGAAAGAGTAAAAGTGTTGCAGCCTGAAGCTAAAAAGAAAAGGACATGAAGGATTAGAAAGGGGTAAACCAAAAAAAGAAAACCAAAAAAGGGAGGCGGTGCTGGGGTCTTGTGGGGGTGGAGGGTGTGAACAGCCGTGAGACTGAGCGCTAAGCTGGTGCTTGTGCCAGGTCTTTGTGGTCTGGGTGCCTCTGAGAGGTGGCTGTGATCCATCCTAGAGTAGACCCAGGCATAGGCTTCAAAACTTACAGGTCTCAACACTTCATCTGTAGAGAAGCAGTCTTAGGGCTCTCTCACACGGGGCGGATCACTGCTGATCCGCCCCGTGGATATCCGCTCGCTCAGCGGGGATCGCCGAAGCGATCTCCGCTGAGCAGGAAGATGACAGGTCCGTCTCTGCACTCTGTGCAGGGACGGACCTGTCAGAGCGCCGCTCTCCCCTATGGGAGATTGGGTGACGACGGACCGTAGAGTCCGTCGTCATCCGATCCGCTCTGCAGACGGATGGAAAAATAGGGTTTTCCTCCGTCTGCAGAAACGGACCATAGCGGAAACGGACGAGATCGGATGTCAGCGGATGCTCATCCGCTGACACCTGCTATCCCATAGGGATACATGTATGTCCGTTTTTCATCCGAAAACGGAAGGATGAAAAACGGACATACGGACCGTCCGTGTGAAAGAGCCCTTACTCCTAACATAATGGCTATAGAAAATACAGCTAGAAAGTCTTTTGACTGGGTACGCTACAGATGGCTTCCATAAGCATTAAACAAGTTGATGTTTGACGCAAACACCATGTGTAATAAGTTACATACACTGTCAGGTTAGCTATGATTCCATCATGAGTCATTAAGACCTGGTTAGGTGGGGTGCAGCAGGCACTTAAATAACAGGCGTCCAGTTGTGTGGCGACTACATTGCAACTAAATGCAATAGTAAGGATATGGAGGCAAACATTCACACTATGGGTAAGTGATAGACAATGCTAATAAATTGACTCTGGTTCCTTCAAACAAGAGGCAGTGTCGGCAAGTCACACAAGTAAAACAATACTCTAAAAAAAAAACTGAGAAGTAAACCCACTCCCTTGAAATCCTGGGTGGTATATTGAAAAAGCACCATTGTACTTTTTGCTTCCAATTTAAGTCATGTACTTTAGCAGGCATACGTACAGTATAAACAGAGAAAATAATTCAAAACGACACCTGAGCTTAGTGTCTATTGTATAAAGAAACTGCAACACCCCGATATTCAATACACAACACTGACAAAAATATCTTTAAAACGAGTTCCCAGCTACCTGTAAAATCAAGGCGTGCACTCGATGCTGAGTGGCGGCACCATGTTTTAAGTTGTGCCGCTTGATAAGGTCTCTGTACAGTATTTGCTTAAATAAGACTTATGCCATTTTTGATTTTGGGCTTGTAAGTACGTTGCTCATTACCGGCCGTATGATCGTGGAGGTGTTGCTCTAGAGTTTTTGGGGAAGGGTTGGAGCCATTTGATGTGATTGAATCTTGGACTGCAGTTGTCTTTTAATACACCAATGACGGACCGACCTCCTAGAGGTCTGATTGATCTGGTAAGGAGCGTGTATATTGGTGGTGGGACACTCCACAGGAACATTTTGGCTGAATCTGTCACAGTTCTAATTCTGAAGAAGTTTAGAAATTTGGGAAGTTTATATTTAATTATGCACTTGCACTTTGAAAATGTATTTTTGCACGTTGTACGAATTCTAAATTGTATTGCACTTCATATTAATTTATTTGATTAATTCAACATAAGTTTTATAATTGTTTTCATGTTTTGATTAACGCAATGAATTTTTTGATTGCTCTTAAGACGCTCATGATTTAAAGAGACAGTGCACTGATTTTACAGGTGTTTTTATACATTTAAACACTGCTGGGATTGGGGTGCAGTTTTATCTGACGCACGACAGTGCGGAAACCTGAAAAGGCTATCGATGTGTAGGTTACAGTGCCTAAGTGAGAATTTGTATGTAATTTTTGTATTATCCTGTTTCATTGGGAAAATTATTAGGTAGTCCCTCGTAGTAGAATGAAAACAGTCCAGTAAATGGTGATCTTGAGTAACCCGAACCACGTGATAAAGTAAAACCTTGCTATAGAGCATAAAAGGAAGCCATGTTTGGGGGGCTTCCTTTTATCACGCACGGGTGCTTTAAATCCGAGTAAATGGCTTGGTATTTTGGACAGCCATTTTATCTAAGAACTTCCCAAAACATGGCCTGTTGGGTGTACTTGAGGACTGAGATTGAGAACCACTGCTATAGAGCTTGCCAAGTGGAAGATAGGGGAAGTCCTATTTAGTTGTGAGCATTGAGGAGATATCAAGGCCTGAGAATACAGAGAGCAATATTGCTGTGGCCCTTTAATTTTCTCAGATGAAGCTGAAACAAAGTCATGTTGAACAAAGAGTTGAACCAGAGTATGCTGAGAGAACTGGGTTATCATATGAGTTGGGGAGTCTATATAACCTGTGTAAATCTTATGAATCAACAGAACGGTTTATCAGTTACTCAGAAGGGCAACATCCCCAAAATCCATATGCACTAAAGGCACATTATACAGTATAACAAATACTAAAGGAGTAAGCACTAAAAGTATAAGTGAGACTTATCCATCCATGAATGATTAGAATTGCTAAGACTGTAAGCGCTCTGGAGTTTGAGAGCACTATTGAGGAGAAAAGGAAAAGACCAGCTATTACCCTGGAAATCTGTGTGCTATAGGGAGTTTAATATGCTCTGGTAGTGTGGACTGGCACCACCAGCATAACTCCATTTATTCTTCCTGTTGATGCATGCACCCATCAACCCCCTCCATTACTTTATTTAAAAAAAAAAAAGCCTATAAAAATGCCAGGATAGTATGAAAACTCTGACATGATCTATCTTTAGAAAAGAGAGGCGTTCTGATTTTTTTTTTTTTGCCACAATTTTTTAGAAATGAATATACATGCTGGTATTGAGAGGGCTCAAACCCTCTCAGATCAGAAGCAAGATGGCGCTGACATATACTTTAGAGGGGTGAATGACACTCATACTCGTTTACACTGATACTGGCTGCAATCGGGAAACTTTCTCCTTACACAGATCGGCATGTGGGAAATAAGAAAGCTGGCTGCTAACTGCAACCATGGTTTACATTGTGTGATTCTGTGATTAGTCAATTTCATTGACTCTGTACTTTGTGAACTGCACTGACCTCAGTTAATATGGCAAAAATATGAGTGGAAGGCATGGTATCTAATAAATGCCAGAGGCTGGAAATAGGTGGTCTGGAACCATGTGGGATAACCTTCTGCAGAATCCCTATTTGTGGAAAACTGCTAGTATATAAGGTCTAGATAAAGAATATACTGCACTGTGCTCAACCTAGCAGCACTAGGGTCGTCCGTTCAAATCCCAACCATGGCACTACCAGGCTGGATTTTGTATATTTTCCCTGTACCTGCGTGGATATCCTCTGGGTACTCCGGTTTCCTTCCACACTCTAAAGACATGCTGGAAGGTTAATTGGCTCCTGTCTAAATTTGCCAGTGTATGTGTATATGTATGAATGTGAGTTAGAGACCTTCGATCCCTTAGAGGCAGGGATTGATGTGAATTTTTCAGTATATATTTATGTGTAAAGCACTGTGTAAATTGAAAGCACTATAAGGCCTCATGCACACTGGACGTTATAAAAATGCCAGTAGCTTTGCAGTGAGTTTTGCAACGTTTTTTTCAATGGCTCAAAAAAGCCAAAATCCGCTGGCAAGCTGCTTTTAGCTGCATTTTTTTTGACGTTGGAGGGTTTTTACAACTGATAACAGCTGATAAACTCCTCTCAGAACCCTAGTTTTGAGGTTTTTCTTTTAAAGCCAAAAACTGCTTAAAACAGCCTATGTGTGCATAACATGATGGGGAGTTTGACTGTAGAAAAAAACGTCTGAAGCCAAAAACAGCTGCTGTAAAAACGTCCAGTGTGCCTGAGGCCTAAAAGTATCTATAATAATAATATACAGATTGATATAGAATATACTTGTCAGACATGTTCAGACTTAATCACTTCAATACCGGGCCATAGTCATATAACGTCCACAGATGGGATCTCCCATCCTGGGCGGGCATCATATGACGTCCTCCGCTTCTCGCCGAGGATGAAATTGTCTCATCACCATGTGACCGGCTGTGTTCAATTACTGCCGGTAACAGAATGTCAACAAACCGCGGTAACCAGATGTTACCAGGTTCTCCGTCTCCACACACCGATCATGTGTGAGAAGATGATTGCCGTAACAGCTCGTTACCGCTTACAGTGCACGCCAACACACACTGATTGCCCCCCCCTAATAAAGAGGACCTGTCACGGTTCATCTGAGTATCAGAGTACCTGTCACCAGCCCATCAGAGTACCTGTCACCAGCCCATCAGAGTACCTGTCACCAGCCCATCAGAGTACCTGTCACCAGCCCATCAGAGTACCTGTCACCAGCCCATCAGAGTACCTGTCACCAGCCCATCAGAGTACCTGTCACCAGCCCATCAGAGTACCTGTCACCAGCCCATCAGAGTACCTGTCACCAGCCCAAGAGTACCTGTCACCAGCCCATCAGAGTACCCGAATACCTGTCTCCCAGCCCATCAGAGTAACCGAATACCTATATGCAGCCCATGAATAATAAATATACGCTGGGGTGTTTGCTTTCAAAAGTGGGTCATTTTGAGAGTAATTCCACTGTCCTGGTGCTCCAGGACCTTCAAAAGTGTGATAGGAAGGAATGAAATGAGGTGTGTGGGATTTATGCTCCTAGAACGCCTGAAGGTACTACTTCAATGTTGGACCTCTCTATGTGGCCAGGCTGTGTAAAAGTCTCACAATGCGGTATCGCCATACTCAGGACGAGTAGCAGAATCTATTTTGGGGTGTAATTTTTGCTATATACATGCTATGTGTTAGAAATATCTTATAAATGGACAACTTTGTGTAAAAAAATAAAATAAAAAAGTTTTAATTTTCTTTCCACTTTTTCCGAAGACTTGTGGAAAAAATGAACCATTCAAAAGACTCATTATGCCTCATAGAATAGACAGGGGTTTGCTTTCCAAAATGGGGTTATTTTGTGGGTAATTCCATTGTCCTGGTGCTCCAGGGCCTTCGAAAATGTAATTGGTCGTTAGGAAATTAGAGGTGTAATTTATGCTCCTAGAACCCCTGATGGTGCTCCCTGCATGTTGGTCCTCTGTATGTGGCCAGGCTATGTTAAAGTCACACACATGTGGTATCTCCATACTCTGGAGGAGTAGCAGAATGTATTTTGGGGTGTAGATGGAAGTATGAATATGCTGTGTGTGAGAAATAACTTGTTGTTATGACAATTTTTTGTGGAGGAAAAAAAAACATTTTCACAAGAATTGTGGGAAAAAACTGCAACGTCAAAACACTCACCGTGCCTCTTATACCTTGGACTGTCTACTTTTCAAAAAGGGGTCCTTTGGGGGGTATTTGTACTGTCCTGACATTTCAGAACCTCAAGAAATGAGATGGGCCGTCAGTACAGGTGTGATCAATTTTCATTGATTTGCACCATAGCTTGTAGACTCTAAGGCCGGCTTCACACTGGGGTGGTGCGGGGGACAGGTCCGTCCCTGCACAGAGTGCAGAGACGGACCTGTCATCTTCCTGCTCAGCTATATTTAGCGCTGCTTTACCGTCGTTTTAGCTGCGGTATGCGGCCGCTAGTGGCCGAAAAAGGGTTAAAGCACTGCTGCAGCGGCACTTTGCCGGCGGTGTCCCATTCATTTCAATGGGTAGGAGCGGTGAATACACCGCTCCTTCACCGCTCCAAATATGCTGCTAGCAGAACTTTTTTTTACCGCCCTGCTAGCGCACCGCTCCAGTGTGAAAGCCATCCGGCTTTCACACTGGAGTGAAAGGACCCGCTTTTTTCAGGAGCTACACAGGCACTATTTTTAGCGCTGTAGCTCCTGAAAAACGCCCCAGTGTGAAAGGGGCCTAACTTTCACACAAACCAAATATACACACTAATTTGGGTTATTTTTTTTTACCAAAGATTTATAACCGTATAAATTTTGGCCCACATTTATGAACAAAAATGACTTATTTGCAAAATGTTATCGTAGAAACTAAAACAAGTGTTTGTTTCCGCAATTTTCACATTTTCTCGCAAAAAATAAAAAACCCAGTGGTGATCAAATACCACCAAAAAAAAGCTCTATTTGTATGAGAAAAGTTATAAAATGTTATTTTGGGTACAGTGTTGCATGACTGAGTAATTTACATTTAAAGTGCGACAGCTAAAAATTGGTCTGGGCAAGAAGGGGGTGTATAAGTGCCCTGTATTGAAGTGGTTAAATTGGCATCTTCCACAAGTAAACTGCCCATGTACACTCCATTCCAAACGTCTTTTAGGTGGTATGGAGCTTCCGCAACCTAAGTGTTGTTGATACTTGCAAAAAAAAATACTGTTCACACTTCTATGACTTATTGTGCATTTGCCGCCATGCTGCAATACACAACCGCTGAAATCACATTGTTCTCTATGGTACCCATTCACATCAATGCAGAAAGGTGCAGTGTGATTTTTTTTTTTTAAAATGTGCTTCTGCTGCTTGTGGTAAACAGTGCATATTTGGCCCCATAGAGTTCAATAGAAGCATGTGACAATTGCATGAGACAACAAAAACGCAGGAAAAATGCACGGAAAGGCACACGATTATACAGTAGCACTGATGTGAATGTACGCTAAGAGTAGCTTTAAAAATATTGCAGGGAATGTTGCTTTGAATATCATGGCTAAGGATTGAGGGTTCTTTTAACAAAATTAGCTTGTAGGATTTTTTTATTTTTTTTTTTTTTTTTTTTTTTGGAGGCTGCATGGCAAATTGGTTAAATGATGTATTGTACAGGGGACTAGCATTTAGAGTTTTTTTTATTCTATGACTGTTTCTGAGGCTATCTTTGCTAACGTCACTCATGCCCACATGTGAGAGAAGCTGTGCCTGGCTTGGAATGCTGGGCCCCCCATTAAGTGGCTCAATGTGCACATTTTAGACACATCACTTGTGGAATTTTCTGTTGGTCTCAGATAAATAGTTGGGAGGAAATGTGTGCGGTTTTCACAGCAAAGCATAACCTTCCTGTCTTCTTGTCTGCTTGGCTTGGTGAAACACAGGCTCTTGTCGGGGGATACGGATCATTGGCATGTAACTGTTTCCTCTGCCTCCATTCCCTCATCTGCATTATATTTTCTTTAAGACTTATTCCGCCCACTTTCCAAAAAACCCTCATCATCATTTTATAATTAACTTCTGCCCTGGGAAGTTTATTTTATGTAGGAGGAAAGTGGTAGACAATGATCACATTCTAAATCACTGTGTTTCCTGTCACAAGAGGTACACTGTTTACTAAGAAAGGTAAAGGGTTGCTTTTAGTACATGCCTTCTCTCTCCTGGTGCAGGACTGTGTTTTCAGGTGAGTGTGTTTTTTTTTTTCATCTGTGGCAAGATCCAATCCTTATATACATATATACGTTTGTGAATAACTTGCCAGCTCTGTAGAGGTTTAGCTTACTTTAGCTGACTACTATTTTTGTGTAATCTATGGAAGTACTTGGTATTGCATGTAAAATATCACATTTTTACGGAATCAATTTTTTTGCCACTAAATAACCCACTTACATTGCTCTGCATAATCAAAGTCAACATTTTCAGGGTGGTCCCCATTCTTAAAAAAGTATAAAAATATAAAAGAAACCCCATAAACGTTCCTTTCTGATGAAAAAGGTACTGATGTTTGTTGCTTTAATCTCATATGTTCTTAAACCATTGTAAAAGCATGATGGAATGAGTAGGTGGCATCAGCAGAATCTTTAGCCATTAAGAATAAAAATGATCAACACCTATAGTTCAGATCTGCTGAGGACCATGTAACAACATGTTTGTTTTCAGGCACATGACCCAGAATGCTTCACACAACAGGATTTACTTTATATTCAGTTCCAGCATGGCAAACAGGTAAACTTAACTGCCACCTTCCCCAGCTACACGTACACACAGTCCTTTCACTTTCCTGATGCTTTTTTGCCCCTAGGGTTGAATTAAAATAGGCCTGTGAAAGCTCAAAGTCATGACTCAGAACTTATGCCGCATACACACGACCGGACTTTCTGGCAGACTAGGTCTGGCGGTTTTTCCGACCGATTTTCGGCGGACTTTCCGACCGGACTTGGACACACACAATCACACCATAGTCCGATGGAATCGAACATGATGACCTACGACCGGACTAGAATAAGGAAGTTCATAGCCAGTAGCCAATGGCTGCACTGGTGTTTGTTTTTTGTCCATCGGACTAGCATACAGACGACCGGATTTCTTGATAGGAACTGGTTCAGGCGGAAAAATTGGAAACATGTTCTATTTCTAAAGTCCGTCTGATTTTTGGACAGCAAAGGTCCGAAGGAGCCCACACACGATCGAATTGTCCAACGGATTCGTTCTGTCTGACCTTTGCTGTCAAAGTCCGGTTGTGTGTACACGGCATTATAGCTGTTTTTAAGTTAACATATTTTCCCCTAAAATTTTAAATATGCTTTACTTACCTGCTATGTGCAATGGTATTGCAGAGTGGCCCAGATCCTCCACTTTTGGGGTCTTCTGACGGGACTCTTGGACTCTTGTTGTTCTTTTAAGCTAAAAATCATTCCTAAAGGAATTGAGGTGAAAAATCCTCTGTGCTACAGCTGCCCCCCCTTATGCGTACCGCTGGGAGAGTCAATACCAAGTTAATGACATCCCCAGATTGGAACAGGAAAATGGATTGCATGGGTGTGAACACCCATGCGAGCCAATTCTGGTGCGGACCAAAAAAGGATCCTGCACGACTTTGGTCCAAATTCGATGTAAATTCAGCCATACAACCTGTATGGCTGAATTTGCATTGCACAGACATCGCATGGGATTTGCACAGCAGTGCTGTGCGAATCACCTGCAATGTAGCCCAGCGCACTGTGAACTCAAGGATAAGTTCACCTTTGGGAGCATGTTACATGTTCCACTCCTTTTTAGGGTGAAACATGTAACATGTTCCCACCCCTGCAGCCACTGCTCGCCTCGAGTGACAGCAAGCAGGGGATCTTCTTCCCCGTTCGCTGTCACTAGTTAAAAAAAAAATGTGGTGGCTGTGTGGGACTCCACTCGTCCTCGTCATTCATTCAGAGTTCTGTGAATGGGAAACTACAAATACTGACAGCCTCTGTGCCTGTCAGCTTGTAGTTCTCAACAATGAAGTACCAGGGCGCTCTGGTAGTTCATTGCTTCTTCCTGTCAGTGCGTTTAGGACACGTGCATGCAAGCCCTCCCGCCAACGCCCTCTGTGATTTTACACCGCGGATGTCTGTCAGCAAGTTCTGGCCAATGATTCATGGCTGGGACCTGCTGATTGGCTGTGTGCAATCACAGCCCAGAGCCCTGTGTTGACAATCAACACAGGTTTTTTTATTTATTTTTTTACCAGAATACATTTTGGTCGAATTTTTATGAAGAAATTTTTTTTTTAATTCATTGAGTGTTTTATAGAAAAAAGTAAAAAAGTATTGGAGTGTTTTTTTTTAAATTACTGTAGTGGTCTTTTTTTGTTCATATTGCAAACACTAAAGACCAGTAGTGATCAAATGCCACCAAAAGAGCTCTATTTGTGTAAAAAATGTGATCTGAGTTTTGTTTGGGTACAGTGTAGCATGACTGCAATTACCAGTTTTAGTAGCCCAGTGCTAAATAGAAAAAAATGGCCTGGTCATAAGGGGTAAAACCTTACAGAGCTGAAGTGGTTAAAATATATATTTTTGAAAGCATTCTTTACAGCATTTCTTCACACTTGCATCACACCTTTGCACAATACTGCATATTTGGTTTATACATAATTTAAAACTTGGATCACAAAACGTTTTATACGGAGGGCCAGTCACAGCAAAATGGTCAGGTATATAGTATGCAATCATTTTTTCTATGTGCTGCCATTTATATTAAATCTCGTACATGGTTTGCACTCATTTACGATTTTTCTTTTGGTACTCCCGAGTACTAGGTGGCGGAAAATACAATACATCCAGCTTTGTTCTTGAGCGTTTTGATCTGCACTGTGTCAAGGGAGAAAGATGACGCAGAAAAGTTCTTCCTTTGGGTCTTGGTGAAATCCCCTTCCGCACATGTTTTATTGCAGGAGAGCAGTCGCTTTTCCATCGTGTTCCTCCTTCTATTTTGTGGTGTCTTGGTCTCTGTGGACTGCGTGTGTTGATAATTCTTCTTGCCACATTTCAATTTATAAATATATGGCAGTATGTAATGTGTCTGTAGGTGAAATTTATATCACATGAACACATACTGTAGCATAAACATCCTGATGCTAAAAGGAAACTTTGGGCTGAAATGACAAAAGATCCTTTCAATATTTTCAGTTATTTTTGCAAACAAAATGTGTATTACAATACAATTAGGCTGTTTGGCAGTAATGTGTTTCAGTGAGATATCATATAAATATGTACTGCCGAAACCACACAGAAAGGCTCCAACATCCCTGTAAACTTTAAACGAAAGAATGAACTAGAAATGGGACTTTATAGGTTTATACAAATTTATTCACAAAGTATTAAAAGTACAACACATTCATGCCATGCATTGCCTAATTACAGATCCACAATGCAGTGACATTAAACAACACTTGTTTCACAATATAATGTTGGCTTCTACCTTACTCTGAGAATAAAACCATCCTTTGTTGTAACATAACTGTTGAGATCCCTCTGCTACTGAAGTTATCTGATGTGACTACAATGGATTTGGTTCCAAATATCCCACTTCCTCAGGCTCTGTGAAACTTTACAAATAAAACCATCAGGGGATCATATCCAATAAATAGATGGTACAACAATGGTGATGCATGTGATTTAACTTCGATATAGTGCAAATACTATTTATTGTGAACCATAGGGTCAGGAACCTGGGGACCGCAACTACACCAAACCTCCCCCTGGGAGGAGAACTGGATAATCGCAAGAAAAAAGTGAGATGTCAGTTGAGAAGAACACGTAAAGGAGGTGTCAAATAACGTAATGTAAAGTAAAAGATTCTGCTGTTAAATGCTCATGTCTTGTAAATGAATAAATTCCTTACTAAGACCTCTTTCACACTGCGGGCGTTTTTCAGGCGCTACAGCTCTAAAAATAACGACTGCATAGCGCCTGGAAAAAAAGAGGCTCCATTCACTCCAGTGTTAAAGCCTGAGGGCTTTCACACTGGAGTGGTGCTCTGGCAGGGCGTCACAAAAAGTCATGCCAGCAGCTTCTTTGGAGCGGTGAACTCACCGCTCCTCCACCGCTGCTCACCATTGAAATCAATAGGGCAGTGCTGCGATAGCGCCGGCAAAATGCCGCTCTGGCTGCATTTTTCAGGCGGCTTTAACCCCTTTTTGTCCGCTAGCGGGGGGTTAAAACCGCCCCGCTAGCAGCCGAATAGCACCGCTAAAACTACAGTAAAGCAGTGCTAAAATAGCGCCGCTTTACCGCTGACGCCCTAGACGGCTCGGTGTGAAAAGGGTTTTAAATCATATGATGAGGCAATAAAAAAAAAGACACACACACATGCACATTCTTCCGATGTTGTATCACTTTAAAATGGATGTAAACCCTCACATATAACCATTGAAGTGAACTGCCTCAGATGATACATAGGGATGAATCAAATCTCCCTACAGACGTTTTACATGTATATCTGCTGTCTTCAACTCTATATATTCTTTAGAGTTCGAACATCGTGTTAGAGATTTTCTCTTCCTGTTCAGCACTGGAAGTGAAGTCTTGGCATACAGCAAAGACAGCTGATTGGAGGAAAGGCACACACCCCCTCTCCACATAGGTAGAGACTTGCAGAGCTGTTCTGTGAATAGTTTTTCTCTCTGCTAATCTATTTATAGCAACCTCCCTCCACACAAAATTTAGCCTGGTTTTCTCTGTTGACCAAAAACTTGTCAGTTATCATGCTGATAACAGAGCAGCGGAGCAGGAGAAAGCCATGGGACTTGAGAGAGACTGTTTTTCTGCCTAACATCTTCCATTCGCTCTCGAACCTGTCCTGTCCCCCGCACTCCCATTTGTTTGAAACAAGTAGTGCATGTCATTTGCGATCATGTGCACTGCTCTATGAACACTACAGGTCTCAGTCATTTAGTCCATCTCAGGAGTGAGCAAGAGATGCCTTGCAACCCACGTCCCGAGGGCTGCAAGGCAGTTTCAAAAGCACCATGATCTTCTGTACCACATATAGGAAGAGCTTTCCAGTTCCGATTTCCCTTCTAATGCAGTGAAGACGGCGACACTGGCTGAGCACCTCTCATTTCAGAAAACATGTATTTTTTTCAATTGATAGAAGGCATTCTCTGGTTGGATAAGGGCAGATAGTGACATCATTGCTCTCTACACTACACCTTGTTCAGTCAGAGAACGCTCTGTGTTGATTGAAAAGAATACAACCTGTTTTTGAATGACGGAGATGTCGCATGAGCAACTTGGTCTTCACTGTACCAGAACATGATGGTGCTTCCTGCATGTAGCACAGACTACGAATGTGATTTTTGAGACTCCTCCTGCAGCCCTCTGAATTCTACATCTAGATCATTCCAGGAGTTCAGCTTTAAAACATGGCCTCACTACCCTCCCTTGCTGCAGGCACTGTGAAGCAGTTTGTCCTCAGTGTTACTGAAAAAGCAGTAAAGTCCTTGTCTGAACCTGCTGAGCTCACCCTTTTCCCTTTCCCAGCATTGACTCCACAGCCTTCTAATCTCTAATACAAACATAGAGCGGATGCTGTGGGGTAGGATAGTAGATCTGCGAGGGGGAGGACTTGGATAAGTTCAGTGCTTCTGATATGAAGTTATAATAGTACACTGCGAACGAGTGTAGTCTAATGAAATGCTTTCTTTCTGCCTTCAGCAGACTGTTGCCATTATTCTCCCAGGTTTCAATTCAGGAAATGTTATAATTTTTTTTTATTCATAAAAGCTATTATTGAAAAATGTATACTGTTTGCTGTTTAATGGCATGTCAGAATTTATTCACATAAACTAAATCGCTGAGAGGTGCACACAAGGTGCAGACTAAAACTGGTAGATAATAAATCTCATTGCCTTATTTCTAGCCACCAAGTTTTTGCCACACCTCTCCTTTGGTTGGCGACTTGGATGATTAGGACTATGATTGGCGCTTAAAGTTATCTCTTTTTGTTGCTAAACTTGTCTGTTCCACTTGTATCTAGGGTGGAACATGTAACATTCCAGCTCCTGCACCCTCTCCCTGTTACAGCGGGTGGGGGTTCTTCTCTTGTTTACCACCTGTCACTTTGCCGCCTTGCCACCCACGCAGCAGCATTATTCAATCAGATTCCTGTGAATGAATAGACTACAAGTACCATCAGCACCACGGCAGAGAGACTAGTAGTTTGAATGAACTGATCAGCATGTGTGTAGTTTATTCACACTGCCTACCAGCTCTAAAAATGACAGCCCATACAGAGGTACGGGCAGCAGATCTATAGGCAGTGTGTGGTCGGGAGTTATTCTTTCCTCTTTATATTAACTAGCCCTTAGACATGGGGGACTTTATGACTAAGCCCTGGTGGGCGGAGCAATATGCAGGGGTTATGGCTTGGTGGAGACATGTAGGCTGAGGCCGCTTCCTATCGTTTATTCACCTGGGTTGGTCGGGAATACTGGTGATTCTTTCCTCTTTTTACAGTAGTTACAATTCCTGCATTGTACATAGATCACTTGGATGTGATTTTTATTTTTTTTCTTAACAGCTGCATGCTGTGGTTGCGTATGACTATAGGACACAGTAGTGGCCAGCGGTTAAACCACAGTGTGAAGCGTGGGTGCAGGCATCCAATGCTCTTGGAAGTGTGTCTATCTTTAGCCAGTTTTGTTTTTCAAGCAAGCAAAGGGTAGTCAGGACAAGTAAGCACTAAAACCCTTTTACCGGTAGCTTTTTTATTTTTTTGGTGTTGCTTTAAAGGTCTTTTTACACTATTATATGTATGATGCATATAAGCGAGCTGTACCACAGCGCATTGTGTATGCCCAAAGAGATTGGTTTTGATACATTTTTAATGTCACTGCAATACACATACCCGGAGTTCAGTCGCCCCAGAATGCATGTAATAAGGAATATATGCCTTGCTTTTTTGGATGTGGTGAAGAAAAAAAAACATAGGCATGTGCAAATTACCACAGTGCCAAAAAAGACACTTTAACATGTGCACAGAGGTGTAAAGTGAATGTACTGAGAGAGAAAGAGTGAGATATACATTGCCATTGCTGACCACATTTTCAAAACACTTATTTTGCTTGGCTGTCTCTGGCTTCAGCCCTTAACCACTTCCTCTCCTACACCCCCTATGGACCAGAGCAGTTTTTACAAATTTTTTTTTTTGTCTGCTATGAACTTGTTTATTCTGCTGTCATTACGATACTGGGGTGATATTTTGTTGTGTTTTTGTCTTTTTTTTTTTTCTTTAAGGCCAAACAAAGCTTTCTTTTAGTAATATTGTCCTGCAACCAATAATTTTTTTCGGCATATCCTTGCATAATAAAACAAAGCGCACTTTTTTGATCCGTGTTAGTTTACAAATAGTGTTACTGCAGATAAAAAGCTAATTTTTATTATGTCATTTGTCCTGTTGAATGAAACTCGGTCTGGTTCAAAGTGTTGCAAAGTGCTTTACAAATACAGCATTTTTTTTTTTTTTCAATTTTGTGCTATTTTTCAATGTGAAATGTAAAATGAAAAACAACCAAAAAAAAATCAGCAGGAAGATGTTAAGACTGCTTTCATACTGAGGCACTTTACAGGCGCTAAAAATAGCGCCTGTAAAGAGTCTCTCCATCCCCTCCCAGGGTGTCCTCATGGCGCCTAACACTGAACTCGGTGTTGCCATTGTATAGGCTTACCTATGCCAACCGAAACTGCCCTACCAAATTTGATAAAATATGGTCTGGATGGATAGATGCCTGGGGCACAGAGATGGCGGATGACCACTGAGGTATCGCTGACGGGTCTGACCCACAATAGGCTACCACTGTTGCGCTCTCCTGATTGTCTAACCATTGCTTGAGCTCTGTGAGCTTAGGACAATAGCTGAGGCCCCTCCTTCGCTTCCGCCCCCCCCATCCCTTTTTATTTGATTCTCACATATCCTACCTTTACCGGGCTCCCCCCCCCCCCCCCGCCAATACCTCCTTAAATAGTATTATTGGAATTTACTACCTCGGAACCCATATCCTAATGTAATGTGACCTAACAGAACGTCTTTCTCCTGTTTAAACCTGCATCTCATTTGCACTGTGACAATCTGTGTAACAATACTTCTGTGAACAACTGTGAATATGCATCGCTTGTACTGTAAATATCAAATAAACAATCTTTTTCTTGTTAAAAAAAAAAAAGTCTCTCCAGTGCGAAAGCCCGAGTGCTTTCACACTGGAGCGGTGCGCTTGCAGGACGGTAAAAAAAGTCCTGCAAGCAGCATCTTTGCAACAGTGTATACACCCCGCTCATAAAGTGCCCCTGCCTATTGAAATCAATGGGGCAGCAGCACTTTTGCAGGCGGTTTTAACCCCTTTTCCGCCGGTAGCGGGGATTAAAAGCGCCCTGCTAGCGGCCAAATATCGGCGCTTTACCGGCTCCTCGGTGTAAAAGCACCCCAATTGAATGAAGGAGCATAAGGACTTCATTTTGGCTGATTAGCGTAAACTAAGGGTTAATCAGGGGTTAAACAAACTTTATTTATAATAGAAAAGTTGCTTTATAGCAGAACTCCGGGATTTTCAAACAATCCCCCATTAGTACACACCCACACACAAAACACTAAACAGGTATTACATTTGTGAAATTTCTTACAGTTTAAGAGATATGTCTAATTGAATTTTCAGGAAGTCAGCTCTGTGATTCAAAAAATGCAGCCTGTATTCTGCTCAAGAGGAGGAGTTAGAACAGTGATTTATCATATCCTCTCTTTACACTGTAATCAGACTACATTTCCCATCATGCTTTGCAAATTATAATGAATGTGGGATGTACACATGTAAATGTGAACAAGCCCACTTCAACATAAATCACACCCCTCATTCTGCAGCCAGCAAGCCATACATAACACACAGTATGATAGGTTACAGCCCCTTATAAATGTAAAGCATGTCTGTTCTCTCCCCTCCAGCCACAACACAAGATAATCATATTGCCCTTACTTTATGTAATCATTACTGAACTGTAGACCCATCCCAGCACTATATATTATACACACATTATGTTAAAACCTGCCTTAAACCGAACCTCTTCCAGTGCCGAGATGTCAGTGATGCAGGTGCTCCCATCTTCACCCATCCTTGCTTCCGGCTTTGTGAACTCCGGCTCTGACTGTCCGGAGCCGAAACAACGTCACTCCTGTTTGTGCTCGCAGGAGCTGCCAGTTACGGCATAGGTTTCTGAAGGAATGGCACTGGTGGCCGTTGGTGGTGGCACTCTAGTGTTCACACCACAAAAACGTCCTCCAGATCTGTTCCTGATATGTTTCTGCATGCATGATTTTAACGCCTTTTTTTTTTTTTGCATTCCCGGTGCATTTCACAAGCTTTTTTTTTTTTTTCATCACTGTACTTGGGTCTGGTACTTTTTAATGCATTTTGTTACCGTGTTCCAGTACAGTTCTGTGCAGGAAAAAAGCCACATGTACTTTTTTTCTGGAACTGAAAAGTAATTTAACTGAATGTTAAATTAAACAGAATTTTGGTGTATTTTCAACATCATTTATCAAGTCATTGTATGTACGATGTGCGCTTTCATCCGAAAATCTACTAGTGTATGGCCATCTTAATGCCTAGTACACACGGGCCGAGTGTTGGGAGACATTGGCAGGTTCAATAAAAACCGCCTGACATTCGGACCGTGCGTACTTCAGCCGGTTCAACAGAAGCCAACTGTTTGGCTGGCTTCTGTTAGACAAGCATGCGGGAAAACCAGCAGCCTACCGACTCCCGATCAGCACTCTCTGCCATCAGAGTGTTTTTTTATTCAACCCAGCCTGTGTGTACCAGGCTTTAGAGTCACTCGACTGATACAAGTATGCCAGAAAACTTGGTGACCTGGAAAGTTCTGAGGTCATCAGATCAGAATGATGGTCAGGAATTTGCTTTCAACATAGAACATGGTTTACAGCTAGTATATAGTAGTGTTAGTATTCGAGTGAGAAAGTGTTTTCCTTGGTGATTTTAGTACTTTGGTTAGCTTCCTTATTGTTGCTTGCATATAAATTAACTGGTGGCAATAGAAAAAAAAAAAAAAATTTAAAAAATAAAATAAGAATTGAAATATATATATAATACATTTTTTTTTTTTTTTTACATACGGTCACCAGTCAGTGTCCCCGATTGTCACCACACCAGTTAGATGCTGACTCTTTACTGCACTGGTGACAGTATGTAAAAAAAAAAAAAACAAAAAAAAAAAAAACTGACAACTCCAAAAAACTCGTCTTGCCTCTTACAAAATACATTGGAAGGGGTCATTTGGGGGGATATTTTCAGGCCTCAAGAAATTATATAGATCGGCCATCAATGCATCAAGACTGATATATATATATATATATATATATATATATATATATATATATATATATATATATATATATATATAATGAGCTTCACGATTCTGGCAAAAATGAGTATCACAATTTTTTTGCTTAGAAGATGGCTCATGATTCTCGCGGCGTAACATCATCTTTCACATGAAAACAAAAAAAAAATTGGGTTAACTTTACTGTTTTTCGTTTTTTTTTTTATTCATTGAAGTGTATTTTTTGCCCAAAAAATTGCGTTTGAAAGACCGCTGGGCAAATACAGTGTGACATAAAACATTGCAGCAATTGACACTTTATTCCCTAGGGGTCGCTGCTAAAATATATATAATGTTGGGGGGTTCCAAGTAATTTTCCAAGCCGGGATGGTAATACACTTTCCAGCTGTCCACTCCTGGGATTTTGACTGCAGAAACCACTGGACAGTGAATCTCCATCCCTGGGATTATCTAGGTTACTTACCTTCAAGACTCCATAATTCCTGGTGCCACCTTGATAAGTGATGTAGGCCAAGCCATGGTATTGTCTGACTGTACTTTGATTGTGTGTCCTTCCAGAAGAGGGGAGTCCAGTGTCGCAGACCCATCTTTACTACTCTGAGCTCCAAGATGTCAATGGGGGGGATTGGCTTCCACTGGTAACAGGTTCTCTGAACTATAAGGGACTGGAAAAGTCTTAAAGACTGGCATCTGTTTTAACTTTCCAGTGTTAAAGCGGTTCTACACCCATTTCATTTAGTAAATCTCTTTGCCTTCCAAATCAGGCAAAGAGTACTAAATGAAATGTTTTTTTTTTTTTTTTTTTTTTTTTACTTACCTTGTAATTGAAGACTTCCGGTCTTCTCCCTCTGCGGCGGCGGGCGGGGTCTTGCGTCGATCGTCGTCACGCCGCACTGTCTCCTGGGATCTGGTGTCATTGATCCCAGGAGTCAGTGCGGGCATCTTCCGAAATCTCGCGAGATTTCGGCCACATCTTCCGAAATCTCCCGAGATTTCGGCCGCATCTGCCGAAATCTCGGCAGATGAGCCGTTACTGCGCACGCGCGAGTAACGGCAGTGCATGGTGGGCCATCTAAAGTCCCTGTGGGTGTTTCACATGCCCACAGGCAAGATGGCCCCCAGCACTAAAGAAGAAGACGAGGAACTTCATCGGACGAAAACCGGCGGCGATCGAGATGGAAGATGGAACAGGTGAGTCCCCTAATAAAGGTAAGCACACTTTATATTACATCCTTAAAAAAAAAAATTTTTTTCAGAGTGCAGAACCGCTTTAAGGAAGGAAAGATTTCCTTACTGTTAAAGCTGGAGTGGAGAGTGTCCAAGTTTGCAATTCCTTGCTTTGCTGGAAAGGAACATGGGCATGTAGAGAGAAGGAGCGGACTTGTTCCAGATCAACAAAATTTTGCGCTGTAGAGGTTTCAAATGAAACTGACTGAATGGTACGAAGGCCTAGAAATTTAATAGAGAATGTCATTGTGGAATGTCTCTGACCTTAAGCACTTGAATACCGGGTGCTTTCACCCCCTTCTTGCCAAGGCCAATTTTCAGCTTTCAGCACTGTCGCACTTTGAATGACAATTGCACGGTCATGCAACACTGTGATCGACAGTCTACAGCCCTCTGCTTACGAAGCTCTGAAAACCGAGTGATCGACTTTGTTCAATTGCTCGGTTTTCAGTGCAGAGGCGCCGGGGGACAGATGCCGCATCGGACCGATGCTGCATCCACTTAGGTAAGTATGAATAGAATGCTTCTATTTTAAAAGCTAGGCTCAGCTTTATAAAATGCATGTGTTTGCAAGAAAATGAAGTGTATTTTTTCTTCCAGGAGCCTGCAAAGCATTGCACCTGTGATCAGGGGATTGTGGGTGCAATGTCAGGCTTCTTTTGTCTAGCGCCCTCTGCCCATACCTCTGTAAGGCCCCTTTCACACCGGGGCGTTTTTCATGCGGTACAGCGCTAAAAATAGCGCCTGTTCACCGCCTGAAAAAATCTGGCCCCTTTAACTCCAGTGTGAAAGCCGGCGGGCTTTCACACTGGAGCGGTGCGCTAGCAGGACGGCAAAAAAAGTCCTGCTAGCAGCATCTTTTGGAGCGGTATAGGAGCGGTGTGTTCACCGCTCCTATACCGCTCCTTCCCATTGATTTGAATGGGAAACCGCGGTAAAACCGCGGCAATACCGCCGCAAAGCCCCGCTACGGCGGCGCTCTGCTGGGGGTGTTTAACCCTTTTTCGGACGCTCGCGGGGGGTAAAACTGCACCGCGAGTGGCCGAATATCGCGGTTATAACGACGGTAAAGCAGCGCTAAATATAACGCTGCTTTACCGTCACCGCGGCTCCCCGCCCCAGTGTGAAAGGGGCCTAAGGGCTTTCAGTTGGTGAACTGGAGGGAGATTGAATCAACTAGCCCTGATTACAGCACTCCTAGTATATTGAGAACTACAAATCTGTCAGTTGCGGTGGCTATAGTGGATAGTTAAACCATTCACAGGTCTCTGAATGAATGATGCAGCTGTGTGGGCGAAGCCTCGCACATCCACATTGATTTTAAATGTGACAGCGGCTGCGGGGGAGTAGAACTTATGACTGCTATTACAGGGAGGGAGGCATTTGCACCATGTTACATCCAAAGTATTGGTGTAACATGGTGCAAAAGGTGAACTTATCCTTTAACTGGTCACCATGAGCATCACCCTTTGTTTAGGAACATCAGTTTAGGTTTTATGTGAAGGTAAGTTTTTGTTCAGGTTACTTTTTAGATTTAGTTTTTTTGTCTACAGTCTGTTACAGTATCAGGCATCCAATGAGATCTGCTGTGGAGTTTTTTATTTCTTGAATAATGTGCCCAGCTGCTCAATTACAGCATTTAACGTATCTTAAATAAAAGGCATGAATAGCCAATAATGAACATAGTGAATTTTTTGTTCTTCTTATAGACATTTTTCAATATGGCATCAATGAAATGAGTTCTTAATGTTATGATTTATGATTAGGCAGGATTCACTGACATCCTATTCCTATGTACAGGACATTCATTTTGCCTTCTCATCCCTTAACCCTTTCCTTTTTCGCTTCTTTTATTTTAAAGAATTTCCGGATTTGCCATTTGCTTACTTTGGCATCTGTTTTAAGCAGTTCTCTAATTTTTATGGGATGATAAAAATTAGTTTTAAAGTGTTTGTAAACTGGTTGTAGCTCAATATGTATTACTTACCTTCGATCGAAGGCCCTGCAGCAGTCCTTGTTCACCGCTGCTGCCGGCGACTAAAACTCATGGAGTTACTTCCGGGTATTGCAGGCTCCGGCGCTGTGATTGGCCAGAGCCGCAATGACGTCACTCCCACGCATGCGCATGGGAGCCACCGGTAACGGCACAGTCTAACTGAAGCGTTGGCACATGCAGATACCGGGATATCTCCTAAACCGTGCTGGTTTAGGAGATATCCAGGGGAGCTACAGGCAAGCCTTATTATAGGCTTACCTGTAGCAAAAAGTGGTTGTAAGGGGTTTACAACCACTTTAATGGTCTGTATGTATCCCCCAAAATAACCATTGCTTTCATTGTGTGGCATTGAAATTGAGGTGGAACATAGATTGTTTACCGTATTTATTGGAATATAACACGCACCCCAAGTTTAGGAGGGAAGTTTGAGGAAAAAAAAAACTTTCATTTAAATGCCCATCAATGCAGCCTCATCAGTGTGCATCTGCAGCCTTGTCCATCATTGCAGAATGATCTGCGTCATTTGCAGCTTGCCCAGCACCGTTTGCAGCCTTGCCCACGTTTAAATTTCCCGCCGCCGAGACAGACCGAGCGAGCGCGGACGAAAAAGCCAGAGCTCGCAGTCCTGCCTCCCTGCTGTTTCTGGAGCGAGCGCTGCCGAAAGACCGAGCCAACTGTACTGTGTACTCGGCTCGCAGTCCCGCCCAGTGCTCCAGAAACAGCAGGGAGGCGGGACTGCGAGCGGAGCCGAGCAGTCGGCTCTGTCCTTTTCGGCGGCGCTCTGTCCTTTTCGGCGGCGCTCTGTCTTTTTCGGCGGCGCTCTGTCTTTTTCGGCGGCGCTCGTTTTTTTTTTTTTTTTTTGGGTCCGACAGTGGGGATCGGCGTAGAACATGCACCCACGACTTTCCCCCGATTTTAAAGGGGGGGGGGATGCGTGTTTTATGCCGATAAATACGGTACATTTAAATGCCCATCAATGCAGCCTTATCAGTGTCCATCTGCAGCCTTGCACAGCGTCCATCTGCATGCTTGTCAGTGTCATTTGCAGCCTTGCAGCCTTGACAGTGTCATTTGCAGCCTTGCCAGTGTCATTTGCAGCGTTCATTTGCAGCGTTCATTTGCAGCCTTGCCCAGGCTGCAGTTAAACTGCAGTGACATGTCAGTGTCACTGCAGTTTAAAAAATGGCGCCGCCGAGATGCACAGAGCCGGTCCTGTGTATCTCGGTTCTTCTCGGCTCCTCTCGTAGTGGAGCGGAGGAGCGAGCGCAGCTGATGGCTATACATAGCCGAGTGTGCTCGGCTATCCTCGGCCAGTTCCGCTCAGTCATGCCCAGTCCCACCCTATGATGGACATAACACAGGGACATGAGTGGAGCCGAGCGCCGCCCATATACATACATAGCCGTGTGTACTCGGATAACTCCGCTCACAGTCACGCCCAGTCCCTGTGTTATGTCCATCATAGGGCGGGACTGGGCGTGACTGAGCGGAAATAGCCGAGTATACTCGGCTATGTATAGATATCAGCAGCGCTCGCTCCTCCGCTCACAACCAGCGGGGATCTGCGTATAACATGAACCCACGATTTTCCCTTGATTTTAAGGGGAAAAGAGTGCGTGTTATACAACGATAAATACGGTAATTCACTATGGCTAGGTTCATACTATAGCTAGGCTTACACTATGTCGGACCTGGATGCACAGGCTCTGTGTCTGTCAGTTCATCGGTTCCTATATACCTTTCAAACTCAGTTGTGCAGTTGAGTCTGTACAGCCAATACATTTCCATTAATGTAATTGTCATGCATCATTATTTTATTTCTCTTTAATATTATTACATACGTATTATTACTGCACCACCTTAAATGGCTCCTTTTCCTACTTATCCATAGACACCTATTGCAACATGCATATATCATTAGTCTAAAGCAATTTCAAGGTGTAATAACCTGTGTGGTGATCTTTGTGTACTGAGTTTTTTTACATTGATTTTATCATAACGGTCTTACAATATCAGTGTTAACAGCACCTGTAGTAGTAAAACGCCACTACTTTCCGAGCATTCTGAATTAAAGTATGTCATGCACCTTTGTGAACTGAGCCTTTAGAGATGGAAGCAGTGCAAGGTGCAGAAGAAAATGGTCAAACAATGGAAAGATAGCTTTGTGAATTGAGCCTGTTTTCTCATATCCTGTTATGTCTCAGGTAGAGATTAACGGTCCTCTAGTAATTAGTTGTCATTTGTCTTTTGTCACATTCAAGCAGTATGCTTACGTTTCTCTGAAACTCCAGGGTGCTGGGCATCATTTCCTAGAGGAGGTGACGGGGAAACATATTGTGGGCTCTTGTCCATATTTCAGGAATGGTATGAAATATGTTGATGCTCAATTCCAACTTGAGTGAAAAACAAGCAAAGGAATCCACCAGCAGCCCATAAAAATAAAAAGCCGCTCCAGATGTTCTACCTAGCTCTTCTCCAGCTCTACTCCAGCTCTGTCCCCCACAGACTCGCCTGACAACCAGCCACCAGGTCTCTGCGAGGTTCAGTGACACATGCCATTATACCCACTTCCTGTGAGCCCAGGAAGGTATGGCACCACCCCTTGCCCAGGACTTCCATCATTGGTGCTACTTTTTTATTATCCACCGCTGGAGGAAGAAGATATTGAATAAGACCTGTGACATCACTGGACCAAAGAAACCTAGATAAAAAGTTATGTATAGAGAATTGTTTCTTTTTAAGATTGTAGGGGTGCAGCAAAGCTTGTTTACAAACAGAAGTTTGCTTGAGCCCTGCAGTATAATCCACACACTCCTATCAGGCTGCAGCATGTGATGAGCCCAGCCAACAAGCTAGACTGCTTGTCAGCAGCTCCAGCTTTCCCTGTGTATTTTTATGGCACATACATAAGAAGATCCAAAAACATTGTTAATCATGTCCTCTAGTAAATTTTCCATAGGAACACACTGTAAAATGACAGCTCAATGACAGCAGTAGGTCACATTTTAGCTTGTGACAGCCATGCCTGGTGTGAGCAACATTTCCTTTTGAATATCTCCCACATTAAGGTCCAGAGAGGATTAAGTTACACGTGGCCTTCCAAGCTAATGTTCAAACAATGATACTAACACAAACCATACCGTATGCACTTCGTGGGTCACGCATTTCAGAGAGCCTGCCTTCTGAACTACAGAGGTGCTGAGTGGAAGTTTCAGGAGTCAGTACAGGGTTCACGGCCTGCAGCTAGCATGGTACCTTGGGATGTGTAGTCCTCTAACCAAAACATTCCATAGAGGAGAAACCTCAAAGCGTGTAGGGAATCCAGGAATTTGGTTAAAGTGGTGGCCAGCAGACATACAGTAATCGCATTACAGGAGATTGTTGAAGCAAACCTGTTGGATTGTCAAAATAACGATTGTTTGTATTTCTATTTCAATTCTGTCAATATAAAATAAAAGTGTATACAGTGACTACAGATTTCCTTTAATATAAGAGAAGGCTATTGTTTACATTTTTATTCTCTTCTAACAAATGGACGGACATTTGTGAATATTCAGCTCAGCAGATGTGTGCAGTTTCTGCCTATGGTTACATCATCTGTTGTGCTCTTTGCCACTGTAATGTATCCGTTTCAAAGCAAAGCAACAGCCTGTCCTTGAACAGAGCATGGCTTTGTGTGCTGTTGAGTAAAAAATTTTTTTTATATATATATATATATATATATATATATATATATATATATATATATATATATATATATATAAATATTTCACATGGTTTAGTTAGAAGTAGAAATCTGCAGTTTTCTTTTTGGCCAGTGCTTTGTAGCATTTATGCATTAGCTTGCTCTCACATCTCATCTTATTGCATGCCAGCTGTGTCCTATATATGAAAAGCTTCTTTTTGCATTACAAAGCAGGTTGTATTTTGATGCAAGGCTTATTAAAATGCCATCACGGTGCACGTGATGTCCAGTCTGTGGGGAACTCTATAAATAGCCCTGACTGAGCAGCAGTGTGTAGGAGCTTCCGCCAGAGATGCAGAGATTACTGCCTTCAGAAAATGAGTGTTTATTACTTCCCACTGAGGGTAGAAGCTGACAAGAGGCAGTTTCACTAGCAGGCAGGTGGTTTTGGCTTGTGTCCTGTTTTTAGTGGTCATCATTAAATGCATTTTTCTTTGTTATGTTACTATTCATGGTTGGCTTTGTATCTATTAATATCCCTTTCCTTTTGCAAAAATAGCTGGTATTTGAAGCAATCTTTTTGTTCTGAGCCTGGCTAGATGTAAACATATCTCTGAGTGTGTTGGAAAGCTAGTGATCTGACCATCATTTGAAAGCTTGCAGACCTGTGTGATATATTTCTCCCCATTTCAGTTACCTTTGTGATGTCAAGGAAATAGGTTATTCTTGTTCTGCTAAATTGCTGACCAGTTGAATATTTCAAAGCATACCAGAATCTGTGCAGCAAAACATTCATTCTTCCAAAATATTGCAGGCAGGGCTTGAACTGGTTGCATCTTTTGTAGGCACTGGTCTGTTGGTGGGCAGCCTATGAAATACGGTATTAGGAATTCCAATGATCTTGAAGCCAAGACAGTGTTGACACAATCTTTTAAAGTGATTGTAAAGAGGGTTTTTTTATGTTAAAATAAAAAAATGATGTTTTATACTTTTAGTATGGGCAGAGTTACTTAGGCCCCTTTCACACTGAAAAAAGCGGGTCTTTCACTCCAGTGTGAAAGCCGGAGGGCTTTCACACTGGAGCGGTGCGCTAGCAGGACGGTAAAAGTCCTGCTAGCAGCATCTTTGGAGCGGTGTATTCACCGCCCCGTTAGCGGCCGAATACCTCTGCTAAAACGACGGTAAAGCATCACTAAATATAGCGCTGCTTTACCGCCGGCGCCCGCACCGCCCCAGTGGGAAAGGGGCCTTAGTGTAGTCCAAGCAGGGGCTTCTGCCCTGAAAACATAGTAAGGTATGAGGAAAGCGGTAGTGTACAACAAGTAAATAAAAATAAGAAAAAATGACAGGCTAAAAAAATAATGGTGGTGCAAGGCTCGAGCACAAGATAAAACTATAAATAAAAATCTATACCCATTCGGATACCCACGTCACTTAAAGTGGATGTAAACCCACTCTCATCCTTTCTAAACTACTGCAATATTTGTTATCTATAAGGATATACATGCCTCCTGCATGTATACTTCTCTGTCAAATGTCTCCCCTCTGTCTGCTATGAGACCCAAAAAACTGCAGATTTTGTGGGTGGGTCTGTCTTCCAGGGCTCAGTGGGTGGAGTCGTGATGTCAATAGACTCCCTGCCCACCTCTACACTCCCCTTATCAACATGCATTTTCTCCTGTGTATTTCTTACACTGAACTTCTGCTGTGGTCATTAACATCCAGTCAAAACCCAGAAAAGTCCCCACATGACTTCAGCATGCCAAATCATGCTGAGGTGTGGAACAGCCAATCCTTGCAGAGCTGCTGAAGAAAGGAGTGGGGGTGGGAATTAAAAAATAATGCAGGTTTCTTAGGCTATTGCACGAGATATGTAAATCACCTGTCACTCACAGCAAGGGAGAAGAACGGACAAATTTTTCAGTTTGTCTGTTTTATTTCACTGAAAAAAGATATGAGGATTGCTCAGAGCTGGATTAACTCTTTGTGGCAAGACTGGGCACAGCTGATCTGAAATCCCATACTCTATATTGTGCCAGACAAAAAACACTTCAATACAGTGCCTATTCCGGCACTTAAAAAATAACAAAACAGTAAAGTTAGCCCACTTCTGAGCCCAAGCTACCGGGGACAGGGGCGTTTAAAAAAAAGAAATGATTTTACTATTAAGACCTCCTCCAGGCTGGAAAGCATGAGATCGAGAAAAAAAATTCACCTATCTCATGCTGACAGCCGCGATCGCGGCTTTGTTTTACATGCGGGAACCCGGACGTGACGTCATAACGTCACGCGCCCGGGCCTCCTACGGTCATAGAGAATACTGGTGACCATATGGTCACCGGAAATCTCTATCGTCGTCATCCGGCGCCGCCTGATTCTTTCTCCGGGCCCCCTGGTGGCATGGGAGAGCCCGGAGAAGCACTGGAAGGGGGGGGATGTCCCATCCTGTCGCCTATAAGAAAGATCAAGTGGCGGAACTGCCGCTATGATCATTTTTATCGTGCACAGAATCGCCGGCTGGAAAGAATGATATCTGAATGATGCCTGTAGCTGCACCCATCATTCAGATATCCCCAAGGACGTCATTTGACTATATGCGGTATTGAAGTGGTTAAGATAATGCCATGTGAACTTTTAGGAATCTAGTGTTGTAGTGGAGGTGTTATCCAACCAACATGACCGGACTTTATTAATCTTAGTCGGCAATGTTATTACAGGTCCTACAAGACATGGAGGTGGAAGTTGTCACTAGATCTATGTTTATGGTCATGGTCATAGAATGCTTAATGCATCTGGTTTTAACAATGGCACGTTTCAATTAACCGTGTGGGCAAAACTCTTAAGCAAGTTTTATATGGATTTAGCCTTGCAGCTGGTACAGGGCTTGAAGTATGTTTGTGATGGGGAACTGGATTCAGGATTTTTGGTCTATAGACTGTTGGCTTTGGCTGTGGTTATTTGCACATTGCTATAGCTGAAGTGTTGGGTCGCTCAAACCGCCTATCCAAATGTCTGAGTAGGCTGTTACAAGTTAGCCATTCACAAGGGATTCTACTTTTTTGACGCACCAAATATTTTACAAGATGGATGCGGCAGCATTGGCTGATATCAGTTTTGGACATAAGGTTTGCAATCGGCAGTCTGTCTGCATTGTATTTTTTTATTTATTTTTTCTCCTGATTTGTCATTTTATTTTTTTGCTGTGGCACTACTTTGCGTTGTCCCAGTAGGTGATGAGCTAAAGTAGAGCTGTCCTCCACAATAGTTTTTAAATGTTTTTTGTTTTTGTATTGTTCTGTTATTTTACTGAGGATATTTCATGGTGTGTGGGTTTTGTTTTTTTATTGTACCCATCTTACTACTCTTGCAGGTAGCTTTATACCCAATAGGTGATTTTTTTTTTTTTTTTTTTTAAATCGAGCCCCAGAGAGGAGGATTGTGAATACAAAAAATCCTGTGGACTTGTGAAACTTGATTTTAGAAGCTGAACACTTCCTGGAAGTGTCAATTCCTACCCCTTCCTCTGCTGCCATGTACACAGACACCAGTATCTTGCACACTTACTTGTTAGCAAACACTAGGATTTCAGGAAAGATTAACGATTTATTATCTGTGTACTCATTAGTTAGAGCAGATTTGGTGCACACAAATATAAACAAAGTAGGAGCTTATTGTAATATGAAGGTGTCACTGTTGCCATTGTTTAGAGATCTGCTGTGTGAAAGCTCCTACTATCAGCCTCTCTGTCCTGTCAGCCCGTAAATGAGAGGTTATTCAGAGACCCTCAAATATAAATAAATAACAGAGGCATACTACAGAGTTTAATTTTAGTGACAGCTTTGAGTCGTTCTGTGGCTGTTGATATCTTATCCAAAATGGCGGCACCCAACAGAAGTCTCAGACGCTTCAATATAATGTATTTTGTAAGGAGATCAAATGCTCGAAACAAGGTTATGTTACCTATAACTTTAACATATAATTTTATAAGAAAATTGTTGCGGATATTAATAGTATGAGGACAGAGTCTCTCTGAACAAAACGTATAAATATATCCCTTCAAGTTAAAACACTGCTGCATATACTATCGTTGTTAGGCCCCTTTCACACTGGGGAGTTTTTCAGGCGGTACAGCGCTAAAAATAGCGCCTGTACAGCGCCTGAAAAAATCCGGCCCCATTCACTCCAGTGTGAAAGCCGGCGGGCTTTCACACTGGAGCGGTGCGCTAGCAGGACGGTCAAAAAAGTCCTGCTAGCATCTTTGGAGCGGTATAGGAGCGGTGTATTCACCGCTCCTATACCGCTCCTACCCATTGATTTCAATGGAACACCGCGGCAATACCGCCGCTACGGCGGCGCTTTGCCGGGGATTTTAACCCTTTTTCAGCCACTAGCGTGGGTTAAAACCGCACCGCTAGCGGCCGAATACCACGGCTAAAACGACGGTAAAGCAGCGCTTAATATATCGCTGCTTTACCGTCGCCGCCGCTCCCGCCCCAGTGTGAAAGGGGCCTTAGTGGCACTCTCTGGTCTACACATGGTCTGTCTTTGCTTTGTGTAAAGGGTATCCTAGAGGTGCTATATTTTAGCCTTCATATGCATACTTCCTGGTTTTATCTTTCCCACAATAGCTTTGAAGTCTCCTTTATGCAAACGCCCCAACCCAGATGGATTTACAGCCCTTTAAAAAGCCTCTATAAAAATAAAAAAAACTCCCTGCTATTACCCCACATCTAATCACTATGTTCAACAGCCTTAAGCATATACGATTAGAAAATGGGACCAAAAACGCTGCTTTCGAGGTGACCGTACGATAATCTGATCATTAGTACAGAGCTTTTGAGAGCCGATTGCGACAATTAATTCAAAATTAATTGAAGGGATAAACACAAAAGTTTTTAGTTTTAATCAGTACAGTATTGGTATGAAAAAACAAAAAAAGGAAGCGCAAGAACACACCTGCTTGGAAACGAAAGAATACAATACAACACATTGCATAACTTCCAAAGTTGTGTTCTGTTGTATGAGAATTTTTGTAAGTTTAGTAACCTATTAATTTTATATATGAGACTAGCATGCAAAAAACAGGCAATCATTCATCTGATACTCCCATTTTTGTGTGTACGAGGCTTTAGGAATAGGGAGGGCCACTGTTGTTTTGCTTCCTAAGCCTGACAAGGACACCCAATCCTGGGTCTACAAAATGAAGACCTAAAAATACTGGCCAGGTTTCTTGCAAAACACCTTAATAAGATCTTACATAAGCTAGTCCATAAAGGCCAAGTGGGCATTCTCCCTTCGACAGGAAGCTGACAACATCCAGCGGACAATCCTTCTCACTCAAAGCAACAGTCACAACAGATGATGGACATCAGTAAAGCATTTGACACGCTTTCATTCTGCTCTAATTCAGAGATCTGAGAGGCCCCCTCGTAGCATGGATCGGCTCTTTATACAACTTGCCCTCTGTATCGGTCGGGTATTTTGGCTATGGCGTACTCTCATTTCCGATCTCTAGAGGCACTCGACGGGTGCCTCTTGTCACCCCACTTGTTCATAATTGCTCTGGCACCCTAAGAGGCGCATAAAAGGTCTAATGTAAACATAGCAGGGGTGGACTTTGTGGTCAAGCCACATAAAACCAACAACAAATTGCTGGATGTCAAAAAAGGCATACAGCGCTTAACTCGGTGAGACCAAAGTCTTACAAACACACATTGACCTGAGGATATGCCATTCAAAATACAGCTAAACTAAGAAAATGTAGTGACACTGAAGTACCAAGAACTCCTTAGCCACCCTATTCTCATCTTCTCAGCAGCTTTCTTATGGTTCTCTGCCAATTGTGTTTTTTAACCTGTGAATAGAATACTGTGTATCTAATAAAAAAAAAAAATTCTTTGTTGATGCTACACTATGGTCTTTGCCCTGTGTTCCACTCCCCCCTGCTTTGCGTATATCGCAAAAATGTGCTATGTTTACAGGCAATATTTTACTGTATGACACCTCTTTAACCAACATGTTTTCTCTTACAAGGGTTCATGTCTCGTCCGGGTCTTCATGCAAACCGGACTAAATCGCATGCATTAAATGTGTGCCCTTATCAGAAGCCACATATATCTTCATATAGGCCAAATTGCAATTTCAGTGGTCCACTTTGATTCCATACTTGGGTATTAATCTTCCCTCCTCCTTGCCACTCATTATACGAAGCCAACTACCCCCGACCCCCCCCCCCCACCCCATCTTAAATCTCTTAACTACTTACTTGATCACCTAGGGCTAGTGTCACATCTCATCTCTTGGATCACCTGCATACATGCAGTTAAGATGTCCTTCCTCCCTAAGTAGAGCTGCACAATTAATCGTTAAAAAATTGTGATCTCGATTCAACCTCTCTGACAATCTCTATTGCAGAGTTTGCCGATTCTTTCATATAACAAGTGGAGAGACTTATCTGCTCACTCAGCTGTCAAATGAAAACATCCAGGTAGTCTGCCAAGTTTTTAAAATGAAACATTGTAACTAACTTCCTTAGATCAAAGGGAAACTTCTGTGTGTAAAGAAGAAAATCCAGGCAGTCTGCCAAGTTTTTGAACAACGAGTAAATGCAGGAAGTTTAACCACTTAAAGTCTAAATCTTTTTCTGACACTTGTTCTTTAAGTGGCTGTAAACCCGAATTTTTTTTTTTTTTTTTTTTTGATGTCGTAATGTAGAGTATAAGATTTCCTATCATTTGAGTCCAGTCTTGCCACAAAGAGTTAATCCAGCTCTGAGCAATCCTCTTTTATTCAGTGAGATAAATCTTGACAAACAGAGAAAAACGTTGTCAAATTCTCCCCCTTGCTGTGAATGACAGGTGATTTACATATCTTGTGCACTAGCCTAAGAGACGTGCATTATTTTTTAATTCCCTCCCACTCCTTTCTTCTGCTGCTCTGCAAGGATTGGCTGTTCCACACCTCAGCATGATTTGGCATGCTGAAGTCATGTGGGGACTTTTCTGGGTTTTGACTGGATGTTGGTGATCATAGCAGAAGTTTAGTGTAAGAAATACACAGGAGAAAATGCATGTTGATAAGGGGAGTGTAGATGTGGGCGGGGAGTCTACTGACATCACGACTACACCCACTGAGCCCTGGAAAACAGACCCACCCACAAAATCTACAGTAAATTTAGCCCAATGTTTTTGTTTTAATGTGAAAGATGATGTTATGCCACGAGAATCGTGATCCATTTTCTAAGCAAAAAAATTGTGATTCTCATTTTAGCCAGAATCGTGCAGCTCTAGCCCTAAGCTCTTTTATATCTGTTTGTTCCATCCTATGTTCTTTGCTCCCTACACAGCGTCTCATCTTTAAATTCATCTAGAGCTCCACTAGGCCTAGGTTGAATAGACCATTGTTGTACAAGTCTAGGGGTAGGGGAGGCCTAGGGGTCCCCTACATCTCCTATTACTACAAAGCAGCCTTAGCTCAACTACATGCGGGTAAAGTAACGTATCTGCAAACCTTCATAGATGTGCTAGGTATCGACCTCATTCCCCTTTCCTCCATGCCCTGGGTTCCCACCTCATTTATTGCCCTAACTCACGCACTAGCAGTCTAGGACTCTAAGTATCCAGCCCACCTGCTGTCCCCACATATTCTAGAGCAGGGATTTGCAATTAGCAGACCTCTAGCTGTTGCAGAACTACAAGTCCCATGATGCATAGAAAGACTCTGACAGCCACAAGCATGACACCCAGAGGCAGAGGCATGATGGGACTTGTAGTTTTGCAACAGCTGGAGGTCCGCTAATTGCATATCCCTGTTCTAGAGCTATTACTTATGGTGCAGCCAGGGCTTCACTACAGTTTGTTCTCTTTTTAACATGCAAGGCATTCGCTCTTTTCAACAGCTCAAGGACACCCACAACATATCAGACTCAAAGTTTCCATTATCTTCAAATTTACCATCTAATGAAATGCTTAACTAAAAACCATGACTGGTCCTTGACCATGACAGCTTTTGAATCTAGGGCCTAATTTCTTTGCTGTATTCCTCCATACGCGGTAATACAAATGTACAGACACCAACATACGGCTCGAGACGGGAGCGTGATTTTGATACCACTCGTTTGAGGACTGGAACAAAACAGGGCAAGCTCTGTTTAAATTGTCAAGTAATGTGTTGGCTCTAGAGATTTTTCTCAGTTATTTCCCCGGGGTTGCTGCAGTCTTGCTAGAATTGCAAAGTGCCCCCCCCCCCCCCCGCACCCCTACTCTTCCTCACTTCCTGCTTTCAGGGCAGCTCAGACCTGGAAAATATGAAGCACATTTGGTGGACATGCCCCATGGTTTAAGCAGCTGTGGCTACGCGTATATACTATGGTCAGTATGGTCCTCCATGTCAAGCTTTTTACAGCACAGGAGATCTCTGCAGACGTTTGAAGAGAAGGCGGATGTTATGTGAGTGACACACCGAGACACCGGAAGCAGAGACTGCCTTTCCTTCATATGTCTGCTGTGTATGAGGGTTTCCATTCAGAGGGCAGCCTAACCAGTCAACCAATTAACCAATCATATCATTTGATCTGTGGAATTCGATTGACCCCCCTTGGAGGGACCTTTATGCGCAGTGGCCCTTCACGAAAGTGTGGGCATACCTTTGTGGTGAGTGCGTTTCTTTTGGGGAGGAGGCACAAGTCACTGTGGTGTGGTGGAAGAGCACAGAAGATTTTATTTGATTGATTTATTTCACTTCAAGTATTTATTTATGGAACTTTTGCACCAACCACCAGCGGTTATTTGAACTTTAATTTTTGCTTGAGTTTGATTGGCTGTTGCTAATCATCCTACATATATATATTTATTTTTTGTATATGTTTTATTTTTTATGGTTATATATAGCACTGGGCACTTTTTTGGTGTGTTGAGTTATTATACACATATATGTTGAGTTTATTATATCTACATTTTTTCACTGGAATATTGTGTGTATAGAAGTGTGATATATATTACAGCGCCACTATTTGTTATAAGTCTTTTTAATTTAAGATTTTTTTCACACAAATTCACCTATATAATTTATGTTTAAGTGGCAGCTATAGTTTAGGGCCTGTATCATCTGAGCGCGGTGGAAGGTGTCCGAATAGGGGCGGTTTATTTGGATTCCTGTGTTATCTCCATGTCAACTTGCCTAAAAATCCCAGGGAAGAAATTCTTAACAAACCAAAAGGAAACGTTAGTCATCAAGAGTTTATTACCCACATGTTTATGGCTATGAAGCAGACCATAGTGAGGGAGTCAGTCAAAAACCCTTATCTTGGTAAAGAGCCACATCAGACTCATGTCTGTTCTTAGTGAGTACAATACATTTTTGCACACTTGGCAGCCTTGGCTCGACCATTTTCCACCATCACAGCGAACTATAGCTATGGAATTGTAGCTTATATGTTGCTGAGTTTATCAGTATTAGGTGGCCCTCTGGGGTATTCTTAATTTTTCCTACTCTTTCTCTTCTTTCCCCCTGTTGGTTCTGCTTTTGTTCTCTATTTCTACCTTTTTCCACTTTTTCTCCTTCCCCTACTACTTTCTCAGACAAGCTCTTCTCTCACAGGTAACTGTGGGAAGGAAGTTTTAGTAACCCCTTACTTACAAAATAACTGTTACAAACTAAGATCCATGAAGTTCAAATATGTTTGCCTTCCTATGTGTCCTTTTGCGACATTACTTTGAACATCCCTCTTGCTTTTCGCACCTATACTGCTAGTAGACCTACTACTAGTACTACCTACTACTTAACCTACTGCTCTGCTGGTTAAACATCCACTACTGCCTGTTTCATTTTTCTTGGAGTGAGTTTATTGTGCTGTCGTAGCCATTGTCTCCCATTTCTGCTTGGTCTAAGATACCATATTTGCTATTTTGTATGACATGTGTCTTAACTTGTATGAGTACTATTTCTGATTTCTTTGAAAAAACAAAGTAAAAGTCTACTTATGCAGCAGACACACAACCAGGAAGTAGATTTATGACATCACAAGATCGCTGCCTGCCAGAGCTGACACTGACAGTTTCCCACACAGTAAAAAGCTGCATTTTACCAAGCCAGATGTATTAACATTGCCTTAGAGCTAAATTCCAGGCAGATCTGACAGACACAAGCTAATGCATCACAAAATCTCCTTTCAGTCACAGGCTAGGGGACGGACAAGACCTGTAAGACCTGTTGCATAAAGAATAAGTTCACCTTTGATAATGAAACGGTGAACTATCTCAAACACCCTCTGCCTTCCCCTGATCCCCACTGCGCTTAGCTGCTGTAAATGTCATCGCCTACGCCAGCCACACCTTTGAAAACTTCATTACCATAATCATACGGGAGAAGTTATTCATCTGGCTCCCCCTTTATAAAAACCCCCAATTGCGAGATACCCATTTGGAGTGTCATTGGGAGGGATCACTGGAGTTTATCCCCAAACCAGAGGTCCTGTTTGCCGAGGCCCCTGGTGTATCGCACCACAAGTTTGATCGACTCCTTAGGCGTACACCTGTTTGATTTCAATCGTTTTGGTAAACTTATTGGTGTTGGATCATCATCTATCTGCAATTTCTTTGCACAAGCTTCACTTCAAGTCACAATGATGTTTTGCTTATTCCTTGATGGACTTCAAATCACTTTTGGACATTTACTTCAAATTTATACTCTTCACTTATTTTATTGGTTTGATTTGATCATCTCACTCATTATGTCATTTAGACATTACATTGAGTGAAAATGTTTTTGTTTGTTCTTTCAGCATTTAACACTTGCATATTGTAATCAATGTGTTTGTAATTACATTTGTTCATTTTGGTTTTCTCACCACCCAAGTGGTTCACATACAATGTAAACTTGGCACAAATTTTTAGCTCCGTTCATGCTGAGACAATTTATTAGCGCTGCACTTATTTTTACACTATTTTATTCTGGCCACTGGAATACATTTACGCTCATATGCACATGTTTGTTAACGTTACACATGTTTTATGTGTAAATTATGCTCATATGCTCCTCTCTGAACATTAGAACATGATTATTTTTTTTTTATGTCTCTAAACTCTGCTTAAAATATTGATGTGCATGGTCACATAGGCTAACATAGAACTTCATATAGAGGCATCAAAATATGTGCTGTATGCCTGTAAAAGTAACGTTATATATGCCTGTGTGTATGAGTCCATATATTGCAGTGTTTACCTTTTTTTTAATGTAACTTGTCACATGACTTTCAAATCCTTACTGCCTCTTTCTGGCTATTAACAAATATTGAATTCAGATATCTGCTGCATAAGGAGTGAGCAGTTGTTGTGATTGGGCCCAGTCATAGACTTGCACTTGCTCTCTCTTTGCAGTTTTAGGGAATAATGGTTTCAATTGGTTTTAGAATTGCAACAGGTTTCATTTAAAAAGACAATCCTGCTTTGCTTTATGTTGGCGTTCTTGTTTAATCCCAAATTTTCTGATTGACCTATAACCCCACAACACACACATACACACATATTTAGGCCCGTCTGTGTATCTGCTTTCATTCATGCATACAATCAGAATGATTTATACATTTTACTTCTGCTTTGCGACTGGTATGTGTTTTCTGTTGACCATGAAGACTAGTGTATGGAGATTGCTTTATTGAAGGTGTGTTGCCGTATTTTGCAGAATTTTGGAAGGATTGCTCTAATGCTCCACTGACCCTTACATGTAGAATCAGAATAAAGGGCTCATGGCTTGTGCTTACTAGACGAGGTCTGAATGAACAGATTTTCCCATAGCAGCTTTCTTCATTTCTACCTCCTCCTCTTATGGCTTTATTACATTCCTGTCCTTTACACTGGATTTCTTTTCTTCTGTAGAGAGCTGTCTGTGAAGTCCTGGGAACGGCACGCTCTCCTTGCTCTACGTGTTTCTGCATTTTAATCTGTCGGCTCCCTGCGCCGTCTCTTTCTGGGCTATTTATAGCCTCCGCCTCCTGGGTTTTTATTCCAGTCGGCAGCTGCACCGTATTGTCATCAAACTGCCCCAGAATGAATAGCCTTTTCTGATCCTTTTTCCTCCTTCTGCCTGAAGGCTCTCGTTTTATCACAGGTCTCCCTTTCAAAACTCAAAACGAAGAAGATGTTTTATTAATTCCAAATTGGACCAGGCAGGTGTTTTACAGGCAAGGCATGAAAATTACATGTTGAATGAATATCAGTCAGGGACTCTGAATAGTCTCCTCAATTGTCTTCACCCCAACATCAAATTGGGGCTTTTCACCCATGGAAAATCTGGTCTTACATATTGGTCCGATCGAGTTCATCTGTTCTAAAGACATTAACGATGGATCTTCTGTTCATGGATCGGCACCTGCACACAGCAGACAAGAGTTGTGCACATTTCTATTAGTGCACAGACACCATACAGTGCCTATACTCCAATGTTATGTCCTCAACAATCCTCCATTTTTCATAAGAGTGTTGTACTGTGTATCGTTTTTTTTCATTATGTCTTTCATTTAGCTGATGCAGACAGATTCAGACCATGGGTTGAATTTTGCATCTTCTCTTTTCTCTCTGCAGATGGAATATCTGGTCGGGACCAACCAGTGGAGCTTATAACGCAGACTCGTGCCAAACACATGCCAAGCACTGGTGAGTTCATCCACCTGCATATCACTGCATTTGCATATCAACAGTGTGCAATGCTGTTAGAATTATTAAGGTACACTTCTTTTCAGCAGTAGTCCTCAATCAGTGGCTTTTTAAAATAACTACGATGTGGTTTCCACTTTGTCTTGTTGCACAGGGGGTCATTACTTGTCAACAAAACGAACTATAAAGCCCATTATAGTGATATGATGCCACAAAAGTTGTCAAAAATGAAGGTGTTCTGAGCTTTTATTCTTCTTTTCATTAGAACAGGAACAAAATTGTTGTTCATAGTAACCAATCAATCAGAGTTCATTGTGATTTATATGTCAAAGTAAAACATAGAACCTTATTGGCCAATATATTCATCAGCTCTGCTCTTATATTCACTTTTTTTCTTTAGTTTTTATAATTGGTCTCTATGGTGTTGCTTATTGCAACTTATCTGAATATGGTTTACAAGTTGTGGAACTCTGCTTACACTTCCTTTTAAACAGTGGTGCAGATAACTGGTTACATGCTATGAACAAGAATTGTGATACTGGGAACATGAGGCAGATTGCGATTACCCCACACGGTACATTGCTTTTATTGGATATTTGTAAAATTTGAGCTGTGAATATGTATGCACGTGTGGTAAAGATTGGTTAGGCTGGCTATTGATAGACGGCGATATCTTCAAAAATGGTAGTTGGGGGTTGATGAACTTCTAATCTTGTCTAAATGGCTGAGTTGCCTGGACACTCTTGTTTCTTGCATGACAGTGTAAGGCTTAAAGTGGTTGTAAATCCATGAAAAAAGAAAAACCTGCAAGACATGCATAGCAAACTAGCTTATTATGAAATACTTGCCTTAGAACAAAGCCCCCACAGTGGTCCCGGCACACTGCTTTAGCCGGCGACATGTTTGCCGGAGTTATTTCCTGGTATCGCAGGCTCCGGCACTGTGATTGGCCCGGAGACACGATTATGTCATTCCCGAGCATGCCCGTTGGAGCCGCCGTTAATCGCACATCAGCTAAAGAAACTGCACGATCGGTCCGTTTCTTCAGTGTGCATGTGCCGATGACGTTGCATGCTGATACAAGGGATATCTCCTAAACCGTGTAGGTTTAAGAGATATTCACGGTAGCTACAGGTAAGCTTTAGTATAGGCTTACCTGTAGTCAGAAGTGGTCTGTAAGGGTTTACAACCACTTTAATGTACACTTTACCACTTTAATGTAATGTTTAAAAACATCTGTTTTACCGCGTTTAGCAGCCTTTGCGTTGTAGACGCGTTTTTAAAGCGTTTTTAACCGCTTCCCAACCGCCCACTGCATATATACGTCAGCAGAATGGCACGGGCAGGCAAAACCACGTACCTGTACATGGCCCTTTTAAATGCCTGCCCGTGGTTCGGGAGCGCGCCGTCAGCGGCGCACTCGCGACCCGGTCGGGAGCTCCGTGACCACGGCCACAGGACCAGCGGACGCGATCGCCGCTGGTGTCCCGCGATCGGGTTACGGAGCTGAAGAACGGGGAGAGGTTTGTGTAAACAAACCTCTCCCCGCGCTTCCTACGCTGCCTGTCATTGATTGGCTGTTCCCGGTCATCGGGAAAGCCGATCAATGACGTCAGACGTCAGCCCCGCCCCCTAATGTAAAAACACACACACACGTCAGAGCCCATAACCCCTCCCCTCCCCCTAGTGGTTAACTCTTTCACTACAACTGTCATTTATACAGGAATCAATGCATTTAAATAGCATTGATTGCTGTATAGATGACAATGGTCCCAAAAATGTCCGATGTGTCCGCCATAATGTCGCAGTCACAATAAAAATCGATGATCGCCGCCATTACTAGTAAAAAAAAAAATATTAATAAAAATGCTATAAAACTATCCCCCATTTTGTAAACGCTATAACTTTTGCGCAAACCAATCAATAATCGCTAATTATGATTTTTTTTACCAAAAATATGTAGAACAACACGTATCGGCCTAAACTGAGGTTTTTTTTTATATTTTTTTGGGGATATTTATTATAGCAAAAAGCAAAAAATATTGCATTTTTTTCAAAATTGTCGCTCTATTTTTGTTTATAGTGCAAAAAATAAAAACCGCAGGGGCGATCAAATACCACCAAAAGAAAGCTCTATTTGTGGGAAAAAAAGGACGCCGATTTTGTTTTGGAGCCACGTCGCACGACCGCGCAATTGTCAGTTAAAGCGACGCAGTGCCGAATCGCAAAAAGGGGCCTGGTCCTTTGGCTGCCAATTGGTCCGGGGCTGAAGTGGTTAAAGCTGCTGGTGTACAGTACAACGCTGTATGTGGCTCACAGGTTCCTAGAGAACTCGGGAACTGTTGACATCACTTCTGGGTATACCCGCTCCTGCTGGGAGTGTCTGAGTGTCTCCAGCAACCATCGCCCGCAAATCTCTGGCCACATACAAAGCTGTAAACCAGCGGCTTTACTGTACATATACACAGCGGCTTTACATGAGCCACAGACTCCTTCTTGTAATTGTGTGTGGGTGTAATTCTTTTTTTTTTTACATTAAAAAAAAAAAAACGCTCGTATATCAAGACAGCGCTCGCAGATCAAGGCAAACTTTTTAAAAAAAAGTTGCTAGTCTTTCAAAATGCTCGTAAACGGCGTTACTCGTAAACCAAGGTTTCACTGTACAAATATTTTTCAGCAAGTTGGAAAATTTTCATGTGTGATACGTGTTTCTGACAGCCATGGGAAAAAATGGATGAACACTCTCCACAGTGCTATATACCCTTTTTAGCAAATTTTGCATTAAAAAAAACAAAAAAAAAAACAGGGATTTTTAGTTCACATATATTGCAATACATGATTAAGCTGACCCAACTGCATCAACATTATCCCTCAATGGCTAGTCCGTACTCTGCAATGCAAATGCTCCTTTTGGATATAGTATCAATATGAGGCAGATGGACACAATTTGTAGGAGAGCTACAAAGGTCAGCTCTGGTCACTGACCTGCAGTGCAGTAGAAGAAAAACATACTGGCACTATATCCCCTGGAGCATTTGCATTGCAGAGTAGGCACTAGTAGGGACTAGTCAGTGAGGGATTACTTTGACGCATTTGGCCAGCTTTAACATCTATTGCCAAATTACCACTAATTTGTGTAAAATATATTTCCCAATTTTTACTGTATTATCCCCATTTCATTAGTGGGTACCATGTCCAATGGGAGTGGTGATGCCCCATGTATACATTCCTTGAACAACTTTCGAGAAAGGAATACTGCTGCGCAAAATGTGAGCAAGTTGTTTCCTTGGAATCCTAAATCTAAGCAGCTGGCAACACTACGAAGCATCATTAACCTGAAATGGAGTTTGGACCATACCTATCACGTTCTGGCAGGGGCCAGTATAGAGGTGGGTGGCGACATGGAGGAGCAGGCACCAAAACAGGTTAGATGGGTGACAGATTGGGTAAAGAGAGGTAGAAGGAGCATTAGAAAGGCCAGTCCTCAGCTGGCACATCCCAAAAAAACACCAGGTTGTGCACTGTTGAGGATTTCTGTACAGGAGTGGCATTGCTGGAGCAGAGTGACTTCCCTAGCTGCCAGGGGAACAAGTTCAGTGAAGATGGGGGCAAGGTTACAGGAAAGGATAGGCAGACACTGCTCGTAGGGGACTCAATTCTTAAAAGGACAGAAAGGGCAATAAGTCACATAGACCATGATTGCTAAACAGTATGTTTAACATGTGCAAGGGTTCAGGACATTGCAGATGGACAGATTGTTGGGTAGGGCTGGGAAGCACCTACATATTGATACCAGTGACAAAGTTAGTAGTAAGATGGAGCTTCCTAAAAATATATTTCAAGAGGACTTGGGGATATATATATATATATATATATATATATATGTATGTATGTATGTATGTATGTATGTGTGTGTGTGTGTGTGTGTGTGTGTGTGTGTGTGTGTGTGTGTGTGTGTATATATATGTGCATATACATACATACACAGGGCTCAAAATTTCAAATCCTGAGCTACTAGCCAGGCCTTAAAGGGTACTCTCCACCAGTTGCCCCAACCGATCCCTACCCTGCACCGCCCCTAATTCTCCCCCCCAAACGCTCCCTGAATTATCTCATGAAATATGAAATGACACTTAAATGTTTTATGCAGAATTAAAGTTCCAAAAATAAATATTAACAACAACTTTATCAGTGCAGCCTCACCTGTGCCCACCATTGCAGCCTCACCTGTGCCCACCATTGCAGCCTCAGCTCACCTGTGCCCACCATTGCAGCCTCAGCTCACCTGTGCCCACCATTGCAGCCTCAGCTCACCTGTGCCCACCATTGCAGCCTCAGCTCACCTGTGCCCCCATTGCAGCCTCAGCTCACCTGTGCCCCCATTGCAGTCTCAGTTCACCTGTGCAAGAGGATTATCACATGGAAGCGAGCATGCCAGAGAAAAGCCGCGGATTACAGAGCGGATAGCCCTCTGTTACAGCTGAGTTTACATTAGAAGCGTCTCCCCTCCGCTCGTGGTTACACACAGCCCCCGACCTGCGCCTGTGATAGTCAGAACACGTCCCAGCATTGGACTGGCATTCTGTCTATTACAGGCGCGGGGTCAGGGGGCGGTGTGTGTAACCACGAGCGGAGGGGAGACACTTGTAATGTAAACTCAGCTGTAACAGTGGGCTATCTGCTCTGTAATCCCGTGGCTTTTCTCTTGCTGCATTCTCTCTTCCCCTGGGGCGATTGATGGGAGAATGGCTCCCGATCAACCCCGCATGCCTGCTGTACTCGCCACACCCCCCTCACACCCCCAGGCAGCTCCTCAAGTAGGCGGGTGGAAAATTAAATTTGAGGGCTTAAGGCTGCTTTCACACTGGAGCGCGCAGGCATTGACGGTAAAACGCTGCTAGTTTTAGCGGTGCTTTACTGTCATTTTAGCGGTGCTATTCGGCTGCTAGCGGGGCGATTATAACCCAGCTAGCGTCCGAGGAAGTGGTTAAATGCACCCATCTGGCGACGCTGCCGAATCGCTTTGCAGGCGCTTTAACAGCAGTGCTCATTAATTTCAATGGGCAGGAGTAGTGGTGTACACCGCTCCATAGGACTTTTTTTTTTTATATATATATTTTTAGCCCAAAAGCACCTGAAAAACGCTTCAGTGTGAAATTTTAGATTTTTGGAGATGGAGGGGAAAAAAAAAAATAAAAAAAAAAAAAAAAATATATATATAAATAATTATATTGTGTGTGTATGTATGTATGTATGTATAGACCTCCCTGGCAGCATATTGAAAAATTAGTTACTGGCTCTATAGCAGGGATGTACTGCACCTGAATACTATGCAGCTGAGAAAAGAGAGAATGTGATCACTTATAAAATAAGTGGAAAAAAAAGGTATTTATATTGTGTGTTTTTTTTTATATCTATGCAAAAAGGTTTTTGCCTTTCATTTCTATTTTAAACTGAATGGATTGTTTTACAAGGCGATCATTTACAATCACTTTAAAGCTTGTGATCTCTTAAATGTCTTGCAGGACAACTTCATGTTTCAATTGGTGGATGCCCCAATTAGAAAAAATGCTTTGCTAGATAATTCCAAACACAGATTTGATTGCAGATATGGGGGGAAAAAAGGGATAACTTAGGAAATCGTGATCACTGAGTAATGCATTGAGCATAAATCTTAGGTAAAGAGGCATGTTGGTGGTGGAAGAACACTTAACCGCTTGCCGACCGATCGGCACATATACGTCGGCAGAATGGCATGGCTAGGCAAAGTAACGTACCCGTACGTTACTTTGAATTTCCCGCCGTGCACGTGCGCACCTGCCGCGAGCTCCATGACCGTGCCCGCGATCGTGTCACGGAGCTGAAGAACGGGGAGATGCTGATGTAAACGGCATCTCCCCGTTCTACCTAGTGACAGCACACTGACCGTCTGCTCCCTGTCATCGGGAGCAGCGATCAGAAACTGTATCATTAGTAGTAATCAGCATGTATTTATGAAAGATCATTCTTGCCAGACCAATAAAATTCTATGAGGAAGTGAGCTGTAATCTAGATGGAAGAAGGCTTGTGAACATGGTGTACCTGGATTTTGTCAAAGCATTTGATACAGTTCCCCATAAAAACTTAATTTACAAGGTATGTTGGCACGGATGGATAATGTATGTACCTGGATAGAAAACTGGTTACAGGAACATGTCCAAAGGGTGGGGATCAATAGTGTGTACTCAGAATGGTCTGAAGTTGTGAGTGGGGTACCCCAAGGCTTTGTCCTGGGACCAATTATTTTTAAAGTGGTTGTAAAGGCAGAGGGTTTTGTTTTATCTTGCTGCATTCTATGCAGTAAGATAAAAACAACCTGTGTGCAGAAGCCCCCTAATATTTACCTGAGCCCAATCTTCCGCCAGCAATGTGCACGAGTTCTTCGGCCATCCGGGACTCTTCCTCCTGAGAGGCTGAGACACCGCAGCGGCACCAATGGCTCCCGCTGCTGTCAAAGTCAGTTAGCCGATCAGGAGCGAGAGGGGGCAGGGCCGAACCACGGCTCTGTTTCTGAATAGACACTGAGCTGCAGCTCGGCTTGACTCCCATAGCAAACTGCTTGCTGTGGGAGCACTCGACAGGAGGGAGGGGCCAAGAGAGCCGGCGAGGGACCTGAGAAAAGGGGGATTGAGGCTGCTCTGTGCAAATCCACTGCACAGAGGAGGTAAGTATAACATGTTTGTTATTTTTAACACTTTTACTGCCATAATGACAAATGCTGGGTGTGGGCCGGCTGTTAACACTTTCACTGCTATGATTTCCATTACAAGGGAGGTTAACACTTTCACTACCATGTCCACCAATATTTGTCTGACGGGTCGCCGATAACCACAGCTATTCGCAGCTGTCCACACAGCCAGCAATTACCTTTTCCTGCTGCAAGCACCATTCCTGCTGCAACTCGCACTGGGCTGAATCGCTGGTATCAATGTAGCCTTATTGATAGTGTTTTGAATTGGTCACTTGTCTTCATTGGAAGCTTGTGTGACCGTGACAATGCAGGAACAACATTTTGAAACTGGTACGGAGCACTTACAAACAATTACAGGCAGTGCCTGAACAAGAACCTTCATGACAGGATCTTCAAATATAATTGTAAGGAAACTTAAAATATTTTAAAATTACTTTTGAAATTACATTTAAGCGATACTAAATGCAATTAAAAAAAAAAAAACATGTTATACTTCCCTGCTCTGTGTCAATGGTTTTGCACAGAGCAGCCCCAATCCTCCTCTTCTGAGGTCCCTAGCAGGTGTTCTTGTCCCCAGCCTAGTGCCCCCCAAAGAAGCCACTTGTTATGGGTGCACCCCTGCGTACTTGCTCCTGAGCCAGCTTTGTGTGTCCATTGATGCACCGAGAGTGGCTCAGCCCCGCCTCCGCCCCGCCTCCGCCCCTGCTCTCTCTTCTCTGGCTGTGTGTCTGGTGAGGAGAGAGACAGCCAAGCGAGAGAGCTGCTGCTCTCATGCACATCACTGGGTCAAGATCAGGCTCAGAACAATTATAGGAGAGGGTGCTGCACGTATTTTTTTTACCTTCATTCATAGAATTCTACCTTTTAGATCCACTTAAAGCTTTTGTGAAATGTTGGTGTCTAGGTATAGATGTAGCTTAAAAGTATTTTGCTAGCGACTCAATACCTTTTAAAGCACAACTTCAGCCACATTGAAAAGGTAACATAGCATCTATAATTGTGCAGACAATGCATTCTACTTCAACTGTAAATTATGACAATGGCTTATTTTTTTATTTTTTTTAAGCACATATAGTACTGCACCATATGATACATCGCCCCAATGCACCTTGTCAATGCACTTGTGTTACAGTGCAGCATGATGCGTACCAAGGCACAAAAATGCTGCATGCAGCTTTTTGGTGAAATAGACAACCTATTCAAATGAATTTGCTGTCTTAATGGAGTGATATTTAATGCATGTGCACTGACGCAACACGGCAATGAAAACGTAAATGTTTTTTTCTCAGGATAATTCTTGTTTAATGTACTAGCTCTAGCTTTGAATCTCCTACTGTATGTAGGGAAGGGTTAACACAACAATCATTTTCTTGTAAACAGTATATGGCAGGTATATTGGTTGCAGTTATGCGTTTTGAAAATAATTTAGCTTTGCACAGTAATTACTGTACATTTTTCAGATTGGCTCTTAAATACGTCATTCTTTTTTCATTGGACATAGATATTCACACATCTCCATAGTCGTTAATTAAATGTCTTTCTGCTCTGTGCACTCAGATGTCATTTGATCAGGCACTTTTAGTTCTACTTCAGCTGTGCTTGATGCTGAGAAATTTCTTCCAGTAAGGGCTGTATCTGCAGGGTTTTGTAGCTCTGTTTTTCACAGGAGCTATTCTTGATAGGATTGTATCTGTGACAGTCTCCAGGGTGTGTGATTCACCTGCTGAGCTATGGTGAGTCACCTTCCTGCTGACGGAGGCGTGTTATGCCATACGGAGCATCTTTGGAACATGTTATCCTGTCTAATGAAGGAAGCAGAAGACAGGCTGGAGTGGGCGGCTGCTTCGGGGACATGAATGAGCTTCCGATGACACCAATACGGTGACAACAGGTTGTGCTTGCAGCTTTTCTCTGACGGAAATAACCTTGCAGTCTGCAGTGTACTCTGATTATATTCCCGTTGATGATTATACTTCATAATACATCTTTAGTAAAGTGTTTTTTTTTTCTCCCTAACAGTTACGATGAAGAACGTGTAGCCTAGGTTAATGTTTTGACTTTTGATTCTTGATCAATCATTTTCTTGACATTAATTATCATGTTTATTTAATGCCTAAGTGTCCATGCAATTTTAAAACTTTTCTCATGAACAATAGATTTTGTTGCTCACAGAGGTGAAAATCATTGTATACTTTGGCTAAATCTTGTCCTACAAAGCATAAACTAAGGCTGGCCATCCACGAGTCATTTTTCTTGTTCTACCGGCTTGCTGAATGAAAGAAAATGACTCGATGCCCCCATCTACATGTTCAATCTCTCCCCTGAGAATACAGTGATCGGCACCGATTGAGAGAAAATTTTCCAAAAGGCTGGTGGTACACAAGTCAATCAATAGATCTTCCTTCCTTTGTTTTTGATAAGCCACATACAGAAATAAAAGCCCAACTTCAGGTAAAAATGAAATGTAATAAGTGTATTGTGCCTCAATTACCTTGCTACCCAGTCTTGATTCCAAACACCTCTTCGTAAGCCACCCTGCATAATCCTTTTCCTCCTATGAGACGGACTTCTTTCTCTGTTGCTTCTTTTCTTGGGTACGGGTCCCTTCACTGCCCCAGAAGTTCTCTTGTCTCTGGAACCTATGAGAGAGGACCCAGCAGCTGCAAGTGTCTCCTCCACTAATGGGAGATGTCCACATCATGCAAGCAGTGGTGTAGACACTGGAAGAAGGGCCCCAGAAAGTAAAGTGCAGAAGAGAGAAGGATTGTCATGCGAGCATGACTTCAAGTAAAATGAGCATTTTCAACGTTTTTTTTTTTTTTTTTTTTATTTCATTTTGCTACTATCCTACATTTTTTACATTTTTTTTATTTAAAGATGTGACACAGATACAAATGTAAAGACAACTTCACATTGCATATAAAAGGTAATAAGCACAACGAAACAAAACAATTGCATGTGAGTGAAGGGAACCCTTCAATCAGGCTCACGCCACTAACTGAAGTCTAATACAGGGTACCTATATGCTGTTGTTTTTATGTGAAAAAAACTGAAAGCTTTAAAAAAAAATCAGTTTCTTCTTTTTGATTGTAGGTCCCCAGCCTCGTCTGTATGCTATGACTGATGACTGTAATTTGTCTAAATGTTACCATCAGATACTTACTTATTTTTTTTTTTTTTCCTTTTTTTTTTGTAATGCAACAGGGAGAGTAGGGCAACCTTACTTTATTTTGTTGTGATTTCGAAGAGGATGAAGCAGTCCTTGGAATGTCTGGCTTTATTTAATTTTTTTTTTAAAGTGCAACCATTAATGTTAACATTTTTTTTTTTTTTCTAGGAGTGTGTACCTTTATCTGGCAGGTACCCGCTCCCACTTCCAATCTGTTTGCATAGACGAGCAGAGCACAAGTTTAACCCCCCTCTCCGTGCCCACAACCTGCTGGAACACATTACAGGTCCCAGGAGACTGCAAGACCATTCATAAAGTGCAGTGCGTCTCACAAATGCACACTGAGAAGCCAGCCGTGAGCCATCATGAACTCACTGCTGGCTTCCCACACTCAAGATGGCGGCGCCGGGGACCAAAGACCAGCAAAGAACCAACCCAGGGGATGACAGTGTTGGCTCCCTGAGCTGAGTACCTGTTCAAAAAAATTCAGCAGTGTCAGTATTTGTTGCTGGAGTTACTCTTAAAGTATAAACATTTAGGTAATTTATTTAATTTACCACTGTCCATCCTCAGCTGAAACAGGGTGGATTATTCCAAATATTAACGTTTATGGTGAAGCTATAGCTTAAAGCCTAACTCCAAATTGAATGTGCCTTTCAATTGTTTGGGCCAAGCTGGCTGGGATTTTCACAAACTTTGTTACAGATTCCTACCTTATGATGATCTGAAAAATAAGCTGTATGTCTGTGTCCATGGGCAATGTGAATGGGGAATTTTTTTATTAGTGATCAGCTGCTACACTTGCATGGTTTTAATGATGAAAATGGCAGGGTCTGAATCCCTTTAGATGCAATTGAAGGATAAGATCACCTTTCCAAAACTGCACATATTTTTGCAGGTAAAAAAAGTGCATTTATTTTATATATATATATATATATATATATATATATATATATATATATATATATATATATATATATATATATATATATATATATATATATATATATATATATATATATAATTTATTACACTGCAGCCTGTAGAGCATTTCACCTTCAACAAACAGATTGCAGGTGCAATGCCAGGATCCTGCAGACAGTTACTAAACTGCATGAAGAATCCATGAACTACAAGGGCGCTCACCAGCGCAGCGGGTGATGGTACTTGTAGTTCATTCATTGACTGATATCTGTGAATAAATTAAATGACTGTGTGGGCAGAGCCCTGCACAGCTGCTCTGTTTTTCAAATTTTTACAGTGGGTGCAGGGAGACAATCCCCTGCCCGATGTCACAGAGAGGGGAGCGCTGGTAGCTGGAGCTTGTTGCATGTTACACCCTAAATATGGGTGTAACATGCTCCTACAGGTGAACCTAGCCTTTAAACCTTGGGAGTATCCGTAAATCAGTAAGCCAATCACACAAGCAGGAAACTGCATTTCTGGGGGGCGTTCTGTAAACCATCTGTGTACAGCACATCTCCAGGTTGTCATATTGCATTGTATTTTACAGAAAACGACTGTGCCGTGGATTGAAAAGGAAAGGCAATTTAAAAAAGTTACATTACAACAGGGCTTAACAAAACCCAGGCACCAGGTCACCATGGCGACTGGAAATTATCGTCCTGGTGCCTGGGCTACACTGCAGCAGCAGTCTGGATTTGTCTTATGTCAGGGCAAGGTCGGGCTGGCTGGTAATTGAGGCCGTGGCTTTGCGGCCTGCTGGAGCAGGATACACGCTCCATTGTGCAAACCGGAGGTGTCCCCTGGTGGGCAGGGCTGTGACGAACGTGGCTGAGGGCTTCCCTTGCTTTCTTTCACTGCCTGTCCACCTCCAAGATCTCCTTCCCAGTTTGACAGCTGGATGCGTGCTTTATCTGTCGCCGTTTTCTTTACCGGCGGGGAGTGCCACCTATCGGTGCAGCCAATCAGTGCCTATTCGTGCCCACCCCATAAGTGCAGCCTCATCAGTGCCCCTCAGTGCCACCTCATCACTGCAGCCTATCCACACACATCAGTGAAGGAGAAAAGTTACTTGTTTTCTAAATTTTAAAACAAACTAAAAAGTTTTTTTTTTTTTTTTTTTTTTTTTTTAATTTTCGGTCTTTTTTGGCTTGGCCCCCGGCGTGAGCAATTCCTATTGCCCAAAGCTTCAGACATGCAGTGCCGGGCAGCTGATTTAAAAATCTGTCTCCTAACTTTTTTAGCTGGCTCCTAGATGAAAAGCAAATTTGTCAAGCCCTGAATTACAATGGGACTTGTGTCGTAGTTGTATTTGCTATGTTGTTGTTGTTTTTTTTTCTTTTGTTTTTTTGTAATAGACATGTTTACTGACACTCAGATACTGGACCTTGTGAATGAAGTGTTTTAACTGTAGAATTGTGTGCATTTCCTAGCTAACAGCCAGTCAGCTTCTAATCTTCCCTAATATGTGGAAAGGTAGAATGCCTAAGGGAGACACTGATTGTTTGCTAGGAGAGGGATGTGGAATAAATAATTGTACACATTTGCAATGTTTGGAGGTTATGTGGTGATTCTATGTTACCAAAATTACACAATATCGCAAACTTGGACCGTAATTTGCTAAACCCAGGACCCTGCATTCACTATATCTGGTCTCCCACAGTACACATAACATGGAAATGCAATTATTTTGATAAAGCGGAGTTCCACCCAGAAATGAAACTTCCGCTTATCCGGTTCCTCCCCCCCCCCTCCGGTGTCACATTTGGCACCTTTAGGGGGGGGGGTGGAGTGGGGAAGGAAGCTGATACCAGTCTAATACAGGTATTTGTTCCCACTTCCGGCGAAAGATCGCTGCAGTATCTTTCTGCAGTGATCTACGCCGTGTCCTGCCCCTCCTCTGTCCCCCTCGCTGTCTTCTGGGTGACACACAGGTCCCGGAAGACAGCAGGGACCAGTCAGAACTCGCAGCGCGACTCGCGCATGCGTAGTAGGGAAACGGCTTCACTTGCTGATTCCCTTATTTAACTACTTGCCTACCAGCCACGAACACCTCCTTACTGACCAAGCCATTTTTCAGCTTTCAGCGCTGTCGCATTTTGAATGACAATTGCGCGGTCATGCAACGCTGTACCCAAATAAAATTTTTATCATTTTTTCCCCACAGATAGAGCTTTATTTTGGTGGTATTTGATCACCTCTGCGGTTTTTATTTCTTGCGCTATAAACAAAAGAAGAGGGACAAGTTTGAAAAAACATAATATTTTTTACTATTTATTATAATAAATATCCAATTTTTTTTTTTTTCTTTTAAACAAATTTTTTCCTCAGTTTAGGCCAATACGTATTCTTCTACATATTTTTGTTAAAAAAAATCGCAATAAGCGTATATTGATTGGTTTGCGCAAAAGTTATAGCGTCTACAAAATAGGGGATAGATTTATAGCATTTTTATTATTATTATTTTTTTTTACTAGTAATGGCGGCGATTTGCGATTTTTATCGTGACTGCGACATTGCGGCGGACACTTCGGACACTTTTGACTCATTTTTGGGACCATTCACATTTATACAGCGGTCCGTGCTATAAAAATGCATTGATTACTGTATAAATGACTGGCAGGGAAGGGGTTAACGCTAGGGGGCGCTGCAGGGGTTAATGTGTACCCTATCTTGGTGATTCTTACTGTGGGGGGAGGGGACTGACTGGGGGAGGAGACCGATCGGTGTCCCTATGTACAAGGGACACACCATCGGTCTCCTCTCCTCTGACAGGACGTGGATCTGTGTGTTTACACACACCGATCCACGTCCTGCTCGATTACCGGGCAATCGCGGGTGCCTGGCGGTCATCGCGACCGCCGGGCACGCGCACCGGGGCCCCAGCTACGCGGCGGGCGGGCGCGCGCCCCCCAGTGGCCAAATTGTAGACGACGTCATATGACGGCGTCCCGCCGTCATTTGACAGTGGGCGGTCAGCTAGTGGTTAAGATGCCGGCGCCTCCACCGGAGCCGAGAGATGGGTCTTGTGACTTCTGTCACTGTCCAGCCAAGCACTAGTTAAAGCTTGTAGGAGGAGTTTTCGGACTGACCTATGAGACTGTAAGACCCCTGACCCTCTTTCTGGAGACTGCTGATTGGCCCTGTGCTGATCACATGCACTCTCCCAAGAAAAAAAAAAACCTCTAGCAGAACACCAGACAACGCATGTGCAGCGTGACTCTATAGACTGTGTGTTATCAGAAAATTATCAGGGGACAGTGGAAGGAGGGGAGCATCAGAGAAGCCAAGATTAAACAGCTTTTTTACATAATGCAGATTAACCCCTTGGGTTCCAAAGTGAGTATAACAAGCATGCTTTACAGACTGATTTTACTGTTGTGGGTTTAGTAACACTTTAAGGTTATGTTCGTGATCTTCCTAAGGACCTGTGTTGATGGGTAATTGTTGGGGTCGGAGTACTTCTCTCCCTATACAAGTCTATGGGAATACAAAAGGAAGTCAGAAGGTCAGCTGCACCTGTCATTGAATTCTGAATCCTCTCAGAGGCATCTCAAACTGTCAAAAGCAAGCTCATTGGCACTGCCCAGAGAGGGCATGCATACTTCAAACATAAGATCTTCGGCTCTGAAGAAATGTACTTCATAGTGCTGTTCTCTGTTGACTGCATTTATGGTACTGAAGATGAATTGTGAATGAATAATGATTTTGTCCATTTCACATGCCTTGAGTTGGTGTTAAAGTTTCCTGCTCTTATACAGCTATTGTATTTATTTATCATTACAGAATGGAGCCTTTTAATTTAGCCTCATTCATGTTTTAGTTTTTATTCAAAACCACAAAATACATCACCCTCCGCAATTCTGAGGCCACTGTGTCTTGGATTGTGGGAAGAATTGCTGTGGGGAGATGGGCTGTATTATAATGATGCTCTTCTGAGGGTTCCGTCACTGCGCTGAATACAGTCTTTGTGTGTCCGTTAACGTCACCACTTCAACTACATTCGTAAGCCTCGGAGATAAACCCAGGGAAAAAGCTTTGAGACCAGGGGCTGGGGGAGCTCCCCCAAGGATCTAAAGAAGCTGGCTTTGTTTTCAGAAGGTCTCAGTGTGTCCAACTCCCCTCACTAACATGCCTGGCCCTCCCCCACCTTCCTGTCAACTTTTCCTAACAAGTTTGCTCTTCGGGGTACTTGGTGATCAAGAGTCATAAGTGACGCATCAGCCTCTCAACACAATAGTCTTTGATTGTGCGTCAGTTCTATGCAGCTGTGCCCTTATGTTGCCTGTAATTGTATGAACTCTCTTCCTGGCATGGTAGAACTGCCAGCTTTCATCTCATCCTCAACATGGACAACCTACTGAATGGGCTTCAATTTTTTATTAACTCTTCTTACCACCAACTCCAAACAGTTGTAGTGGCATCGTATTCATATCTAAAACACGGCAAGGATAAGCTTGACATGCAGTAATTGAGAACTTAGAAGTTTGCCACTTATTTCTGTTTTATTAGGCAGGTCTGCTTTATTAAAGGGTAACTCCATCTTTGTGGGGAATAAAGAATAGCTGTATGTGTGTGTGTATATATATATATATATATATATATATATATATATATATAAGACACAAGTCCATCAAGTTCAACCTGTGTGTGTGCGCCTTTATGTCAATATTACATTGTATATCCCTGTATGTTTTGGTCGTTTAGGTGCCTATCTAATAGTTTAAAAAAAACTATCTATGCTCCCTGCTGAAACCACTGCTTGTGGAAGAGAATTCCACATTCTTACCATAAAAAAACCTTTACACTGTTTCCGGTTAAATCGCTTTTCATCTCATTTTATTGAATGGCCACGGGTCTTTTTAAATGCCCTTTCGTGGAAAAGTTTTATCCCTATTGTGGGGTCACTAGTACAGTATTTGTACATTGAAATCATATCCCCTCTCAAGTGTCTCTTCTCCAGAGAGGATTATTTCAGTGCTTGTAATCTTTCCTCATAACTAAGATCCTCCAGTCCCTTTATTAGCTTTGTTGCCCTTCTCTGTACTCACTCCATTTCCAGTACATCCTTCCTGAGGACTGGAGCCCAGAACTGGATGGCTTACTCCAGGTGCGGCCGGACCAGAGTCTTGTAGAGTGGGAGCAATATCATTTTATCTCTTGAGTTAATTCCCTTTTTAATGCATGCCAATATTCTATTGGCTTTGCTTGCAGCAGCTTGGCATTGCCTGCCGTTGCTGAGCCTGTCATCTACTAGGACACCCAGGCCTTTTTTCATCCTAGATTCCCCCAGAGATTCTCTCCCTAGTGAGTAGATTGCATTCATGTTTTTGCCACCTAAATGCATTATTTTAAATTTTTGCCATGTAGTTGCCCATCCCATTAATTTGTTCAAATACTGAGATTGGAATGAAGGGGAAAAAAATGCGCTAAAGTGAATGTAATAAAAAGCAGCTGATACTCAAACAAAGTATACAGAATGGTGAAATACCGGACCAATTTGCAGCCAAAGGACCAGGCCCCTTTTGTGCGATTCGGCACTGCGCCGCTTTAACTGACAATTGCGCGGTCGTGCGACGTGGCTCCCAAACAAAATTGACGTCCTTTTTTTCCCACAAATAGAGCTTTCTTTTGGTGGTATTTGATCGCCCCTGCGGTTTTTATTTTTTGCGCTATAAACAAAAATAGAGCGACAATTTTGAAAAAAATGCATTATTTTTTATTTTTTGCTATAATAAATATCCCCCAAAAATATATAAAAAAACATTTTTTTTCCTCAGTTTAGGCCGATACGTATTCTTCTACATTTTTTTGGTAAAAAAAATCGCAATAAGCGATTATTGATCGGTTTGCGCAGAAGTTATAGCGTTTACAAGATAGGGGATAGTTTTATAGCATTTTTATTAATAATTTTTTTTTTATTATTAATGGCGGAGATCTGCGATTTTTTTTTTTGTGACTGCGACATTATGGCGGACACATCGGACATTTTTGACACATTTTTGGGACCATTGTCATTTTTACAGCAATTAATGCATTTAAATGCATTGATTTCTGTATAAATGACACTGGCAGTTTAGGAGTTAACCACAAGGTGGCAGTGTAGGGGTTAAGTAGGCCTAGGGGTTTTTTTTTTACTGTGGGGGGGCGTGGCTGTCAGCTAGTGAATGCTGATCTCTGCTCCAATCACAGGGATCAGAGATCGGCGTCACTAGTTGCTAGGCAGAACGGGGAGATGCTGTTTATCTCGGCATCTCCCCGTTTAGCCGCTCCGTGAGACGATCGCGGGAGTCCCCGCGGCGATCGAGGCCGGACTCACGGGGGTCCCGACCGGCGCGGGAGCGCGCCGCTCCCGGCGCGCTCCCGATGGCACGGACAGGCTAAAGGAGGGACGTATATATACGCCCTCCTGCCTGTACGTGCCATTCTGTCGACGTATATCGTCGTGCGCCGGTCGGCAAGTGGTTAAATGTATTACCCTTTGGGATGCACTGGCTAAAACCCTTATTTAATATGCTCCTAAAGCACACCCATTTTTCCTCTGTGTTCTTTGTTCCTAGGATTTTATCCCATTTATTATCTTCTAGCAAGGAGCGTAGTTTCTGAAAGTTGACTCTTTTAAAATTCCGTGTCTTTGTATTCCCCTTATGTTTCCTATTTGTGTGATTTATGCTGAAACAAATTGACCTGTGATCGCTGTTTGCTAAGTTGCCCCGTATTTCTACATCCGCGATCAAGTCTGTATTGTTAGTACCGTATTTATCGGCGTATAACACGCACTGGCGTATAACACGCACCCCAAGTTTAGGAGGGCATTTTAAGGAAAAAAAGTTTTAGGAGGGAAGTTTAGGGAAAAAAAAACAACTTACATTTAAGCGTCATTGCAGCTTGCCCAGCGTCATTGCAGCCTTGCCCAGCGTCATTGCAGCCTTGCCCAGCTTCATTTGCAGCCTTGCCCAGCTTCATTTGCAGCCTTGCCCAGCTTCATTTGCAGCCTTGCCCAGCTTCATTTGCAGCCTTGCCCAGCGTCATTGCAGCCTTGCCCAGCGTCATTGCAGCCTTGCCCAGCGTCATTGTAGCTTGCCCAGTGCCATTGTAGCTTGCCAGCGTCATATTCATTCTTTTCCTGGTTCAAATTTCCCGCCGCCGAGATGCTGTGGCGTGCGCCGCCGAAAAAACCCGAAGCACGGCCGAAAAAGACAAGAAACAATGCATTACTAGACCTACTGATTACCGTATTTAATCGGCGTATAACACGCACTTTTTCCCCCTTAAAATCGGGGGAAAGTCGTGGGTGCGTGTTATACGCCGATACCCCCCCAAAAAATGACAAAAATTGCAAGCGCCGCTGAAAAATAGCGAGCGCTGCCGAAAAGCCCCCGGAAAAAGCCGAGCCGACTCGGACGGCTAAGCTCGCGGTCCCGCCTCCCTGCTGTTTCCATAGCGAGCGCAGGGAGGCGGGACTACGAGCAGACCAGAGACCGCTCGGCTTTTTCCGGGGGCGCTTCGTTCTTTTTCGACCGCGCTTCGGGTTTTTCCGGCAGCGCTCGCTATTTTTCATTTTTTTTTAAATCTAGGCTTGTAACTTGTACAGTATAGGATTTCATATCATCTGTGCGATGTCTTGCCACGAAGAGTTAATCCATGTCTGAGCAATCCACTTATATTTTTTCAGTGGGATAAAAAACCGACAGAGAGAGAAATACCAGTCAGTCCCCCCTGTGAGTGACAGGTGATTTACATATCTCATGCACGACCCTTAGAGAGGCATTATGTGTAATTCTCATCCCCTCCTCCTTTCTTCTCCAGCTCTCCCAGTATTGGCTGCTCAACACCTAAGCATGATTGGGCATGCTGAAGTCATGTGGTGACTTTTATGGGTTTTGACTGGATGTTGGTGATCATAGCAGAAGTTCAGTGTAAGAAAATGCATTTTGTCAAGGGTAGTGTAGAGGTGAACGGGGAGTCTACTGACATCACAACTCCACCCACCGAGTGCCAGACAACAGACCCACCCACAAAATCTGCAGTTTTTCGGGGGAGGGGAGATATTTGACAGGTAAGGATACATGCAGGAGGCATGTATATCCTTATAGATAACCACTATGACAGTAGTTTAGAAAGGATGAGAGTGGGTTTACATCCACTTTAATCTTTGCTTATTCCACAAAGTACACTGGTGCTTTGTTCTACTTTTTCTGAAAGTAAAGCTTTCCCAAGGCTACTTTTACACTAGGCATTTTCCAGGCGTTTTAGCGCTAAAAATAGCACCTGAAAACCGCCTCCCATGCCACCCCAGTGTCAAAGCCAGAGTGCTGTAAGCAGCGTCTTTGGGCTGTATACAGCGCTCCTAAACCTCCCCTGTCCATTGGAATGCATTGGCAGCGCTACCGAAGCGCCTGCAAAGCGATTTGGAAGCACCACAACACGGACGGTTTTAATCCTTCGGCTGCTAGCGGGGGGTCAAAAACGCCCTGCTAGCAGCCGAAAAGCACCTAAGGCCACTTTCACACTGGGCCTGCACCATGTTAGCGGTAAAGCATCTCTCCTTTTAGCGGCAGTTTGCTGTCATTTTAACAACAGTTTGCTGTCATTTTAACAGCGCTTTTCGGCCATTGGGGTGGCATGGGAGGTGGATTTCAGATGCTTTACAGGAGCTATTTTTAGAGCTAAAACGCCTTCAGTGTGAAACTAGCCTTGGAGCCGCTGTCAATCAACCAGCTAAATTCACCCTTGCCAAACATATTCCTGTATGTCATGTGTGGATGAGGGCTTGTGTGTAGTTCCAATGAGCGCTGAGAGAAATAGCCGTCAATCACTACGGTTTGCAGCATGCGCACACATGTGACAATGCTACAGAGGGAAGATCGGGCTGAAGAATGTTGCCACAAGGATTAAAAGTACCAGTAATTGACAGGATCACCAGATATTTTCAATTCATAGCAATGTTCTCAGAAGAACAAGTGTAGCACACATAATCAGGCAAATAAATGTTCTTGCGTGTAATCAGCGTCCGATGCGTCTGCAGGTGTGACTGCCCCCTTTAGTACATAAAAAAAACTTGTTAATATTGCTAGAAATTTTATGAATTGATTAACTTCCTGTGCTTGCTGCCTCTGTTTACTGTTATCAATAAAGATGAGTATACACTAGTAGAATTTTGACTGAAACTCTGTATACAAATTCATATCAAAATTCTCAGAACATTCGAATGTCGTTCAATAAAAGTAAAAGATTTTGTTTGCTTTTAATAATCCTTTATAGAGTGTACGAAAATTACATTTTTAGAATTTTGTACATTTGAGAAAAAACTTCCATCCTACTATTTAAAATGTTGTTGTCACTGCAGTCAAACAAACGTCGATTTGACCCCACTAATGATTAGAAGAACAAATTAAAGTTTTTACAACAAAAAATGCTGAACTTCTATTAGTGTATACCCAGCTTTAACATTGTTCCTGGCTAAGGCTGAGTTCACACTGGTGCGATGTTAGACATTGCATGTGATTCACACCACACTGCTGTTCAGATCACATGCGATGTCTGTGCGATGCAAATTCAGCCATACAGATTGGCTGAATTTGCATTGCATTCGCACCAAGATGGTGCAGGACCCTTTTTTTTGGTCCACACTGGAAACTAATCACATGGGTGTTCACATCTATGCAATCCAATTCCTCCACTGCGATATGCAAACCGATCTGGGGGTGTCATTACCTTTCTAGTGACACCCACAGCGGTTCGCATAGGACAGAAGTCTGCAAATGACAGAACACCTGTAGTTCGAGTAGAGATGTTCTGTAGGTCTTTCCCTGTGTGACAGCTATGCTTCTCCAGAGATAAAGTGTAGCGAATGATGATAATAGTAGATAGAAAGTGTTCCTGGCAGGATCAGCAGGTAAAAATAAAGGCATACAAAAGACAAAAAACAAAGCTAAGGCAGCTACCAGATCTGGCACTGGGAAGCTGCAATATTTAGCGTTTTCGTTCTTGGGCTTAACATGATTGTGAAGGATTTATTTTTAATAACAAACATGTTATGTTCTGTGCAATGGTTTTGCACATAGCACCCCCGATCCTCTTCTTTTTGGATCCCCCGCTGGCGGTCCTGGCTTTCACCTGCCGAGAACCCCCTATAGCAAGCCTTTTGCAGGCTTGCTCTAGATTTGCAGGCTGTGTGTCCATTCACACATGAGTGCGGCTCAGCCATTTCCTCATTTGCTCACTGTCTGTGATTGGCAGGAGCTAATGGCTCCTGCTGCTGTGTGAGCCAGTGAGGAGAGAGAGACACGGGAGAGACGCTGCTCTCATGCACATCACTGGATCAAGATGGGGCTTAAGTATAAGGGGGGCTGGGGGGAGCTGCACCCAAACGTAGAATGCATTAAGTTAACAAACTTTGAACCTTTAGAACCACTTTAACTTCTCTTCATGGTCTTGAAGTCGTGATTTAGGTTCACTGGTTTTAAAGCATGCCTGTCATTTTCTAGAAACTGTATTCCTAAAGGAGATGGCAGGAAAGAAAGCCACTGTCTTTTTCAACAAGGTTTTATTGGATTTTCAAAAGGTGCTTTAAAAGGTTGCTTTACATGGTTATTCCCCACCCATTTGTCAGTGGGTTTAGGATTCTCAGTGATTTTTTTTTTTGTTGGGGATTCCAAACTTCTGAAAGATAAAGTTTCCAGGAGAAAGGTGGGTAAAGTCACCCGTGTTTTTTTTTTTTCTTTTTTTTCAATCAGGGTTGAATAAAAAGAAAAAAAATTACCTGATCCACCCACACATGCTGTGAATGGGAGAACATCATTTGTGTTGTATTCTTCCCTGCCATCAGAATACACAGATTAGTTTGCAGGCTAGCCGATGGCACTGATTGTTTGTTTGAGAAAAACCCAACAGGATGGTTGCACAGAAGTCAATCAGTATATATCGACTCCTGTGCAACCAGCCTACCCATACATAGATTGAATTTCAGCCGGTCCCCGTTGAATTAGCCAAATTTCGATCCGTGCATGGCCGCCCTTTAAGAGATGACTCTCACATCTTTGACTTTACAGAAAAGGATAATAGCTGTGCGTATGTACAAACTCCACCTCTGTGTCAGAAATCATGCACCTAGTGTTGGCATACAAGTCACATTTTGTGTTTAAAGGTGCTGATTTCAGGTAACTCGAATAACGAAATGTAGGTCAGTGCTCAAAATGTAGCAAACAGGACCCTTTTACCAATACAGGAATGGACCCTGTTTAAACAATGCATTGAAATAACAGGGCTCATGTCCAAATTAGGAACACATTTCATCAAATCTAATCCTATGCCATGGTGACATACATACATACATACATACAGTGGTGGCTTGCGAAAGTATTTGGCCCCCTTGAACTTTTCAACCTTTTGCCACATTTCAGGCTTCAAACATAAAGATATAACATTTTTATTTTTTGTGAAGAATCACCAACAAGTGGGACACAATTGTGAAGTGGAACGAAATCTTTTGGATTTTTGAAACTTTTTTAACTAATAATAAAATGAAAAGTGGGGCGTGCAAAATTATTCGGCCCCCTTGCGTTAATACTTTGTAGAGCCACCTTTTGCTGCGATTACAGCTGCAAGTCGCTTGGGGTATGTCTCTATCAGTTTTGCACATCGAGAGACTGAAATTCTTGCCCATTCTTCCTTGCAAAACAGCTCGAGCTCAGTGAGGTTGGATGGAGAGCGTTTTTGAACAGCAGTTTTCAGCTCTTTCCACAGATTCTCGATTTGGATTCAGGTCTGGACTTTGACTTGGCCATTCTAACACCTGGATACGTTTATTTGTGAACCATTCCTTTGTAGATTTTGCTGTATGTTTGGGATCATTGTCTTGTTGAAAGATAAATCTCCGTCCCACTTTCAGGTCTTTTGCAGACTCCAACAGGTTTTCATCCAGAATGGTCCTGTATTTGGCTGCATCCATCTTCCCCTCAATTTTAACCATCTTCCCTGTCCCTGCTGAAGAAAAGCAGGCCCAAACCATGATGCTGCCACCACCATGTTTGACAGTGGGGATGGTGTGTTGAGGGTGATGAGCTGTGTTGCTTTTACGCCAAACATATCGTTGTGCATTGTGGCCAAAAAGTTCGATTTTGGTTTCATCGGACCAGAGCACCTTCTTCCACATGTTTGGTGTGTCTCCCAGGTGGCTTGTGGCAAACTTTAGACGAGACTTTTTATGGATATCTTTGAGAAATGGTTTTCTTCTTGCCACTCTTTCATAAAGGACAGATTTGTGCAATGTACGACTGATTGTTGTCCTATGGACAGACTCTCCCACCTCAGCTGTAGTTCTCTGCAGTTCATCCAGAGTGATCATGGGCCTCTTGGCTGCATCTCTGATCAGTCTTCTCCTTGTCTGAGCTTAAAGTTTAGAGGGACAGCCAGGTCTTGGTAGATTTGCAGTGGTCTGATACTCCCATTTCAAAATGATCGCTTGCACAGTGCTCCTTGGGATGTTTAAAGCTTGGGAAATCTTTTTGTATCCAAATCCATCAGTCATTTAGGACAACATTGGATCATTCAGAGATCCTCGCTGAACTTCTGGAGTGAGTTTGCTGCACTGAAAGTAAAGGGGCCGAATAATTTTGCACGCACTACTTTTCAGTTTTTTATTTGCTAAAAAAGTTTAAAATATCCAGTAGATTTCGTTCCACTTCACAATTGTGTCCCACTTGTTGGTGATTCTTCACAAAAAATTTAAATTTTATATCTTTATGTTTGAAGCCTGAAATGTGGCAAAAGGTTGAAAAGTTCAAGGGGGCCGAATACTTTCGCAAGTCACTGTACATACATACATACAGACATATATAGATAATTGAGACATATGGGGCTAGAATAATGTTTCAATTTGACGGGTTCCCAAATACACTGAAGTTTTCATAGTCCACTTCCTCCTGGTCTTTCAAAAGGCTCTGGTGGGGATTTATAAATAACCTGTTTGGAAACCAAGTAATACTGCTCTTCACATTTTATTCATAATTCACTGCTGGGCTGTTTTTATTATGTTTTAAGATGAGTCACATTTTTACGTCCTATAGAACTTAAGTCCAGCCTTAGGTTTTATAATTTTCCCATTTATTTACTGTACTTTGTTTTCCACTTACATTTCGACTACTGAATGTGTTTGGTAAATTTGAGTCAACTGTGTTTTTTCAGTGATATTTCTTTGTCATTGTAGTTGATGTTACTGCTGCGCTGCCACTTCAGGTGGCTTCTGGCACCCTTCCTATGGACCTTCGGCTGGATCCCCAGTATGCCATATCAGGAGCTGACAGTGGGAGGGAGCAACAACTTCAGCAAGAACTGATATCACTAAAGCAAAAGCAGCAAATACAGCGGCAGATCCTTATAGCAGAGTTTCAGAGGCAGCATGAACAGCTGTCAAGACAACATGAAGCCCAGCTACATGACCATGTAAAGGTGAGAGCTCATAGGCGTTGTGCTTTCTTTTCCAGTAAGTACTAATGTTGTGCTAATGTATTGACCTTGTTTACAGCAACAACAAGAACTCCTGGCCATGAAACATCAACAGGAGCTTTTGGAACACCAAAGAAAGCTGGAACAGCATCGACAGGAGCAAGAAATTGAGAAACAACAGAGGGAACAGAAACTGTTACAGTTAAAGAATAAGGAAAAGGGAAAAGAAAGTGAGTATTTGAGGCTTCAGAATGCAGAGAGCTGCTTGGTGGAATATTGGTATGTAAGGTTATATTATAGAAGATTCCGTCAGTAAAACACACAGTGGTGTTTCAGTTAAAGATTTAATATGCATATGACCAGAGAGCATTGAATCCAAATAAATGTCATGACAGCCTAGAATCTTTATATCTTAATCGTAACCATACAGGACGCAGGATGTGTAGTCCTAGAACCTGGGTTTTATACCGCTGCCCTCGGGTATTAATCATTTAACCCCACCAACTCTGTGGGACTACCGTTTCTTGCTAGTGTCTTTATGTGATGACCTATTCTCTGCAGAAGCCTCTACACCAATTTTTATTCCACTTCAACTGACAGTTCTATCAGTTTCCCTCTATGTATATCTTGGGATCCATACCCAGACTTCACATCAGCGGGGCTAGCCTGTAATGTTTGCAGCTTTGGGCGCTGGATTCTGCATGGGCAAAATTACAAAATAATATTGATCTCCCTGCCCTCTCCTTGCTACCTACTGTCCAAACTACTAGCTTCACCTTAAGACCCGACAGACTTGAATCCTGCCCTGAATCAACCCTATGCATAAGGAGTGGTAATCCCAGTTCCTGCTAAAGAAAAAGATTAAAGTTTTACTTAAACCTATTCCTGTTCCCAAAACTGAACATATATCTGCATGCCTAATCGGCTTAAAAAATTCTGCCCTTTAGACTTCCCTTTGCCTAGAGTAGTTGGGACTGATTTTAGGCATGGTACCAGTGAAAATGTTCCCTTTCCAGTGAAAATTCCCTCCATTGCAGCTTCTCCCTCAACAGCTTCAAAAGATAGTGGATAGAGGAAGGACAGATTCTGGTGATCCTTAACTCTCCAAATTGTCCCAGGAGAACTTGGTGCACAGACCTGCTCAAAATCTTGGCAGAGAGGTTGTGGCCTCTTTCAAACAGGTCAGACCTCCTGTCACAAAGCCCTCCCTGCTTCGCAGTTGCTGGCTTTAACGGCATGACTGTTAAACTCAGGTCCTAAATGATAGGGAAGTTACTGATTCCGTCACTCCCACCTTGCTCAAATCAAGGAAATGTGCTTCCTGTAAGATCTACCATCAGAATTAAAAGGCCTATGTTGGCTGGTGCAAAAGTGGCAGCTCAAAACTGGGGATGATTTTATTTTTTCACATACTGGCCTTTCTCCATTCTAGTCTAGACCAGCATCCGGCTCTCAGTACTCTAGTCTAAAGGGAAAGGTTACTACCCTACCTATTCTGTTCCAAATATGTTTTTCACACCCTTATGGTAAGACCATTATACCAAGTGTGGCTTATGTTAATCCCCCACTTAGAACTCTGGTGTCTCTCTGGGATCTAAATCTGGTACATTTGGTACTTCAGAGACCTCCCATGGAACTGATATGCTATATCCCTTTGGAGGATCTCACCAGTAAAGTGACCATATTGGTGGCCATTACCTCCATCAGGCATGTCTCAGAGTTGGCAGCTCTTTCTTGTAAAAATAACCCTCTCTTTTCTTATATAGAGATAAAGTGCTCCTGAGACCCAGGTCTTTCTTTCACCTCGGTGAGGCTATAGTTCTCCCTTCCCTCTGTCCTGCCTTAAAGCAGGCCAAGGAGATTTAATTCCATAGTCTGAATGTGATCAGAGCAGTGTGAGGGTTTACCTAGCTACGATATCTTCCTTTTGAAAAACTGCTTTCCTTTCTGTCCTCCCTGAAGATTTAAAAGAAAGGTCATTCTGCCTTTTCTAGGTGGCTCGGGCAGCTCCTTTCCAGGGCTTATGCGCTCAAGGAAAGGGCCCACTCCACCAAATCTATTAAGGGTTCCTGGGCCTTTCAACACCAAACATCCGTTTTGTGAGTTTACAAAGCTGCCACAATTTATACTTTCTCAGTTATATGGATGGATCTTTAGGCCTCTGCTGATGCAAAATTTGGTCGCAAGGTGCTTTAGGCTGTCATCAACCTAATGTGCCTGTTTGTCTTTGTTTGCTATATTGTTGGCCACCCTTCAGTTCATTGCTTGGAGACATTATGTGGTCTATATGACTACACCTCTAGTGTCCTGTACTGTATGACTAACATGATAGGAATTTTGACTTGCCTGTAAATTCCATATCTTGGAGTACAGTACAGGACACAGGTCTCTGTTCTTTGCTTTGCCTTTTTGCTTGTTACAAAACTGGAGCCCCACGCAGTGGGTTGGGTTATATGAGGTTGCACTGTGTGGCATTCTCAGCAAAGCTTTTGCCAGTGTCCAATCAATTGACTGTAGCTGCATATAACTTCTGGTCTATAACTGCACATTCTGTGTCCTGTACTTTACAGGTAAGTTAAATTTTTTCATTTTTATCGAGGTTTGAATTCGCAATCTACATGTTTTATAAAAGGCAAATTATTTCAAAAGAGAATCTGTCATGAGATAAGTATAGTGACTGCTGTTGCAGTCCTTCTAAAAATGCTAGTTGCCTGGCTGTTTCAGTATGTTTCAGTCAGGCCAAGAAGAGGCGTGCCATACGTAAGTGTCAAAGTGTGTCAGGACTACTTATCTCTACTTGTTCTGCGTCAGCTACTCAGACAGCATTGAAGCCAAAGTAGAGAAATGATCTGCCAGGGAAAGCGTAAACAGTTCAGCAATGTCCTTCATTAATCCCTCATTCTTTTATTATGATTATGTATCCTTTATTTTAGGTTTCTGAACTTTTTTTACATTACTTCCTTTTGCAATCAAAAATCATACCTTTCTGGACATATGTTAAGCTTGTCTACTGTTAGGAGGATGCCAACCCTAAAGAAGGGTTCAGACCTGTTACCAGCTTTTATTTTTTGCAAAGCTGCACTTAAATGAGGCTTAGTCTTCCTCATCTGGCAAATTGTATGTGTTTTTAACAGTTACACTATGTATTTCTTACAGTGCTTTTACACAGTGACTTTTATTTTCCTCGCAGTTTAAGCTTCTCTCTGGGTCCTCTTTTGTAGGTGCTGTAGCAAGCACTGAAGTTAAAATGAAGTTACAAGAGTTTGTCCTGAACAAGAAGAAAGCCCTTGCTCATCGTAGCCTAAATCATTGCATGTCTAGTGACCCTCGCTTCTGGTGAGTATTTTGTTTACACTTTGGGTCGGTTCAAGCTACCTGCACCATAGAGCAAAGTACGGTTTCCTTTTTTTTTTTCTAACTTTATTAAAATGTTGGTGTCAATTCATTTCTAAGCACCAAAGCGAGAAATGAAGCTAAGGGCGAGTGACAGGGTGGAATGGAGAAACCCTGATATGTTGCAAATTTCAGCACTGGAGCTCACCTGAAAGCTGTGTGAACATACGGACATTATTCTCTGTGTGCCCTTGGAGGGAACTTAGTTTTTCTAGTGATGAAAACTGCACGTCTCGGCCCAAGTGTGAACATGAGCCCTTGGTGTGTCTACATTATTTGTTTGACTGGCTGTTAGCTTAGAGGCACATGTGATACTTAATTGCCTGATTTTTTTTAAATATTTTTTTTTCAGTTGAAAATCACTTTTTGCCAACTTGCTATTGAGCCATGTGAAAATCAATGGGGAAAAAAATGAGTTGACCCTGTTATGACTAAATCAAACTGTTTTTTAGGAGGAATCAAAGCCTTTCTTTAAAAAAAAAAAAAAAAAAATATATATATATATATATATATATATATATATATATATATATAATATAAAAATTTTCACTCTTTTTTTATATTGCAGCCATTTTCTAAAATCATTTAAGTAATTTTTTTTCCTCATTAATGTACACGCAGCACCCCATATTGACACAAAAACACAGAATTGTTGACATTTTTGCAGATTTATTAAAAAAGAAAAACTGAATTATCACATGGTCCTAGGTATTCAGACCCTTTGCCGTGACACTCCTATATTTAACTCAGGTGCTGTCCATTTCTTCTGATCATCCTTGAGATGGTTCTACACCTTCATTTGAGTCCAGCTGTGTCCAACTGATTGGACTTGATTAGGAAAGCCACACACCTGTCTATATAAGACCTTACAGCTCACCGTGCATGTCAGAGCAAATGAGAATCATGAGGTCAAAGGAACTGCCTGAAGAGCTCAGACAGAATTGTGGCAAGGCACAGATCTGGCCAAGGTTGTAAATTTTTTTTGCTGCACTTAAGGTTTCTAAGAGCACAGTGGCCTCCATAATCCTTGAATGGAAGACGTTTGGGATGACCAGAACTCTTCCTAGAGCTGGCCGTCCGGCCAAACTGAGCTATCGGGGGAGAAGAGCCTTGGTGAGAGAGGTAAAGAAGAACCCAAAGATCACTGTGGCTGAGCTCCAGAGATGCAGTCGGGAGAAAGTTGTAGAAAGTCAACCATCACTGCAGCCCTCCACCAGTCAGGGCTTTATGGCAGAGTGGCCCAACAGAAGCCTCTCCTCAATGCAAGACACATGAAAGCCCGCATGGAGTTTGCTAAAAAAAACACCTGAAGGATTCCAAGATGGTGAGAAATAAGATTCTTTGGTTTGATGAGACCAAGATAGAACTTTTTGGCCTTAATTCTAAGCGGTATATGTGGAGAAAACCAGGCACTGCTCATCACCTGTCCAATACAGTCCCAACAGTGAAGCATGGTGGTGGCAGCATCATGCTGTGGGTGTGTTTTTCAGCTGCAGGGACAGGACGACTGGTTGCAATCGAGGGAAAGATGAATGCGGCCAAGTACAGGGATATCCTGGACGAAAACCTTCTTCAGAGTGCTCAGGACCTCAGACTGGGCCGAAGGTTTACCCTCCAACAAGACAATGACCCTAAGCACACAGCTAAAATAACAAAGGAGTGGCTTCTCAACAACTCCGTGACTGTTTTTGAATGGCCCAGCCAGAGCCCTGACTTAAACCCAATTGAGCATCTCTGGAGAGACCTATAAATGGCTGTCCACCAACGTTTACCATCCAACCTGACAGAACTGGAGAGGATCTGCAAGGAGGAATGGCAGAGGATCCCCAAATCCAGGTGTGAAAAACGTGTTGCATCTTTCCCCAAAAGACTCATGGCTGTATTAGATCAAAAGGCTTCTACTGAATACTGAGCAAAGGGTCTGAATACTTAGGACCATGTGATATTTCCGTTTTTGTTTTTTAATAAATCTGCAAAAATGTCAACAATTCTGTGTTTTTCTGTCAATATGGGGTGCTGTGTGCACATTGAGGAAAAAAAAATTAACAAATGATTTTAGCAAATGGCTGCAATATAACAGAGTGAAAAATTTAAAGGGGGTCTGAATACTTTCCGTTCCTACTGTGTATATAAATGTTTTTACTTTCATTTCTATTTTAAGCTGTATTGGTTGTTTTACAAGGTGAGGGTTTACACATACTTTAAGGATGTCCCATGTTGTGCAAAAAGCTTGAACTGGGAGAAATTGTCACTACAAGAATGCTCCATCCTTTTCATGGCTCTATACTTCCGATGCTATGATGGTTAACAGCCTTGTGTCTTTAGGCAAAACAGCAGTACAGATGGTCCGATGGGGACATGTTCCCTCTTCCTCTATTGAGAATTTCTTTCATTGATTACACTGCTTGTAATAATCTGTGAATGAGGTAGAGGATCTTAAGGCCGGGTTCACCCTGGTGCGACAAACGCTCCGACATTAGGAGCTCATGTCGCATGACGCGTGAAAATCAATGTTTCCCTATGGGAGCCCTCTTAACTGGTCCGACTTTGACCAAAGTCGCATCACCGTCTTGCATGATCCGACTTTGGCGTGCTCTGATCATCTTGAGGGGGAACTCCACGCCAAATTTTAATTAAAAAAACGGCATGGGTTCCCCCTCCAAGAGCATACCAGGCCCTTGGGTCTGGTATGGATTTGAAGGGGAACCCCCTACGTCAAAAAAACGGTGTGAGGGTCCCCCCAGAATCCATACCAGACCCTTATCAGAGCACGCAGCCCGACCGGTCAGGAAAAGGGGTGGGAACGAACGAGCGCCCCCTCCCCCTCCTGAACCGTACCAGGCCGCATGCCCTCAACATGGGGGGGTGGGTGATTTGGGTCCGGCCCCCCCACCCCAATGCACCTTGTCCCCTTGATGAGGACAAGGGCCTCTTCCCGACAACCCTGGTCGTTGGTTGCCGGGGTCTGCAGGTGGGGGGCTCATCGGAATCCGGGAGCCCCCTTTAATAAGGGGCCCACAGATCCTCGCCCCCCCACCCTATGTGAATGCGTATGGGGTACATCGTACCCCTACCCATTCACCTGGGGAAAAAAAGTGTCAATAAAAAAAAACACACTAGACAGGTAATTTTTTTTTAGGCAGCTCCGGGGGGTCTCTTCCGACTTCTCCACGCTTTCTGGTTCTTCTCCCAGTCTCCAGTTCTTCTCCGCGCTCTCTGGCCTCCTCCGCTATCTTCTTCCAGCTCTTTTACTAGCGTTGGCCCTGTCTTCTTCCCTCTCCTGTTCTTCCGATGTTGACACGACGCTCTCTCCCGCTGTAATGCTGTGTACGCGGTCCACAGCGACTTATATAGGCAGGGGGCATGGTCACCGGGTGATGTCATCCGGTGACCCCACCCCTTATGACGTCGCCAACTGGGGCATGATGGGGCGAGTTCCCCCTCAAGATTCATACCAAACACAGTGCCTGGTATTTGCGGGGATCCAAGTCGGATCCCTGTTCATTGAAAGTCGGATGTATGTCGGGCTCAAGTCGCAGGGCAAAGTCGGATCAGAAGTAGGACTACTGTCGTGTCGCACCAGTGTGAACCCAACCTAAGGCCCCTTTCACACTTATACGACTTGTCCCACGATTTGGGACTGCAAAGTAGCATGACAAGTCGTTCCCCATGATTTCCAATGACAGCCATTCATATTAGTACGACTTCAAAGTAGTCCCTGCACTACTTTGGTGCGATTTTAAAGCCACTTATACAGGCATTCCTTGAAATCACTGCAAAAATCGTGCGACTTTGAAGTCACACAAGTGTGACAGGGGCCTAAGACTCATCAGACTCCCATTCACCGTTTCTGTTTCAGGCCGGGTTCACACTGGTACGACAAACGCTCCGACGTTGGGAGCTCATGTCGCAAGACGTGATCAATCAATGTTTCCCTATAGGAGCCGTCTTAACTGGTCCGACACAAGTCGGTCTGACTTTGAAAGTGCTCTCTGTACTACTTTGATCCTACTTCAGCCCATTGACTAGCATTGAAGTAGGATCAAAGTCGGATCCTTGTCCTAACTATCCGACAATGTGTTATTTCCTGCCCCCTGCTGTAGCCCCTCTCATTGTGTGTTAGTACAACTTGTCCTTTGACCAATCAAAACTATCTGAAAAGTCGTATCAAAGTAGTATATTGTTCATGAAAGTTGGATGGATGTAGGACTTATGTCGCAGAGCAAAGTAGGATCAAAGTTGTACTACTGTCGTGTAGTATAGTGTAAACCCAGCCTCAAACAGTGTAATTGATGAAAGCACTTTTGAAAGGGGGTGGGCAGGGGCATAACTATAGGGGGTGCAGCAGTCGCGAGCGCAACCGGGCCCTGTGCTGCAAGGGGCCCATGTGGCCCCCTCTACATATGGCTGGTGGCAGCATAGGCGGTTAGGCACCGGGCGCACGGGTGACTGGAGGTGGGAGGTGACTAGCAGAGCTCCATGCTCGACTACCACACTGGCTGCTCTTTAGTTGTGCATTCCCCACACAACCTGTGTCCTCTGCCGCTCCTCCGGGTCCCCCTCTCCTGCTCCATGCAGTGCTGCTCAGTCCGGTGTAAGTCCCGCCCCCTGAGTCCGGCTCACTCTGCACTGCATGCTTCTCCCGGGCAAACAAACTTTAAGCACACAGATGCAGTGCAGCCCTATGAGAGCCGGCTCCCCAAAGGACACCGCAGGCTTGTCTGCCAGCACCCCCCCCCCCCTCCTCCTCCCCGTCATACACAGATGTTGACAGGTCTTTCTGGGAGATATGTCCCCTAAGGACAGGGACCTCATCTCCCCTAGGGGCAGGGCCCAGTTCTCCCTAAAGGACACGGACCCCATTTCCCTTGGGGACAAGGACCCCATCTCCTCTGGGGACAGGGCTCACTTCTCCCCAGAGGACAGGCACCCCATTTCCCTTAGGGACAGGGACTCCTACTTACGTGGGGACAGGGGCCCCATCTCCCCTAAGGACAAGGACCCAATCTCTCCTGGGGACAGGGCCCACTCCTCCCCAGAGGACAGGGACCCAATTTCCCATTCCCTTCTTCCTCTTTGTCTCAAAGGTGTAACATCATAGGTCTGTTTAGACCTCTGATATCTAACCAAAGTCCCCCAAAGGGACTCCTAAAAAATTGTAAAAAATAATTTAAAAAAAACTGCTGATACCAGTGGTGGAACTACAGGGCTCACAAAAGTCATACCTGTGACCGAGCCCTGGAGTTCCACCACCAGACTCTGAGGGAAGGGCCTCGGCTGGGGTTCAGGGGGGCCCTTCATGGTTTCTTGCACCGGGGCCCTGAAGGTTCTAGTTACACCACTGGGGGTGGGTCTCCGTCAGACTATCTGTACTGATGTTCTGCATGAAGACCCAAAGCTGTTAACCATCGCAGTACCGGAAGTTCAAAGCCAGAAACAGGACAGGGCATCCCTGCAGTGAAGGTTTCTCCAGGATCCATTAGGCCTGCACAACGTGGGACATCTTTGTAATGGGACATCATTACAGGTAAGTGATGTTTATAAAGCTGTAGGTTTTTTTAGTTTTTTTTTTTGTCTGGCTCAAAAGTTTTTATTTATAACAGAGTAGAAAACACAGCATCCACCATTACATCAGTAATCATAAAGATTTGTGGGATACAAAGATATTGCATATAAAACGATAAATGCGAAAGTGCGCAGGAATACATTGCAAAAGATGAACATTTTTAGTGATGGGGAAGGAAGGGGTCCCAGGGACTTGTCTGTAGTTGAGAAAGAAATACTGATCTGGCATAGATAGTCATGGATGCAGATCAGGGCTCAAGCAAGGATTCATTAAAACCTGTAGGGAAGAAGTGGGTCACCCAAGAACGCCATAATTTAGTGTACGCTGACACACTGTCTTGCAAGGCGGCTTCTATTTTACCATAACGCATGGCCTGCGTAACCCTGTTCTTAGTTTCAGTAAGGCACAACCTAGTCGTTTTTCCCAGGCCTTTGCCAGTGTCTATTTAGCAGCTGTGGTGGCCTGCCAAAGAAGTTAAAATTTCTGTTTAGGAAGAGCTACGGTGGGCTCAGGGGAGAGAGATCTATCAAATAGTGTGGAAAGGACCCCAAATACTTCAGTCTAGAAATCGCGTACCAGGAATTTTTTACCTAAATTTCAGTTTAAATGCTTGCAACCATGTCCTATTTGATTCCGGAGCACCTATGGCAGCAAAATGTCTTATATTCTGCAAATACTGATAAGAATTTGGACATCCCCCCCTCTCTGCACAGCTCCCTGTTTGGCCACCATATGTTTGGCCTCACTCGCCTTCAGGGAGGTACAGGTACTCTGCAGTGGGTGGGTTGTAGATCACCCAAGCTATGATCAGAATTTGCATAGTAGGGCACCAGCATTTAGGCACTTTGGGAAGGGAATAGAACAAGATACAAATAAAATTCTTCCATTATGTAAGGTCACAATATTTAAGTTTGTCACCATTTTATTTGCCTTAAATCACCATGTTGTTGGAAATATTTTTCCCAAATAAAATACATTGACATTTATTGAATCTTATAATTTAGAGAGTATTAAAATGAATCCAGTAATGGCTGGGGAAAGATCAGCAACATTTGTCTACAGAAGTTTTTTTTGTCTCAGATCTCTGAGTTGTGCTGAATCTCTGCACAGATAAAACTGTATGTGATTTGCAGTGGAAGTATTCCTATCTTTGTTTTAAGGACATCCTAGTAGAGGATTTTTACAGTTGATATGGATGCTGAATGCTGTATAAGTTTATCAGGGCAATGGTTACTAATTCCAATAACCATCCTAACCCACAGGAAAACTCAGCATAGCTCTCTGGACCAGAGTCCACCACCTCAGGGAGGGGTATCTGGTTCATACCACCATCCTGTCTTGGGAATGTATGACTCAAAGGATGACTTCCCCCTAAGAAAGACAGGTGAGCATTGGCGAAGTTGCTATGGTTCAGTAAATTAGCTACTGACCTGACTGTTTCTTAAAGGGACTACATTACAGTAAATGGTAGATGTTTGTTTACATCTCATTACACCCTTTGCATACTGTGTGCATGGCGAGGACAAATAAGACGTTACACCTGGTTTTATTATTGATGTATCCTTTTTTTACTACCCTCATTGACTGCTTTCACTCTCATCCTTACCACATTTATCCATTTATTATTTTCCTCGTCTCTCTGTCTCTTCATGCTGTTCCTTACCCCCACAGCCATTTCCATTTGTGTGCCTTATGAGTAGTTACAGGAATGTTTGTGAATTATTAATGTTCCTCTAGTATATTTATTTGATGTGGTCTTCTCAGGCAGTGGGCTGAGCTGGTTCCGTGGGTTAAGTCAGGTACCAGCGGAAGCTTTCACCAGTATGAAAGCTATTGATTGATTTTAATGTGGCTGTTGAGGTTCCAGTTATGCTTCCAATTTCTTAGATAAGACACTTGAACTTGTGAGAAACCCCTGGATTTACAGCACTGTGTAGGGATATTCATGCAAGTATATTATGGTCTGCTTAATGCTGCCGGAGCCATGTATGCAGCAGAATGGATTAAGGAAGTCCATAGAGCATTCAGTAACTTAACTGTATGATAAATAAATAGTAAGCTGCTTCTGTATTGTTTCCACAAGTAAGCACCACAAAACACAGAAAAAGTTCCTTCATTTTCTGACCTAAATTTTTTTTTTCTTTTTTTTTTTTTTATCAGTGTCAGAATAGATCTTGCATTAGCATGTATAGTAAATGTATTTTCTGAATAAAGATGACCTATGCATATGAAAAGGAACAGCATTAGTCTCATCAGTGTGTAACTTATTATTTAAGTACAGTTTGCAAGTATATATGCACATGGGAACAGCCATAGTGGGTCATGATTAAAATCTCTTTTCTCAGTCATTTGTCTGTGATTAAAATGAATATGTGCTTGTCCTAACCGGTTCACCTTAAAGCAGAGCTCCACCCAGTTTTGACAGGTACCTGCTCTCACTTCTGCTCAGGCCGCCTAGGTCCCAGAAGATTGCCTGACCAATGGGGAGGCGCTGCACGACTCACACATGCACAGTGCATACCCGGCTGTGAAGCCGCAAGCTGACACAGCCGGGTGCCCACACTTGCAATGCCAGGGAGTGGCGAGGGAAGCAAGCGTGGGTTCGGTCGGCAGCATCGATGGACTGTGGGACAGGTGAGTGTGTGTTTATTAAAAGTCACAAGATACATTTTTTGTAGCTGCTGACTTTTAATAAACGCACAAATGAGTGGAACTCCGCTTTAATGCAGACTTCTAAAGATGCATACACTCCTACACTTTTATTTTCTTGTTCGTTTTGTTCAGTCACTGGGAGCAGAAGGAAATTCCAGTGTCCGCTATAAGTCAGCAAATTTGTAGCTAACTGAGTGCTATAGACTTGGTCATGTGACAGCTATGACTGTTACAGTGCTGTACCATGCATACACCTTTATTCTTGGAAGAAGTAGATATTTCTTTTGGATTGTCAAGGGAGGGTAGGAAACATAAACTTAGGGGGGAATGGGGAGTTAAAGCAAGCCTGTTGCTGTGCCATGAATTGGCAAAGAGAGGGTGTCCATACACAATCTGAGCACCCTCAGTCAACTCAATCTGATGTCACCATAAACTGCTTGGTTTGGTTTGTGTTTATGCCTACAAAGATTATAGCTTATTTCAGGCAAGCAATGGTATTGACACAAGGTTATCTAACTGTTTGATCCTTAAAGGGGTTGTAAAGGCAGAAGGTTTTTTATCTTAATGCATTGTATACATTAAGATAAAAAGCCTTCTGTGTGCAGCAGCCCCCCTAATACTTATCTGAAGTCCATCTAGATCCAGTGATGTTGCACGAGAGACTCTGCTGTCTGGGACACCCCTCCTCATTGACTGAGAAAGCAGCGTGGTGCCATTGGCTCCCGCTGCTGTCAAAGTCGGTGAGCCAATGAGGAGAGAAAGGGGCAGGGCCAGGTTCCGTGTCAACCCCATTGCAAGCTGCTTGCTGTGAAGGCACTCAACAGGAGGGAGAAAACAATAATTTGTTGCGCTAGTATATGTCAAATTATAAGCAATGCTGTATTGTTTATAGGATGGGAGGGAGAAGTTAAAAATGTCCGGGGATAGGACACAATTAAAATTAGCAACAGAGAGTCAATAGACAGTTATTTAAAAAGCGACTCCTGGTTAGAATTTAGTCAGTTGAAAAAAAAAGGGGAAAATCTATAGCCTGGGTGTATTACCCCTGGGAAGAGTAACTGGCACAATGCAGGAGGCAGCACACTGAAGGGTAGAAGGCACCTTTAGGAGAAATACAAAAAAAAGAAAACAATCAGCTCCAACCTAAGTGCAGTAGTGTTATCACACGTTTTAGTTTTAGTTTTAGTAGAAATGCACCCACTCTGAGTAGTATAAAAGCGGGCACATCATAATAGAGTCCAATGGACAGCAGGGCTCCACGGGGACAATCTTCTAGCGCTGTTGTGTTTTTGTCTGACGGCGCCAGTGGCTTCCAGTGTCTCAGGCTTGAACAGGCAGGGTGCAGGTGGAGATCGTCAGTCCTGGAGTTCCTGGTCGCGGCGGATGATGCTATTAGCGTGCACGCGTTCGGAACATGTGTGACGAAGGAGCATGCATTAATTTAATATTGCTTAAGAGTTATCTATTGTGTTGGTTTTTCTGTCAATATAAGATTTCTCCTTAGAATAAAAAGAAAACTGGTGTTGCCGTGTGTCCATTTCAATATTTGGAATCTGATGTCCTGATTTTGCATGGACTTGTAATAAAAAGGGGCAAAGTGACACGGTTTCTTGATGGGGCACCACCCCACCACTACCAATACTTGCCTTTTTGCTGTGCTCCCACACCCCATTTTCTTCCTACAAGTGCTGATAAATATCTGGTATTTCAAGGTATGGGGACCAAGTGATCAATTCTCCTCCTTCAGGATGCAGCACTCGGGCTTGACTGGCCAAATTACCAGTCAAGCCCTTCAATCACTAATGTGAGGAAGGGGTAAAGGTCTTTAACATTGTTTTCAGCCCTGACATGAAGCTAATACAGGGTTTAACTCTGTTCACCTGCAGGAGTGCGAAAGTGCCAGTGGAGCGCGTGAGGCAAGGTTTGCTTTGGGGGGGGGGGGGGGGTACCCTGGGCAAATCAACAGATTTTCTTTAAGACTGTGCAAGAGAACACAGTTTTTAAGAATTACTTATGTAAGAGTTAAGCTGGCCATAGATGGATCGAAAATTTGACCACTCCTGCTGAATCAGATAAATTTCAATCCATCTATTGGCAGGCTGGTTGCACAGAAGTTGGTCTCTTGATCGACTTCTGTACAACTAGGCTGTTGAAAATGTTTTGTTCGATCAGGGACGCCGGCTATAGGGACGCCATCAGAGTGTATTCTGATGGCGAGGAAGCCTCCCTGCTGCCAGAATGCAATCGCTCCATGGAAGGGATTCCCTCATCCACCTTAAATGTGTTAGTGGAGGGATCGATTCATTTTCCTTCCTTCGTTCACCCGTTGATTGAACAAAAGAAAATGAATTGTGTATGGCCTGCTTTACTCTCCTTGCTTGAAATACTTTAGCACTTGTACATTTAGCACATTTTGCAAGTTTTAACAGAGGAATATTTTGTCTTCTCCTTCTAGTGCCTAGTTAAGTGCAAACCATTTAGTAGATATATTCATCGATGGAAGAAACTGAAGCACCTGTACTTAATTCACACAAGCGCAGGAGAACATACAAACTTCAAGCCTGTAGTGTGCTGGCCAGAACTGAACCTAGCAACTCTGTTACTCAAGGGGGCAGCACTAACCCCTCTGCCACAGTACTGCCCTATTTTACTTTTCCTAGAATTAACTCAAATTAACATAACAGTGAACTTTGTGTTTTGATTATCTTAGAAATCGCATATACCGTGTTTTTTTTTTTTTTTTTTTTGTTCTTCCATTCATTCTCTCGCTGTCTTGCTCTGTTCAGCATCTGAGCCCAATCTCAAGTTGCGTTCCAGACTTAAGCAGAAAGTTGCGGAACGGAGAAGCAGCCCTCTCCTAAGAAGGAAAGATGGTCCTGGTGTGACTACTCTGAAGAAGCGTCCTTTGGATATGTCTGGTGAGTGATCCTTATCTGTTAAGTGACTTTTCAGGAAAAACAAAAATTCCCTTTTTATGTATTACATTGAAGATGGAGGTATCTGTTTTGACACCCATGGCATTAGCCTTAACCATAGCGCTAAGCCAAAAAAGGCCATCCCTGCCACTTGGTTTTTCTGTATACTGCTAGAGCTTAAATCAGTTGGATCATGTGACTGTAATCATGTATTTTTCTAACCCTGTTCTAACATAATTAGTTGATGCCTTCCATCAAAGTTCAGTTATACCTACTCATTGGCAACTAAAAATTGCCATTGATGACTTGTTTGTAAAATTGTAAGCATCTGGGCTGTCACTTTTTTCCCTTGTTTCGCCTCTTTGTAAGCCAGGCCCTACATGGAGAATGGGTTGCAAGAAAAAAAATAGCTCAATTCCTCCAAGACAGATTGTGTTGACAGGGAAATTCCTCCCGGCGGGGGCAAAGCTGAAGCCATCCCCATCGGGGAGAAGACAGTGATTATTGCTAGTGGCTATTCCAGTCGTTGGCAATGATTGTATGTAAAATCTGGCAGTTGATCAATCAACTTGGGTACATTTAGCCTGCCCTGACATGGTTTGAATCTTGAACCATCTATGGCTGGCCTAAGTCACTTATCAGGGACAAGCATGCAATTACTGAAGTGTTCGGACACCAGATATGCACTAAGTAGGGATTAAGCATTACTGTTACAGAGCTTGCAACTTCAAAAGAAGGTACTAAGTGGAAGCTCCCATATTTTTAATTAGACAGGTTCCTTTTAAAGCAAATTATCCACAACTAAATTCTTGCTGGTAATATTCATTGTATTTTGTGTTTTACTTTTAGACTCTGCTTGCAATAGTGCACCTGGTTCTGGCCCTAGTTCCCCCAACAACAGCTCAAGCAACATTACCACTGAGAATGGCATTGCTGGTACTTTGGGCCTCCAGGCAGAGGTATTTTTCGCTTTGGGTGTTGCATGGGAAACTTTTCATATGCAGGTGTATTATGATTCTTGATTATTATTTGTATTTTTTAGGCTGCTCTGGCCCATAGATTGATGAACAGGGAGGGTTCTGTGACCCAGCTCCCTCTCTATACCTCACCCTCTTTACCCAACATAACTCTGGGACTACCTGCCACTGGATCTTCTAATGTACGTATTCACACATTCTGCTCTTAGTGACTGAAGGGTGAATAGCACTCTACATTTAAACATTCGGATCAAATAAATTAAATTATATGTTAACTCTAGGAACCATAAACAAAAATGATGTTTTACAATTTCATAGGTGTGGTGGCTGTATTCATTTCCATTTTCATTTTCATTTATCAGGCTTTTTGTTTATTTTTACCTGGTGATCCTAATATTAACACAATTCCTGTGCTAGGTTGACAGTATTCACTCAGCATACTTTATAGAGGTGTAGCATTGCCCCCCTGTGACAGGACTGCAGAATACATCTTCTCTCCTCATCTCCATAAAAATAGTGAAGAGTTGTGAACAATACTAACTGATAAATAAGTACAGGCAGAGTGAAAACTAATTCTGGCATTTTTTTGTTGTACTTTTAACAGATCAAAAGGGAGCTAATCAAATAATCGTATTGTTTGTGTATATACAATTTAACTTTCCCAGCTACAGATACAGCTTGGGATTTTACCAGGTTAATGGCAACTCATATCTTATAGGCACTATACAGTATGGTCTTCTCAAATTGAGACAGGTTATTAGGTTAAAGTTCTATTCCTACTATAAAATAATATACATTATACAAAATATAGTCTGTTGCATAAAATATGTACGTATATAAGGAACATTATTCTGCTAACTACAGTGCACCAACATCCTAATATATATAAAACAACAAACAGACAAATGTAGGAGCTTTAGGGGTGCTAATAGGGAATATCATACGTTCAAGAGCAAATACTTGACCACATGTAGTATGCATTAAATTCATATTTATTAATAATCCTTAATATAAAAAAAAAAAAAAAACTTCAAGTTAAGATTCTGGGGCCACCTTAGTTATTCCAAGGGGACAGGATCTCACCAGCTAATGGTCAACTAGAATATCTTGGAAAGTCCAAGTATATCCTCTAAGACCGATATCATAGAACACTCACAGTGCTGACTTAACCACTTTCAGACCGGACCATTTTGCTGGCTTAAGACCGGACCACTTTTTGAGATTCGGCACTGCTTCGCTTTAACTGACAATTGCGCGGTCGTGCGACGTGGCTCCCAAACAAAGTTGTAGTCCTTTTTTTCCCACAAATAGAGCTTTCTTTTGGGGGTATTTGATCGCCCCTGCGGTTTTTATTTTTTGCGCTATAAACAAGAGCGACAATTTTGAAAAAAACACATTATTTTTTACTTTTTGCTATAATAGCCTCCAAAAATATATAAAAAACATATTTTTTCCTCAGTTTAGGCCGATACGTATTCTTCTACATATTTTTGGTAAAAAAAATCGCAATAATCGATTGATTGGTTTGCGCAAAAGTTATATCGTTTACAATATAGGGATAGTTTTTTATAGCCTTTTTATTAATATTTTTTTTTTACTAGTAATGGCGGCGATCAGCGATTTTTATTGTGTCTGCGACATTATGGCGGACACATCGGCCATTTTTGACACATTTTTGGGACCATTGTCATTTATACAGCAATCAGTGCTATTTAAATGCACTGATTCCTGTGTAAATGACACTGGCAGTGAAGGGGTTAACCACTAGGTGGCAGTGTAGGGGTTAAGTGTTCCTAGGGGCGTGTTACTAACTGTAGGGGGCGTGGCTGTGTTTTAGTGAACACTGATCTCTGCTCCAATCACAGGGAGCAGAGATCTGTGTCACTAGTTGCTAGGCAGAACGGGGAGATGCTGTTTACTTTCGCATCTCCCCGTTCAGCCTTCCCGTGAGACGATCGCGGGTATCCCCGCAGTGATCGAGTCCGCTGGACCCGCGACTGGACTAACGGGGGTCCCGACCGGCGCACACGCGATGGCACGGTGGCAATCTTAAAGGGGCGTACCTGTATGCCCTTTTGCCTGTCCGTGCCATTCTGCCGACGTACATCGTCGTGCGCCGGTCGGGAAGTGGTTAAGCAACGTGCGCAAGCCACTTTCTTATATTTGTCCCATGCAGTCCTCCACAAATGCTTTCCCCGGACTTCTGTCTTTATAGGTAATTTATTTTTATATAATTGAATGTGCAAATCTGTAACCTCCATATTTCCTGAATAAGCAGACGTGTTCTGAGAAATTAGCAGAATTTTTAATATCCCATTGTTGAAGTTTTGAACAGTAATTGTATCAAGTAATATGATTTACTGAGGTTATATGTATAGATATGATGGATGTGTTGTACAACACTATTTAGATGTTTTTTTTTTTTTTTTTTATGACTTAGAAATATGATTTGTATACTACAACTGGATAATGTTTGCTCTTGATCATATGATATATACCGTATTTATCGGCGTATAACACGCACCCAAACTTTAGGAGGGAATTTTAAGGAAAAAAAACGTACATTTAAATGCCCATCAATGCAGCCTTATCAGTGTCCATCTGCATGCTTGTCAGTGTCATTTGCAGCCTTGTCGGTGTCATTTGCAGCCTTGTCGGTGTCATTTGCAGCCTTGTCGGTGTCATTTGCAGCCTTGTCGGTGTCATTTGCAGCCTTGTCAGTGTCATTTGCAGCCTTGTCAGTGTCATTTGCAGCCTTGTCGGTGTCATTTGCAGCCTTGTCAGTGTCCATCTGCAGCCTTGTCAGTGTCATTTGCAGCCTTGCCCAGGCTGCAGTTAAACTGCAGTGACATGTCGGTGTCACTGCAGTTTGAAAATGGCACCGCCGAGATACAGAGTCGGTCCTGCTTTTCTCGGCTCCTCTCGTAGTCCCGCCCTATGATGGACATAACACAGGTCCAATGGACTGGGAGTGACTGTGAGCGGAGCTGAGCGCCACCCATATACATACATAACCAAGTGTACTCGGCTAGGCTCGGATAGCTCCGCTCAGTCACGCCCAGTCCCTGTGTTATGTCCATCATAGGGCGGGACTGGGCGTGACTGTGAGCGGGACTAGCCGCGGATAGCCGCGTACACTCAGCTATGTATAGATATTGGCGGCGCTCGCTCCTCAGCGGGGGATTGGCGTATAATGCGCACCCACAATTTCCCCCTGAATTTAAGGGGGGAAAAGTGCGTGTTATACGCCGATTAAATACGGTACCTATGAGCACCCCTGAAGTCCCTATATCTCTTTGTTTTTTATTCGAATGAACAAAATCTATTTAACCATGTGTTATATTACTTATTTGTCGATTGTGTACTCTACTAACCAATCCATATTTCAACTTTTGTAAATGTTAACGTAAAATCTGAATTTCTTTAAGTGATTGTATATCTTTAAAATGAAAAATAACAAAGCATATCCTCATATAGTGTATACTTGCCTCAGTTCATAGCACCTAATGTGAATGCCGGCTGCTCTCTCCTTTCTTTGCAATATGCATGTGTCACTTCTGACAGTTTTCTGGACACTAGACAGTCCATGGTAAAGGTCTGCCTCACCTCTGGCACACAGAAGGTGATGGGCAGCCTCAAATATGCACGTTTCCCAGTGAGACTGGGAATCCTGTGTATACACTCAGCTCTGTGCTCTATGTTGTGGAGTGTCTAACGTCCGATTCTTTTTGTCATTTAATTGCCTATTTTTTTTGTCTGGAGTTCTGATCAAACTTTTTTCAGATGTTTAAAATTCTTTACAATACATGCAAAGAAAAACCTCTGATATCGGATCTGTAGATATTGGCTTATTAAATGGGGTGTGTCTGATATAGCTGGATAGCGATTTACTGACAGAATACATCCCCACCACAGCTTGAATGTTATAGAGTGGATGCACAGAATGGGCTCATATCAATCCAATGGACAGCCTTATGTAGAAGCTTAAAAGCTTTGTGACTTGATGGCAGAGAGCTATAACAAACATAAATAATAAATGACTGCCCAGCCAGTTTTGTGTGGTCCCTGGCATGATGTCAGGGTATTCACAAAGCACATTACTTGGGAGTGAGGTATACTGAATGTTACATGAGGATCCAATCCAGAATGTATTTTCTTATGATGTCTTACACACGTATTGATTTTGAAATAATGTATCCAAATTATATTATCCCCTGTTGGGTATCCAAAAAGAGTGCTGTTCCCCTGCTCCTTTTTTAATGTATTTTATTTTGTTAGACGCTGTAATATCATCACGGCATCTGCAAAGTTCTCCCAGTAGTGCCAGTCAGTGGGTGGGATGCCCTACATTTCGATCGTGTGACTTAGGATCACCTTGCTACTCTACTGCCAAGAGCCCACAGCCAATAGTGTATTAGTGGGCTAGCTCGTGGGAGTTTCCTGAGAAAGTCTAGGCATGCTGGTGGGCGGACTTGTGGGTAGTTGTGTGTGTATATGATAAAGGAGCCAAGAACTGCTCTGCTCTATCATTGCTACATTTTGTTACCGTCCGGTGCTAGGATATGAAAGTTGCCAGTCTACCCTGTTGCTGTGGTACTGTATTTTCAAGATTACAGTGGTGCTCATATGAAAATACCAGACTGATAACCTTCCGTTCCTAGTGGTTGTCACAATGCAAGTAACAGCATCTTGCAGGGATTCTTGTGTCATTCACAAGGAGCAACAAGGTCTAACAGTGGTTTCGGGGGCAGCAGGCTGCTAAAGAAGAGGCTGGATATCAGCTAGCAACCATAGACTGTGCAGCAACTTTAGAAGCATATTTTATAGAGCATAGAAAGGCACAATACCACCATTGCAGCATTTGAAGAGCATCCTAGATAGAATAAACAGTACAGGACACAGTAATCATACACCATGGGTTATAGGTGCATACGCTTAGATGATTGGACACTGGGAACCTTTGGAGGATACCCTTCTCCCGGGTGTCTCCCCTGTAACTTTACCCCACTCTGTGAGTCTTTAATTTTTTGTTAGTGTCTGAAAATGATGGGCCTCTTCTCCTTCATGCAGAAATTTGCTTCACTAGTTTATTATTATTCCTTATTTTCGTTGAATTTTTCAATCACCCCCTCACTGTCTTCTAATACCTATACAGAAGTAGTGTATCCAGATCAGTGCAATCTTGGTAAAACCTTGGGAGCCGTACCTGGACTCCACACTATGGGGGGTGACCTGTAGTGTTTCAGGCACTGGATCCTTCATGAACACTCACCTTGGCTCTTAGTGCAATGCTTTGAGATAGCCACAGGGTGCTATACAGGCCCAGGGCCGTGATATATCACTATGGAACCCAGTCCCTGAAGACCCATTTGAGAGTGTGCCCACTGTGACAGGTGAAGCCAGGGTCTTTATATACTGTGCAGCGTCATAAACTGGTAAGACAGGATTACCCTGTATCTTTGACCAATCCTGTGTAAAGAGGCCTTTGTTTGGAATGTATTCACTTCAAAGTATAACATTTTTTAAACTTGGTGCTAAAATCAAACTACTTAGAGCTCAGTTTAGGGTGGATGACCAGTTGTTGCATCAAACCACTGATCGCACACTTTTAACACTACTTCCACCTAGGCCCCCCAAAAGCTATTCTGTTGCTTCTTTCCACCATTTTGCCACAAGGATTTGTTGCAGGACAGTCTACACTTGGGTAACTGCGTACTCCTACCAGACACACTAACCCTATCTCACACACACTACGTGAGAACCCCACAGGGGAATACCCTCACTAGTAGCTATGGCAGAAACCAGGCAAAGTAGAGCCAATTCATAACCCTGCCGAAGGCCTACACAATACTCAACCTCTTTTGCCAGAGTAGGAAGTGGTTGGAAGGTAACATGAAAGAAAACCGCAAGGGCGCATGGATGCATTCGTATCTTGCACTCTTTAATCAGTAAAATAGTGGAGATCGACATGCAGAAGTTCTAGTGACCACATTCGGATACAGGCAAGGCAACACTTGGTGAGGGAGAAGAACACGGGCTGAAGGCACCAGCTTAACACACACATAGCATGGTCTTTTTCAGTATACAGGAGGATCTGGAACCCCTCACACAGCTCAAGCGGGCAACATGAATGGATTCCATTCATGACTGTTGTTTACTAAGTGCTATATGATCGGCAATCGCATGGTATCTGGGCTGTCCACAGCAGCCTGACACCAAACATCACAATCCGCTGTGTCCCTTGCACGTCCCAGGGGGCACGTCCCAGGGGGCACGTCAGTGCGCATGAGCGCGGCGACCTACTGGTATGTATCAGTGCCATGTTCAAGCCACCTGCCAGCAGTAAAATTACCATTGACCAGTCCTTCAGGTATAACAAATGCATTACTTCATTAAGGTTGCACCTGTGCCCCCCCCCCCCCACACACACACACACACACACACACACACACACACACACACACACACACACACACACACACACACACACACACACACACACTTACCTGATTCCTCACTCAAACCAGCGATGTGCCCGTCTGTAGCGGCCCTCCCCGCTCTCACGGGCTTTGCTAAGGTGTGGAACTCAGTCAAATCCTGTGTCGAAGGAGCGGGGAGGGGGGGCAGGTCTAAGCCATGCTGTCTGTGTCTATGGACACAGGTAGCGCTGCTCGGGATCAAGCCAGAGGGGCACTTCTGGATTTTAATATGTTAGGCACCTTTTCTTTGTCAGGTTTAAATAAGTAGATTTGAGATGAATACTATTATTTAACAGTCAATTAAATTGTATGGTTATGAGAGTCACCCTGTGGTTTCAGTATCTACATAAACATAATCGCTAATTTTCGATTTTTTAACCCCCTTTGTGACAGGTGAAAAAAAAGCATTCTGTTGCTACTAAACGTCTTAGGTCTGGTTCATACCTATGCAGTTTTTGGTATTTTTTGCAGAAACGAACTACAGGTCATTTAACCACTTCAGCCCTGGAAGGTTTTACCCCCTTCCTGACCAGGCCATTTTTTGCGCTATGGCACTGCGTTATTTTACCTGACAGTTGCGCGGTCATGCAATGCTGTACCCAAATAAAATTGATGTCCTTTTTCCCCCACAAATAGAGCTTTCTTTTGGTGGTATTTGATCACCTCCTGTGTTTTTTTTTTTTTTTTTTTTTTTTTTTTTTTTTTTGCGCTATAAACAAAAAAAATATAGACCATTTTGAGAAAAAAAATATATATTTTTTTGCTTTCTGCTATAAAACATATCCAATAAAAAAAAAAGTAAAAAATCAAATTTCTTCATCAGTTTAGGTCAATATGTATTCTGCTACATATTTTTGGTAAAAAAAAAAAAAAAAAAATCTAAATAAGTGTATATTGATTGTTTGCGCAAAAGTTATAGCGTCTACAAACTATGGGATAGATTTAGGGACTTTTATTTTATTTATTTTTTTATTGTGTTTACTAGTAATGACAGCGATCTGCGATTTTTGGAGATCAGTGCTAAAAAAGATACACCGTCACTGTACTAATGACACTGGTAGGGAAGGGGTTATCAGGGGCGAGAAAAGGGTTAAGTGTGTCCCTAGGGGGTGCTTTCTAACTGGGGGGAGTGCGTTGACTGGGGAAAGAAAGAGATCCATGTTTCTGCTTAGCATGAACACAAGCTCTCTTTCCCTCTCACAGGACAGCGATCTGCCTTGTTTACATAGGCAGACTGCCGTTCTGCCTCTCTACGAACGATCGTTTATGTCCAATCACAGCGGGAATAGGTCACCAGGGGCGCGTGCACGCCCCAGACTTCATGCATGAAATCGTGTACAGGTAGGTGATTTTGTGCAGCCGGGCCGCCCTGCCACAGTATTTATGCAGTAGGCAGTCCATCTATGCGCTTTTCAGCCGCTGAATATTTGGAAAGGGTTAAAAAAAAAAAATTCAGTGCAAAACAGTGCTTTTTGTGGTTCAATAGACCTCAATGGAGAAGCTGCAGGTGTGGGTACAGGCATTGGGGGGACTGGAACTACTGACCAAATTTAGAGTCAACCTGTCTGGGGTCTCCTCCTGTGTTAGTCTGCTGCCGAAAGGGGAGACATGTGACTTTTTATCACTTACTGCAAGGATAGTCTTTTTTGTTTTCTCTACGAATATCCAGCTTGTAATCCAGTACTGTGCCATTAAGATGAGTGGAATTTAAACTATCCTGTAAATTCCATATTTGGCGTACACTAAGGGTCACAGGCAATGCTTCCCTCTGTTCCTGTGTTACACTGTATTGCTTGCTATAAAACTGAGCTCTCTTGGAGTGGGTAAGGTTTATTAGGGGTAAGCCAAGGAGGTCTGTCCAGGAAAGTTTTGCCAGTCTCCAGTCATCTGAAGGTACAAGCCTCTAACCCGGAGTCTATGAATAGCCCTTGTATTCCAAGGTATGGAATTTATAAGTAAAAATATTTTCTCTGTGTTTATTGGAGGACACAGCACCTATACTTGTGGCTTGCTGAGGCCTGTATCTCCTGAATACTTTTGTTCTTGCGATTATCTAAGACAGAGCTGTGTCCTCCAATGAATGTAGAGAAAATGGTATGGGCAGCATTTTCAGAATGGAGCCTATGCTGAGCGGCCAACCTCTTGTGTTCACAATGCATCCAGCTGGCCACCAAGCTGGACCATTGTAACTATGTAAAAATAAACCATGCTTGGAATTCATCTTTTATCATATTTGCCCAACTGTTTATCAAACCCATATTAAAAAGAAAAGCAAAAACACACCATTTTGAATCCTAGTGCACCATTTGTATCGTTGCATATAAAATACGGGGTTGCGTTGAGAAAATGGATGCCAAACATGTTAAGCCTTAGAATTGGTTCAGCTGTTAAATCACAAAAAAGTATGGTACCCAAAATTGTAGATGGGCAATGCTTTAAAAACTTTAACAAGTCATCTGTTTAGGTTTAATAGGGAATTGGGCCCCCATTGTTACTGCTCTCACTCTGACATTCCAAGGTGATTCCTTAAATGTGGCACAATTTTTGTTCATATACATGTGTATGCCCTATTATACATATTTAAGTGTGTAAGGGGATTGCAGTGTCGCACTTAGATTTTTAAAAATAATTTTTATTTATTTTATGATAATTTACTTTTTCAGCACATTTTTTCATTTATTCAAATTGGTATAACAAGAAACAGGAGTGGAGGTGCTAACAGGTGTCAGGGTCTTTTTATGGAGAGATCAGTGGTTTCTTAGCATCCTATAGGAGTGATCAGAAACCACTAGAGGTGCCCAGATCACTTTTACATAAAAGTAAATTGCCAGCTAAAAAAAAAAAATCAATGTGATGCTCACGACTGCAGTAGCCGCTTTGAGCTTGTATTAATTCCTTGAACACCAGGACGTTTATAAACGGACAAGGGATTAAAGTCGACCAGTTTGCACCATGTTCCCTTTATGGACTATTTTTGTGTTTATACTAGGTGATCATGTTCCCCCCCCTTAAATGCCTTTTCTCAAAGGAGAGTAAACTATGGTACACATCTGCTTCTCTGAGTTGCATGGTTTTCACACATCTGACTATGGTTCCATTTTAGGTTTTTATTTTGTCCATTGTTGATATGTCTGTTTGGTAATCAGTTTGAGATTGGTGAACCATACAGCAAAAACACTTAGGGCCCCTTCATACCATTAGGTTACTGTAAACTCAGGTGTGCTTCACTGAAAAAAAAGGCACATCTTCTGGTGCGTTGGCAGCCTGTCCAAGTGAATGCACAATTTGATACATTAAATGATGCACACTTATTTACATGCAGTGCACAAATATTTTACATTACCAATCTTATTTATTTTAGGGTGCATCTGGTCAAGAGACTGAACGCATTTCCCTTCCTACCATCCAGCAGCGACTCTCTTTGTTTCCTGCTTCTCACCTCACTCCTTACCTTGGTTCTGATGCAGCAAACTCTCATAATTCGCTTCTGCAGCATATGGTCCTGCTAGAGCAGCCCAATGCACAGAGCCAGTTAGTTTCAGGTGAGTTGAAGTTCTCTCCATGTTTTAGCATTTAGAATGTTCTGTTAATAAAAGATCATTAGCAGCTTAGACAAATCTGTATTCTTACTTCAGGGTTGGGAGCACTCCCTCTTCACTCCCAGTCTTTAGTGTCCACTGATCGGGTATCTCCTACAATCCACAAGTTACGTCAGCACCGCCCATTGGGCCGGACACAGTCTGCACCTCTGCCTCAGAACTCTCATGCCCTGCAACACTTGGTCATTCAGCAGCAGCACCAGCAGTTCCTTGAGAAGCACAAACAGCAGTTTCAGCAGCAGCAGATACATCTCAATAAGGTCAGTGTCAAGTTTCCTTTTCCATTTGTGGTTTCTTTACTTTCTGCCTTCTCACAATGTTTCACAAAATGGGGAATTTCATAATCACAAACAATTTTATAACACCCAGCTGTGGTGGTGGTGTGCGAGGGGCGGGGGGAATTGGATAAGATGGAGAGGAGGGGGTGGGTCCCCTTCTGGAACTTCTTATAAGTTCAGCCCAGGGACCTGACTCTATTAACCCCCATAGCACTGGTAGTTCAGAAGATGGGGCACCCTGTACAGAAGATTTTCACAGGATCCAGCAGCCTGAACGACGTTAAAAGAAGTTTGTTTGAAATCTGTGCAAATTTATTAAAAATAAAAAAGGAAAACAATGACATGTACATCATTATTCACAGCCTTTGCCATGCTCAGGTGCACCCCGTTTCCACTGATCATCCTTGAGATGTTTCTGTAACTTGATTGAAGTCCACAGACAACTGAGCGATTGGGGGAGAAGGGCCTTAGTCAGGGAGGTGACCAAGAATCCGATGGTCACAGAGCTCCAGCATTTCTCTGTGGAGAGAGAAGAACCTTTCAGAAGAACAACCATCTCTGCAGCACTCCACCAATCAGGCCTGTATGGTAGATTCAGAGCGGCCAGATGGAAGCCACTCCTCAACAAAAGGCACATGAGAGCCCACCTGGAGTTTGCCAAAAGGCACCTGAAGGATTCGCACGAGAAACAGAATTCTCTGGTCTGATGAAACAAAGATTGAACTCTTTGGCCTGAATCGCAAGCATCACGGTTGAAGGAAACCAGGCACTGCTCATTACCTGGCCAATACCATCCCTACAGTGAAGTATGGTGGTGGCAGCATCATGTTGTGGGGATGTTTTTCAGCGGTAGAAACTGGGAGACTAGTCGGGATCGAGGGAAAGATGAATTTAGCAATGTACAGAGACATCCTTGATAAAAACATGTTCCAGAACGCTCTGGACCTCAGACTGGGGCTAAGTTGTGAATACTTTCCGGATGCACTGTACACTGCTATGTTGGATGACTGCATTTCCTTTCTACATTACTAGTGTGTCTGCTGCTTTAAAAAGACACACTAATGATCTAGCAGCCTGTGAGTGGAACCGCAGTGGGTAGAAGTTGGCACCTGGCACACATGGAGGTGTCTTATGCTGAATATTTTAGCAGCAGTTGTAGCTCAGCAAGACAGAGTAATGTTTTTTTCTGGTAGGTAGTAATGTACTTTTATAGGCTGCCTTTTTTAATGCTTTTATCTTAATCGTATAGTGCAGTACACAGGTTTGATATTTACAGTTGTGCTCATAAGTTTACATACCCTGGCAGAATTTGATTTCTTGGCCATTTTTCAGAGAATATGAATGATGACACAAAAACATTTCTTTCACTCATGGTTGGTGTTTGGCTGAAGCCATTTGTTATCAATCAAAGTTTACTCTTTTTAAATCATAATGGTAACAGAAACTACCCAAATGACCCTGATCAAAAGTTTACATACCCTGGTGATTTTGGCCTGATAACATGCACACAAGTTGACACAAAGGGGTTTGAATTGCTATTAAAGGTAACCATCCTCACCTGTGATCTTTTTGCTTGTAATTAGTGTGTGTGTATAAATTGTAAAAATTCAATGAGTTTCTGGACTCCTGACAGACCCTTGCATCTTTCATTCAGTGCGGCACTGATGTTTCTGGATTCTGAGTCATGGGGAAAGCAAAAGAATTGTCAAAGGATCTGTGGGAAAAGGTAGTTGAACTGTATAAAACAGGAAAGGGATATAAAAAGATATCCAAAGAATTGAGAATGCCAATCAGCAGTGTTCAAACTCTAATCAAGAAGTGGAAAATGATGGGTTCTGGTGAAACCAAACCACGGTCAGGTAGACCAACAAAGATTTCAGCCACAGCTGCCAGGAAAATTGTTTGGCATGCAAAAAAAAAAACCCACAAATAACTTCAAGTGAAATACAGGACTCTCTGAAAACATGTGGTGTGGCTGTTTTAAGACGCACAATAAGGAGGCACTTGAAGAAAGATGGGCTGCATGGTTGAGTCGCCAGAAGATAGCCATTAAAGCCATACAAAAAGGGGTTTGTGCTTGAATAAATCCTATCATTGATGAAAGTTGGGTGAATTTCCACATGTGCTCCCCCCTCAGGTCCGCACTCACCAAAAAGATGTACCCCTACAGGGGTAAAAATCATCACACTGGAATCAGCTCTTTGGCCAGTATTTTCTCCTACTCCTCCTCCTCCTCCTCATCCGTGGTGAAACCAGTCAGCAGGTACACTCGCATAGGAATGGGTAAAGAGAAAGGCATCTCATCTTGTAAGCCTGTAAAACCAAGTTTGAGTAAGAAACTACTAAAAAGCACTCTCAATAGTGCTGTGAGATCATAAACAACTGTACAGGGGCGCCTTGCATTCCACAGACTTGAATCTGCAAAACCGGAAGTGACATAGTGACGCTGTAAGCTCTGCACTACGTGTTTTGTCATGCAGACAACATCAAGAGCGGCCACACAATGAGATGCCTTCTTCTTTACCCATTCCTATGTGAGTGTACCAGTTGACTGGTTTCACCGCATATGAGGAGGAGGAGGAAATGCTGGACAAGGAGCTGATTCCAGTGTGATGATTTTTACCCATGCAGGGGTACATCTTTTTGGTGAGTGCGGACCTGAGGGGGGGATCACGTGTGGAAATTCACTCAACTTTCACCAATGATATGATTTATTCTATCACAAGCCACTTTTTGAATACGATAGTGATTTTAACATTTTTTTTTTGCAATTTTTTTTTTTGCAATGTATTCACATTTCTTTATAATATGGACTGATTTAATTGCACAAGAAGCACGTTGAGCACTTTAACAGTTTTGGATATTACTTTTGTTGGTAATTTGATGTTTTGCATCTAGCACGATTGAGTCTGTGCACTTTTTATATTTCAATATTTTACAGGTGTGATTTTTTTTATTTTTTATGTAAAGAGACGGTACACAATATTTTTACTTCATTCCATTTACTTAGTTTTACATATCACACATTAATAGTAGGCAGCACCAACCTTACCAAGAAAAATTGCTGAGCTCTATCCAGTGGAAAAAGAGTTCACAAAAAAGTAGACTGTTCCGCTAGGAGACCCTGCTGTCTCAGTCTTAAACATCATACTGTACCCATAGAAGATGTTCCTTTATTCACAGATCCTGCTGACAGAAAATTTGAAATGATCTTAGGCCCCTTTCACACCAACGCGTTTTTCAGGCGCTACAGCGCTAAAAATAGCGCATGTATAGCGCCTGAAAAAAGCGGGTCCTTTCACTCCAGTGTGAAAGCCGGAGGGCTTTCACACTGGAGCGGTGCGCTAGCAGGACGGTAAAAAAAGTCTTGCTAGCAGCATCTTTGGAGCGGTGAAGGAGCGGTGTATTCACCGCTCCTACCCATTGAAATCAATGGGACAGCGCGGCAATACCGCCGGCAAAGCGCAGCAGCATTTTGCGGGGGGGTTTTAACCCTTTTTTGGCCGCTAAAACCGCCCCGCTAGCGGCTGAATACCTCGGCTAAAACAATAATAAAGCAGCGCTAAATATAGCGCTGCTTTACCGCCGACGCCCGCACCGCCCCAGTGTGAAAGGGGCCTTAAAGGCTTTCTTTACTCTTGCAGGCCCTCAGCTGCAGATTGACAAACAGAAATTGCAGCTAAGTGGACTAGGGAAATGAACAACCAACACAACCCTGTATTTCAGGACTGTACCTTGGCATAGAAAATATTCTCCTCTTTACTCTAAACCCTAAATCCCTAAACGGGTGCCTTCAATTTGCTAAATTTTATATGGAATTCAAACGGTCAGTTATAGCTATTCTGCCATTGTTTCAGAAAAGCACCCTGTGAGAACATCCCTATCTGCATATTGCCATTTACTCACCTCATTAGCGCTTTCTGCACTTTGCAGTAGGAGACAAACACTTCCAGTTTGTTACAATGCCATTTGGCCTATTCTCTTCTTCCAGAGTATTCACAAAGGTATGTGCACCCTTACTTGCCTCCTTACGAACTCAGGGCATTCAAGTTACAGGGTATATTCAAACTTCTCCTGAAGGGTTCATCTTCCTTCCAGCTTTCTGCAAATGTTCACAGGTCTATTCAGACAGGTCACGCATTTAGTTGAATAATCAACATCCCAACATTTTCTTTCCAACCTACCCTTTGCCTGCAGTAACTGGGCCTCATTTTATACTCCGCCCAAGCAAAAGTCTTCAGGAAAACAAACTGGTCTCATGCTTGGGCCTCAAGATCAGAGACATCCCCCCTGTGATTCTACATTGGAGGTATGGCCCTTTTTGATGGCCTCCTTTAAAGCTGTACTATTCGTCCAATTCCATCAAGGCCTCTCCAACAAAGCATGTTGCTGGCATGAAACAAACATGCTCCCTCTCTCTACCTACTTATGCGTCTCTCCTGCCAGGTAATAAACTCCTTAGCTTGATGATTTTACAACTCTGTCTTTGCAATAGGCAAGTCAATTCTATCATACCATTGGAAGGTGATGACCACAGATTCAAGCCTCCTTGGCTGGGGAGGAGAGTTCAGGGAACATGGTCAATGTCTCCAGTCCATTTTTGTTTACAAACTGTTTACTTCAGTAACAGTATACAGGAGACAAAAATGTATTCTAAAATCTTATCATTCCATATATTCCAGGTATAGAAAACTGTACATAAATTAGTAATACCGTCAAAAAGAAAAATACAGTCAAAAAGAAAAAACATATCTCAAAATATAGTAGTAAATCTTTATAAAAGTCGTACATAGAATCAGTCTAAAAATAATTGTCTATTAGAAGACCATATATCCCATTTATCTGAGAAGCGAATCATTGTATCAAAAAGAGTGTGAAAAATTCTTCCCATCAAAATTATGGTGTCTTCAGTCAATAGTTTGTAACAAAAAAATCATGGGAAACTTTCATTTTAAAACTATAGCCCAATGTGTGGCTACACACGTAGTATGAATTCGTTTTTTCAAGTGATAGGAAACCAATCCCTCACAGTTCAGGCAATATGGTCACCCAAGGAAGCTTGGCTTCCTGTCAACATCCTGGAGTGGCTCTGCACCACTGGACCCCCTTTCTTTCTTTAGGGATACCCAATATGGTGCATTCAGACAATGCCACAGATGTCGGAAAGAATTGAAGAAAACGGGCCTGAACATCTCATGGTTCAAGGAACACTGTGTCCAGCACTCTCTGCTGTCTACATCCCAGCAGTGGACAATCGAAAGGTGGATTACCTCGCTTGTCACCGCCTGGACCAAGAGGTTCATCCCGGCATTTATCAACCTGATATGTCAGAGATGGGAATGTGGACATCCTGGTCTCCTGGCTCAACAACAAGTTGCCTGTGTTTGTGGCCAGGTCCAAGGATTCTCTAGCACTGTCCCCACCTGATAATTCCCTGGACTCAGTTCAAGCAAATTTATGCCTACCACGAGTTGCAGGAAAGAAACAGTGTTGACAGGGGAATTCCTCCCTCCGAGCCATTCTATTCTCCCAGGGGGGATGAACAAAGTGATTATTGCCAGCAGCTATACCAACCACTAGCAACAATCGCATGTAAAAGCCGGCAGGCTGGTTGTACCCAAGTTTATCTATCAACTTGGTACATTCATCCTGCTCATACATGGTTCGAATCTCAGCCTGTTCCTACTAAACTGGCCGAGATTCTAACTGTCTATGGGCAGCCTTACTAGGTCACTAGCTTACTGAAGCATGTGTATGCTAGCGCTCCTCTTTATACAAACTTCACAAGCAACATAGGAGCTCTCCGTACTGTTTGTTACACTTCACTCCAGCCTCCTGCTACCATGGAACTTTATACCTGAGACCAGTTTGCTAATACAATTTGCCTTTGTATCTTCTAAAACTGTTGTTTACCTAATGAAGTAGAATTTCCCTGTCTTATTGCTTTCCTGTTTCTCTGTAACTGATGCTTTGTATACAAATGTTTTTCCTAAACTGTTCCTACTTAAAACTTGAATACAAAAAATTTGTAAAAGAGGACTTAAAATTTGGTATACCAATTTTGGGGCACAAATAGTGGGACTCCGAAAGTTGACAGAGACCTAGCTGGGAGCTACCTTGGCAAATGACAACATAATCTTTGAGAGATATAAGAATCCATTAGGCAACTTTGACCCACTTGCACACAGTGGGAAGTGCGCATCTGAAGGATTTCTGACAATTCACAAAACTAACACACCAAGATAAGGACCTTAATTAAAAAAAAATTATTTCAGCCAAATCCAATGAGGTTTGAATGCTATAGTTACAGCTGAAAGTAACGATTCTTTTCCTTGTGTAAATTAAGCCTTTTTTTTGTATAGAAAATAAAAAACAATTATTCTTCCTCCTATCAGCATGTTTTTGTTTGTCTTTTAAGGCTCTTTGTGTATTTTACTTTGTCATTTATTTCACCTTTTATGTTTAGATGATTCCTAAAGTAAATGAGGTTTCACGACAGCATGAAAGCCATCCTGAGGAGACTGAGGAAGAACTGCGTGAACACCAAGCATTACATGAAGAGCCATATGTAGAACATGCATCCAATCTCAAGGAGCAAAGCCTTGGCAGTATTGTGCATGTGAAGCAGGAGAGAGAAGAGAGTGAGGATGAGTCAAATACACATGAGCTGGAGCAGAATAACTTACAGACTGAGCAGGATCTGTTGTTCAGACAGGTATTACACTTTGCTTCTTATACTTTGTCTACTTTCCTAAAACCACCAAAGAAATGGAAGCTAAGGTTCCCATGATTATTACCCACAGCAAACACTACTACTTGAACAGCAACGAATTCATCAGCTGAGGAACTATCAGGCCTCCATTGAAGCTGCTGGATTAGTTATGCCTTTTAGTGGGCACAGACCCCTGTCAAGGGCACAGTCTTCTCCAGCCTCTGCCTCTTTTCCAATGTCTGTTCAGGAAACTCCCACTAAACCCAGGTTCACTACAGGTAATTTACTTTGAATTTGGTTAATTATGCATTATAATGTCAAGCTAAATGTTGCTTTCAAGTATGACCTTTGAAATAATTGCAGGTCTTGTGTATGACACCTTGATGCTTAAACATCAGTGTATCTGTGGAAACACAAATATCCATCCAGAGCATGCTGGACGCATTCAAAGCATCTGGTCCAGGTTGCAAGAGACCGGTTTGAGGAGCATGTGTGAGGTTAGTATTTAACGGTCTGTGCACAGAAAGATGATTGTTCAGTTTAAACAATTATTACATGCTTGTTGATAAAATTGGTTTAAGGGCCAAAAAAAATAAAATTAAAAAATTATACACCTGCTATATATTTGTATATTTTGCAGAAATTACCGATCTGAATCACCTTATCAAATTGTCCAATGTAGTCCAATTTTATTTTAGGCCGAGTTCACATATGTGCGGCCGTGGGTTTGTGTCCGAGGTCCGGTGCGTGTCTGTTCACTGGTTCAGATGCGATTCAGGTCCAAATTTTTGCCTGAATTCGCACCTGAACTGGACCCAAACTTGCACCGTACCCTTTTTAATCCGGACCGCAGCCGCTCTGGACATGTGTGAGTCGGTTCCATTGAGAGCCGGTCACACTTGCCTGTTGCATTGCCTGCACATGTGTGAACCCAGACTTAGCCTCTTCTCATTACTGCTTGTGCGTATGTTTTCTTTCCACCTTGTGACTGTGATAACTAATCTAACATAGGGCTACAGGCCAGTTATATACCTTTATGCTATTCACCTGTGTATCCCAAATTACTTGCAGTGTATACGCGGCAGAAAAGCCACTTTGGAGGAGTTACAGACTGTCCACTCTGAGGCTCATACTCTGCTCTATGGCACTAATCCTTTGAATAGACAAAAACTGGAGGGTAAGTTCTTGATACTAGTTGTGTTTAATGCAAAACACTGGACCCTTTCTCAGTTTTAGTATTGTACATATACTGCTGTGGAAAAGTTTTAGGCAGGTGTGAAAAATGCTTTCAATTAAGAATGCTTTCAAAAAAATAAGTATTAATGATTTTTTTTTGCTATCAATTAACAAAATGGAAAGCAAATGAACAGAAGAGTAATCCAAATCAATATTTAGTGTGACCTCCCTAGTCTTATAAGTACACGGTTTGTGAAGGAACTCAGCAGGTAGGTTGTTCCAAACATCTTGTAGAAACAAACACAGATCTTCTGTGTATGTAGGCTGCCTCAAATACTTCTGTCTCTTCATATAATCCCAGACAGACTCAATGATGTCGAGATAGATAAGGGCTTTGTTGGGGCCAAATCATCACTTCCAGGACTCCCTTTCTCTTTTTTAAGCTGACGATAGTGCTTAGGGACATTGGCTGTATGTTTGGGGTCGTTGTCCTGCTGCAGAATAAATTTGTGGACCAATCGCACCCTCTTCTTGATGGTATGCTTGATGGATAAATATCTGCCTGTATTTCTCAGTATTGAGGACACCATTGATCCTGACCAAATCTCAAGCTCTGTCAATGTCTTGTTGCTGTGCTCAGTCTTGCCATGGTGTATGACCTATGACCTTAAACTGTCTTCCACAACCTTAGTAGCAGAGTTTGGTTGTTCCTCGCCCAGTTTAAAGCTTCCTACACAGCTTTTTCTGTTTCAGTTAATGACTGTTTCAGCCTGCATATTAAATTAATGATCATTTGCCCCTGCTTGGTATAATTGATTGATACTAATCCTACAAAATCTTTGACTTTGTGCAAGTATAGAAAGTGTGCAAGAATTTATACTGGTTTGAAGCTAAAGTATAGTCACACCAAATATTGATTTGATTTAGTCCTTTCTTCTGTTCGCTCACTTTTCATTTTCAAAATGTATAAAAATAAACAATTAAAAATTATTTTTTTTATAGCATTCTCTACACCAGTGTTTCTCAACCCTGTCCTCAAGTACCCTTAACATGCCATGTTTTGGGAATTTCTCTTAGATAAAATAGCTGTCCAAAATACCAAGCCATTGACTCTGATTTAAAGCACCTGTGCAAAATAAAGGAAAACCTACAAACATGGCCTGTTGGGGGTACTTGAGGACAGGGTTGAGAACCACTGCTCTACACCATTCTTTACACCTGCCTAAAACTTTTGCACATTACTGTATACCTGATACAAACCCTACTCTTGTCTTTGTGTGTAAGGAATGAAAGTAAATAGTTAAACCTTTTTTTTTTTTTTTATGTTAAATGCTTTTGTATTTATTTTCAAACCTGTATGTTAAAAAAATTTAAATGACTGCATTTGCACTTTTGCTTTAGGTGTTGAGATTTGCACTATTTGCAGTATAGCCATTAGCATGATGGATATTTGCTGACTTCACAATGCTGTTTTGTGGTTTGTGTATTAGAACATTTTTGTGCTGATGCTACTAACTCTCCACTAAACATTCCCCTTTCCTCATGCAGGATCTTTGACCTCCATGTTTGTTCGTCTCCCGTGTGGCGGAGTTGGGGTGAGTGTTCATTGCTTCCATGGCACTTTGGTTTTAAATCTTTTGGTATTGAGGTTTTTCACATTCAAGTCATGGCATACATATAACAGTTGAAGGGAATATTTGTGTAATAGAAGATCTGACAACTGAAATGGATGTTTGTAACTTGTCATTTCTTTCTGGTCTATTGAGTAACACAAAAAGTATTTTATCTTGAGTTAAACTGCCACCTATGGAAGAATTGCACACTGGCAAACAATAACTGTTGGTCAGCCTGGATAACATCACTCCTGCTACCAGCATGCCCCAATTTTTTTCTGGTGTCCAAAGAAAAATGGATATGTTTTTTCAGTTCTGATGTTTTTTGTGTTTGAAAGGCTTTTCTTTCAACGGTTACTGATAGATTCAGGACAGACCTTAGACGCCCCTTCAGTTAGTCAACGAGCACAGATTTTTCCAGGTTCACTAAGTATACAGGGGATCGCTTCGCAACAGTCCTGCATTGTGCAGTCACTGTGTTCCAGTTAGCACAACACTACTTTCAGGTCAGGCTGGTATGTCTGGTAATTCCTTGTGGAGTTATCTAGCCCGAGCCGTGGCAGTGTTCCTGTCCCCATCACTGAAAACTTATTGTTTTGAGTACCTAGTGGGCTTTATGCTGTGTTGAGATTTTTCCTTTTTTTTTGCATGTGTGCAGCAGCTTAGCTGACTGACAATTTTGTGAGTTAAAGGGGTTGTAAACCTTTGTGGTTTTTCACCTCAATGCATTCTATGCATTGAGGTGAAAAACCTCTTGCAGTGCAGCAGCCCCCCAGTGCCCCTGTTTTACTTACCTGAACCCTCTTTTTTTCGCGCCGGGGGTGAGCACACCGACTCTAGCCGGTGCCTCGGGTCCTGATTGGCTAGATTGATAGCAGTGCAGCCATTGGCTCCCGCTGCTGTCAATCAAATCCAATAACGCAGGGGGCGGGGCCGAGTCTGGCATTCGTGTCTATGGACGCAAATGCTGGATTCGGGAGCGCGCCTGCAAAGTAACCCCCTCTGGGAAGGGGGGTTATATGATGTGGGGAGGAGCCGCTCTGTGCAAAACGAGCTACACAGTGGAGGTAAGTATGATATGTTTGTTATTTTAAGAAAAAAAAAACGAACCCTTACAATCGCTTTAAAATTCTGTTTTTGCTTTTGGGCTTGCTTTATATTTAATTTGCAAATCCCATATATTTGGGAATTATGCCACGTGTTTTACTCCAGATCGGAACCATGACAGCGCTCTGCCAGTTCCTGTGTCTGTATTGACCTATTCTTGCTGTGTCAGGTTGGATGAATCCTCTTTTTTATTACTATAAGGCCTTTGTGTTTGCCCTGTGTCATTACTTTCTGTTCGTCTTCCCAACATTTTTGTGGGTTTGGTGGCATCACAGCTGGAGTTTGTGTGCTCCTGCTGCTTCCTTATCCACTCCTCCTACACTGGGCTAATGATGTCACAAACAGAACTGGCACAGTTAAAGCCAGGAAAGAGCGAGTTTCATGCACCTGGGTCATTGTGTCACTTGCACTGCGGCTGATAGGTGGAAGGTCAGCGACACCTCTGTGGTAAGAGTGATTTGCTAAACAGGTGCGTGAAACTCTCACTGTCCTGGCTCCCAACTGTAACTGTGCCAGTTCTTTTTTGACATCACTATTCTTGACTGGGCATTAAACAACCCCCCTCCCCACCACCACTACTGACATAGCTGGTATTTTGACAAAACTAGTGTATGGGTGTTTTCCTCTAGACGGGGGCCATGTAAGAGCTAGGTGTTAACTTTCACCCATGGGTTGCCAATGTCTGTATCATCCCTCACCTGGTAAATCTGACAGACATGCTGGACTTCACTGGTTTATTCAGGGATCCCTATGTGGATCCACTATATGACACGAGTTGTTCACCAGATTATGATAAAGGGCATTCCAGTGTTCCTCATTTCTCTGAACTGACCCAGGCAGGGGTGGTATGCTGACCCAAGACTGGCGAATGCTCTAGGCACTTACAGATAATCAGTATTTTCTTTATCAAGGACCAATTTACCATCTAAGTTCATGGGCTGGCTCTAAAGGCATGGCTGTTGAAGTCCAAATTTGAAAGACAGAGGCATGTCTAAACCTATGATTACTATGATACTAAAAGCTAGGAAGGCTATTTTCCCACAAAGCTTTTCAATGGATGAGAAAGGCATGCTTCACTTGGTGTGTGTCTCATGTCTTCCACTCTTAGGAGTTTTTCCTTTAGGACCAATCCCCTCCTTCCAGCATTTGGGTCTTAGCAAGAACAAGGGCCAGATTTCTGCCATTTTGATATTGTTTGAGAGACTTTTTGTCCCTCACTCCTTGAAATAGGAGCATTTTACAGGAAGTGTCTACATTTAGCTCCTCCAGGTCATTCATCTGTGACCCCATGGGATCTCTGTCTGGTTCTCTTACTGCACTTCAGAAACTGACATTTGATTTTGTCAGGGAATACTCTCTACTTTCTGGTTTTGCATACGGACAAGATAGTGTTAAGGTCCAGGAATTCCTTCTTGCCTAAGGTAATTTCAACCTTTCGATCTCAACCAGGACATTGTTCTTTCGTCCCTCTGTCCTTCCTCTAGTCACTTAATAGCCACAGCTTCTGTCAGAAAGATTTATTTGCTCTTTATCATTCCAAATGGTTTGCATAGGGTGCTCCAATTTCTCCTTCCACTATCTCTAGATGACTCAGACAGACCATTGTCTATTTGCTTGTAAAATTTGTCACTTACAAATGCCTTTCAATAGTGAACGCTAGTACAGGATTTGGTGAATCCTTTGATAAATTTATCAAGGAAGTTACTATACTAGGGTGAAAGTGCTTCTACCCTACAAAATAACAACATAAGCTTACAAATACTAAACTACTACCCCTTCTCACTGAAAGAGGGTCCTTTTGCTTCTTCCAAGCATCCTCCTCTTAAGCCAAAGCTCAGTCCATCCTTTCATCACAAGCCTTGGACCCCAAAACTCTCCAAGCTTAACCAAAAGCCTTCTCCACAATTAAGTGGCAGCCTCACTGTACGAAGTGGGGGATGTCAGGTGGCCTTTGCCTTGTATCACAGATGTGTCGGGCCTCTGGGTTCAATGTCTAATTTCCAGGGGATACAGAATAGAATTTTTACCCCTGCCCCCGCCTTAATTCCCACTGTCCAATCTGCCATTTTCACTTCAAAGACACACAGACTTGTGAAATGTCCTGAATTAATAAGCACAAGGAGTAGTAATTCCAGCTCCCGCTGAGGAAAAAAAAATCAAAGGGTTTTACTCAAACTTATTCATGGTCCAAAATCCAAATAGAGGCATTTGCCCCATTTTGCATATAAAATCCCAGAACCGATACCTGCTTGTCCCCAAATTTTGCATGGAGTCTGCAAGATCTGTTATGGCTTCTTTCACATTAGGGGAATTTTTGGCATCCGTAGGCATGTGCCCCAGGCACCGCAGTGAGAAGGGTGCTGCCAGTCTGGGGTGCATGAGTGTGCTAAAGCACTCCAAAAAATTCTGCTAGCACCCCAATCAGCAACCATGTCAGAGTACGTTTTCTTCAAATCCTAGCTTAAACATTAGCAGTTCTAGCAGCTGGTTAGTCAGGGACTTAATGATGAAGTTGGTCTGCGCAGGGAATCATGCAACCACGTTTTCTGACACTCATAAAGTTCCGGCACCCCAGTCAGTCCCTAGCAGAGTGATATACACACTGACTCTCACATGGTGTAGAGGAGCTTGGCTATTGGGGCGCATGTACATTCTTCCACTGCACAAGGTGAAGGTTATCTAACTCCTCCAGCTGCTCCAACTGCTTTATCTCACCTAATTGCTAAAAATGAATCCCTTGCCTTCCTCACTGAGGCCTCACCACTTCCATTAACTCATTCTCCTTCCTGGGTCACGCCACCTTCTTTCCTGGTGAGTTACTTTCACTTATTCCTGTAACACCAGTCACCCCCTGCTTCATTTTTTGTCCCTCTGTTTACACTTCCAGTATGCAGTACGCTTTCACACTGATCTGATCCTCCTCCCCTCTCCACTGTTTACTTTACTTTATGTAGTCTTCTTCTGCTATCTGCTCTCCCCTCCATTAATGTGCACTGCAAACATCGCTGCAGCCTCGGTTTCCATACTAGTCCACACATTTACCTATCTTGCACCCTTTCCATCCCAGCTCCTATTCTGTCTCTGTCAACTTTCCTGCAGCCTGGCACATTTTCTGCAGTTCTTCAAGCTGCTCATAGATGAGTGTTTATTTTTCCTTTAGCCAGCAGTCTAAATGAAGAAAAATCAGATTCCCCTATCCACACAAAGCAGCCACTAGGACACAGTATTCTGACATCAAGATCTGGCGATATCCGAATACACTGATAATCAGCTGCACGTAAATGAGTGGCATTCAACAGGCAGTACTGCCCACTGAATGCAACAGGGGGGAGGGGGGTCTGGGAAGAGGGTGGGGTGTTGGTAAAATCACATCCTAACCGCCTGTTTTTACGACCCCAACAACCACAAATCTAAAGGAGGTCAGTAAAAGGAGGCAGTTGAGCCATAGCTTTACCACTCTGGCTACCCATTTCAGGGCTGTAAGCATGGCAGAAATTAGTATATCACCATGACTGGAGCTGCCCTGAACTGAACGGAGTCTTTGCCTCGGTTAAAATAATGTCTAGCTTTGCCACTGCTTATTCACTCTATTTACAAAAACTTTGGCTTTGCTGCGTTGTCAAGACAGTTGCTCATGTTAATTCCCAACTTCGACCTCCCGTGTCTCCCTGGGATTTGAGTCTGGTACTTTAGGTTCTTTAAAACCCTCTTTGAACAGTTTTGGGATATCCCATTGGGAAATCCCACGAGTAAGGTGGCCTTTTTGATTGCTATCACCTTCGTCAGACGTGTCTGTGTGTTGGTGGCCCTTTTTGTAAGAAGCCTTTTTTTGTCATACCTGTGCACAACGTGGTCCTGAGACCCAGACCCTTTTTAACCCCCAAGCTGGTTTCTTCCTTTTACCTTATTGAGGACATTGTCCTCCCTTCTTTATGGTCTAGTCCAAAACATGCCAAGGAAATTTCACTCCACAGCCTGGTTACAGTAAGAGCTGTTGGGATTTACCCATCTGTCGCATCTTCCTGCAGAAAAAACGAAACCCTGAAGGTCCAAAGAGGGGACATCCTGCTTCCTTTTTTGCCAATACTGGGTGGTTTAGGCAGCTCATTTTCAATCCCTATAAGGGTCCAGTCCACCAGATCAATCTGTTTCTTAGACTTTTCAGCATCAAGCATCAGTTTTGCAGGCTTGTGAGGCCACTACCTGGTCTTCTGTTTATACTTTTTCAGAGTTTTACCTAGTGGATCTTCAAGTCTCTGATGGTGCAAGCAGTGCATCAAGCTGTCATTTTGAGTGTTTCAGGTCTGCTTTTGTGGACCTGTTTCTGTTTGCTATGTTATTGCTCACCCCCCAGTTTATTGCTTGGGGATGTCTCATGGTCTATTACTTCATGTCCTGTACAATTAGAATAATGGCAATTTTCGACTTGCCAGTAAACTCCATATCTTGGATAATGGCATAATAGCATATTAACACATGGTCTTTGACTACCTGCCCTGTACTGTACTCCATTATATTGAATTTACTGGTAAACTGAAAATCTAATTTTTTGCATTCGCCTTAAAACCATCTTCTTGGCATCCATTGGGAATCCCAATGCTACCAAACTGAGGTATGCTTGTAGTGGGAGGGGGTTATCTAGGCTGGCCTACATTTTATTTTTATTTTTTGCCAATCTCCATTTCTTCTATAGAAGGAGTCCCTCAATGGACTTCAAGAAACAGATTTTACATTTGCATAAAAAATTATTTTGTAGGCATGTTCAGTATCTGCATCTCTGTATGCAGCATATGCAAGGTTTCTGAAATTCATACATTACATGTCCTTTATTGCCAGGTTGACAGTGACACAATTTGGAATGAAGTACATTCTTCTGGGGCTGCCCGCCTAGCTGTGGGGTGTGTAGTGGAACTTGCCTCAAAGGTTGTGGCAGGAGAGCTAAAGGTATGTACTTGCACATGGCATATGAACTCCACTGCGCCCTCCCCTAAAGAATCAGCAAAAAGGCCTTTTTTTTGTTTTATTACCAGTAGTCTGTTTACTAGTGATTTAAAATTCAGATCCAGCAAACTCCTATTAATAGTATTTTACGCTCAGAATCAAATACATTTTCTGCATAAAGCCATTTCCTCTTATCTCATAAAGTTATGCCAGCATTGTAACGTTTTAATATATTATGTGGTTGCCACAGTAAAAAAAAGTGCATTTATTATATTTTTTTACTAGGAGCCTGCAAAGCATTGCTGATTGCAGGTGCAATGTAGGACTCCTGCAGACTGTCAGTTTTTAAGCTGTCTACTCATACGAGCAGACATTTTGCCAATGACAGAAAGAATCAATGGACTACCTAGAATGCTCTACAGCTCCCTGGTAGTTCATTGACCACTACAAGTTGACACCCACAAAGAATGTTGGTACTTGTAGTTCTCCCTTTCACAGGACTCTGTAAATGAATGATGCAGCCAGGTGGGCAGAGCCCCGCGCAGACTTTTAAATTGTGACCGCAAGTTCGAAGATCCCCGGCTTGCCGTTACTATAGGTGGTGGGTTAGGAAGAGGCTGCAGTAGTGGGGAACATGTTACTTAAAGTTACAAACAGATATCGTGCTCACAGATCAATGGCAAGAACAATTAGACAAATTGTATACAAATATATAAATCTGCATCACCGTGCTAAAAGTGATAGGTGAAAATCAAACGAAGTTTATCTTGATGAATTAAGAATAAAAATGAAAACAAATAGAAGTAATAATGCCCAAAAAGTCCAAATTTGTGAGAAAAGTTATGCAAAGGAATCTTTCTGTTCAGATGTTCTCAACACCCAAATGTGCCACCACTATAATAAAGAGGACTCTTACCAGAACATGTGGACCCTTTATATAAAAGAGTCATGAGAGCTTGTAAATAAATGTGTCATCTGTAGGGGAACTTGTATCACCTCCTAATCTCCACCTGTAATCGCAGATATCTCCCATACATTAACGAGAAATGTTCAAAATCAAAATACAAAAATAAAACTGAAGAGGCCCACATAGTGTAAAACTGTTTATGCATTTTATTATTAAAATAAATGCATAGCCACTAACCATGGTTAAAAACAACAAGCACTTGATAGTAAAATATCAGTGCCGGTAACCTATTCAACAACCCTTCTGATTACAGCGTGTGTGGTGACGTCACAAGCATAATCTCCACCCAAAAAATGGGTGGAACATGTAACATCCATAAGGTAAGGTGCAGCGCAAGAACAGGTAAATTAAAATGCAATGATAAATGCAGTATTAAAAAAGCAATCACAAAGAAGTCCAACAAGAGTGGGGAAGAGGACTAAAAGTCCCAGCAAGCACCAAGAGGATTCCACGTGACAAACGCACAATTCAAGGAAGATAATGGTGACAGACCCTCCACCTTCAGAGCAATCGCTTCGCTCACCTTAAGAACTGGACCACTGAATTAACAGATGGTCAAATAGGCAGGTCCCTTCATAGGGTAAATGATCCAGGCAAAGACAGGAACTCCAGTAGATTCCACGGAATATACAAAAGGTGAAGCAAAAACAACTCTTAAGTGCTCACTGTGGATAAGTTACAAAGCAGCTTTATTTTAAAAATGGTTACTCACAAACAGCTGTTTAACATGTGTAGATGAAGTTCTATGAACCTAACGCGTTCGGGGGAGGAGCTACGCGCTGATGTCACCCGCTGCCGACCTGCATCTTACACACCACTCAGCCATCTGTGATGGAAATGCCGCTTTTTAAACAGCCGTTTGTGACTAACCATTTTTAAAATAAAGCTGCTTTGTAACTGATCCACAAGGCGAACTTAAGAGTTGTTTTTGCTTCACCTTTTGTATATTCCAGGAAATCTACTGTAGTTTTTGCCTGGATCATTTACCCTATGAAGGGACCTGCCTCTTTGACAATCTGTTAGTTCAGTGGTCCAGTCCTTAAGGTGAGCGAAGCGATTGCTCTGAAGGTGGAGGGTCTGTCACCATTATCTTCCTTGAATTGTGTGATTGTCATGTGGAATCCTCTTGGTGCTTGCTGGGACTTTTAGTCATCTTCCTCTCTCTTGTTGGACTTTTTTGTGATTGCTTTTTTAATGCTGCATTTATCATTGCATTTTAATTTACCTGTTCTGGCACTGCACCTTACCTTATGCATTTTACTTTGATTATGTGATGATCTTTTTGTGCTAGCTGCATTCGTTTTTAGGTTATTTAGGAATTCTTTTTTGCGCTGTTTATTTATTTGTATTTTCTTTTGGAACATGTAGCATGTTGCCAAAAGTGAATTTATCATTTAAAGGATATGTGAACCTCGAAATCAAATTCCATATATGTCCTTACCACAGCCTTAACATCAAAACTCCTAAGAGGACCCCGTGCTTTGCTAATAAGTATAATTTGAAGACCGCCTTGCTTGCTGCCATTGCTCCATGTGGGTCAAATTCAGGGTTGAACACCTGTTGCATGTTTCGGGCAAAGTGTTGCACCTGCAGACAACTCTTCCTTTTCACAGTGATGTTCGTATAACCTCTTCTATGAAGACTGTGTCTAGTTAGTATATATTTTTATCAAAGGGATCTCTACCTTTTATTAAAGGATCATCCAAAAGTGAAATTTTAGTCACAGGTGGCTAAAAGACATCCTCTGGTGTTTTATATATATATTGGATACTCCAGCAGTAAGATCTATCCTTCATCTTTCCCAACTGATTTTCTGCCCAGCTTTAGCATTTTGGGTGTTTTTAACCACCACTGCATTTTTCAGTGCCTCTTGTTTTGTTCTCCCTATTAAGCCTAGGTTCAGACTAGTGCAATGCGGGAACCAGCGTGATTACATTGCCGTTTCCCGCATCACTTCTCTCCCGCAGGCAGTTCACACTGCCCTCGCCGAACCGCTAAGGGTGTCAATGCATTGTTAATGACACACCCAGAATGGTTCACAGATCGCAGTGCCAACTGTGGAATCGAATCGTATAGGTGAGAACACCCATGCAATTCGATTCCAGTGTGGGGAAAAACAAGTCCCTTCACCTTTTTCTGTGCGAATCCAAAGCGAGTTCAGCCCTACAACTGTAGGGCTGAACTCCCATTGCTCAGACATCGCGTGTGATTGGCACCTGCGGTGCGGATGCGAATTACATGCAATATCTGAATCTAGGCTTAAGTGGATGTAAAACATCAAATATACCCAGTGAAGTGAACAGCCTTAGATGATACACAGAGATGAAACAAATCTCCCTACATAAGTTTTGCATCCATATCTGCTGTCTTCATCTGTATATATCCTTTAGAAAGTGCTCTTCCTGTTAATGTTTTTCTCTTCCTGGTTAGCACTGGGAGTGGATTATTGGCATACAGCCAAGACAGCTGATTGGAGGAAAGGCACACACCCCCACTCCACATTGGCAAAGGAAGGAAGGAATGCGCAGAGCTCTGGTCTTAGGTGGCAAGCTTACTGCTATTGTATTTATAGCAACCTTCCCTGACACACACTTCTGTCTCCTGTCTCTGAGAACTGTGAGAAGTTTTCAGGTTTACAGAGCTACGAATCAAGAGATGGCTATGGGAGTGCTTTGGAGAGAGATAAGAAAACACTACAGATATGTGTCCAGCTCAAATGTTATGAATCAGGTTTACATCCATTTTAAATCAAATAAAAATTTGACAGGAAAATTTAGAACTCCTTTAAAATGGCCACAGCACATGTCTGAACCTAGGTAGTCTAGCCAGTGATCCTAGCGACAGAGTTCCCATAATATATAAAACCTCTTGGTGGTTTAATTCCCTAGCATGTACCAAAAAACGAAATATCCATGTGGGATGTGATGATTAATGGGATCATGGCAATGCAGGCAGTCCCCTGGTTACAAAGAAGATGAGAACAAACCTACAGAACCCAAGTTGAATTTGTATGCATGTTGGAACAGGTACACTGTTTAAGTGCAAATCCAGCCTAAAACGTTTTTTGGATAGCATAGGGAAGGGTTAACACCCCTGTATGGTTTGTTTTGCTGTCTGTGCCCCTGTTCAGAAGATTTCATCTCACTTTCTGTCCCTGTGACAATTGGATTTTGAGAATTTTGGGTTGTTGTGGAAACAAGGATTGGTGATAAAGCTTCAATGGAGACGCCCTTTTCCCATGATGGCTCTTACAGAAGTGAATTTCCCTTCCCAAGTGTAGATGAGTCGTATGTAAGTCGGGTGTATGTAACTCGGGGATTGCCTGTATGTACATCAGTGCCCAATTTATCCACTCTTCACCATACATACACCAATAAATACATAGCTTGATGTCAACAGTTATGCCATATTAGTTTAAATTTGTATTTATTTAATTTGTTTGTTTTATGCTTCTAAATGGCAAGTTTGCAGATTTACAAAACTTGTTCTTCATGTTGGTATTTTGGTTCTTGATTCCTGACTGTATACATTTTTCACTGTGTCCGTCATCCGTAAGCCACTATTTCATGATCTCTTTATTGAGCTGTAATTAAATTTTTTTGTATCCTTATTTACAAAGAATGGCTTTGCTGTAGTCCGACCTCCTGGACACCATGCTGAAGAGAGCACACCTATGTAAGTGTTTTCCTTACATTACTTGTACCTCCAGCTGTTTTACTGATTGTTTCATCTGTTTAGGTCAGTTCCCATTGGAACACTGCATGGTTTCTCTCTATACTGCAGATCACACTGGTAGATTATTTGACATTAACCCAAAGCTCACTCTAGGTGTGTGTGTCTGACTAACTAACTAAGCTCTGCCCAAAGAAGGCAGGGGTCAAATGATTTGTCACCAGCATCACCTGTGGTCTCCCTACAAATTATCTTTATTACTAACATACCAAGCCTTGTTCTGCACTGTTTCTGTAGAGGTTTTGGTAGTGGCAAAACATTGCTTCTTCATATCAGAGCCTCCAGCAAGGAGAACAGTGAGAAACACAGTAATGCCATCGCCCAATTTCCTGAGACTAGCAATCAGAGGTAGCAGGGACTTAAATCTCACGGCAGATATACAGCTTTAGGCTAGATTCACATCTATGCATGGTGCTTTTTGCGGTGCTTGCCACGTTTTTGAACACATGTTTTTGCTGCGATTTGCATTTTTTTTTAACACTGTATATAGCTGGTTGCTAAGGAGGGGGCCGGGAAGCCGGCTGCCGCGTCCTTAACAACTGATGAGTCATCAGTTGTCAGCAGGCTTCCCTCAACAGGGGGGGTGGGTGCTTTGGGGCAGGGGGCCTCTGCGCCCCCCCACCCCAATGCACCTTGCCCCCATGTTGATGGGGACAAGGTCCTCTACCCGACAACCCTTGCCCGGTGGTTGTCGGGGGTCTGCGGGTGGGGGGCTTATCAGAATCTGGAAGCCTCCTTTAACAAGGGGGCCCCCAGATCCCACCCACCCATGTGAATGAGTATGGGGTACATTGTCCTGCTACCCATTCACCTGGAAAACAAGTAGTGTAGTGTTAAAAATTACAGTAGACAGTTTTTGGCAAGTCTTTTATTAGGCAGCTCTGGGGGTCTCTTCCGACTTCTCCACTCTCTTCTCTGTGCTCTCCAGTTCTTCTCCCGCTGTCCGGTGCCTTCTGCCGGGTTCTTCTGCTCTTTTGCTAGCTCTTGCCCGCTTTTCTCCGTCGTCTTCTTCCCTCTTCTCTTCTTCCGATGTTGACTCGACGCTCTCTCCTGCTGTAATGCTGTGTGCACAGTGCGCAACGACTTAAATAGGCATGGGGCGGGGTCACTGGGTGATGTCATCGGAGCATCGGAGGAGGGTCGTCGGCGGAAGCGGCGACAGAGGAAGAAGAAGACAGAAGAGAGGAAGAAGCAGGGGGAGAAGGAGAAGACCGGAGGATGAAGATGTGGGAGAAGATGGAGGAAGACCGGAGGAAGAAGCGAAGAATATTTTTAATAAAATACTTTTTTTACAATACACTACTATTTTTCCAGGTGAATGGGTAGGGGTACAATGTACCTCATACTCATTCACACGGGGGGGGGGGGCGGGATCTGGGGACCCCCTTGTTAAAGGAGGCTTCCAGATTCCGATAAGCCCCCCCTGCAGACCCCGACAACCACCAGGCAAGGGTTGTCGGGACGAGGCCCTTGTCCCCATCAACATGGGGGCAAGGCGATTTGGGGTGGGGGGCGCAGAGCCCCCCGCCTCAAAGCACCCATCCCCCCATGTTAAGGACATGCGTCCTGGTATGGTTCCAGGAGGGGGGGGGGGTCGCTCGCTCTGGTATAGATTTTGGGGGGACCCCCACGCCATTTTTATTTATTTATTTTTTTGATGAGGGGGCGTGGCCCCCCTCCCCCCCAGGTCTATACCAGGCCCTTGGGTCTAGTATGAATTCGGAGGGGACCCCCCAAAATCCACACCAGACCCTTATCAGAGCATGCAGCCCGGCAGGTCAGAAAAGGGAGGGGACGAGTGAGTGCCCCCCCGAACCATACCCAGGCTGCATGCCCTCAACAGGGGGGGATGGGTGCTGTGGGGCAGGGGGGGCTCTGCCCAAAGCACCTTGCCCCCATGTTTAACAAGAGGACCCCCAGATCCTGCGCCCCATGTGAATGAGTATGGGGTACATTGTACCGCTACCCATTCACCCACGAAAAAAAGTAGTGTAGTGTTAAAAATTACAGTAGACAGTTTTTGACAAGTCTTTTATTAGGCAGCTCCGGGGTCTCTTCCGACTTCTCCACTCTCTTCTCCATGCTCTCGGGTTCTTCTGCTCTTTTGCTAGCTCTTGCCCGGTCTTCTCCGTCGTCTTCTTCCCTCTTCTCTTCTTCCGATGTTGGTACAATGTACCCCATACTCATTCACATGGGGGGGCGGGATCTGGGGGCACCAATCTGTCTTCATGTTTAAATACGAGTCCAATTGTTCTTTGCAAGAAAAAAGGAAAATTTATGTTTTAATAACCTGTCAATTTTTTTTAGGGGTTTCTGTTACTTCAACTCTGTCGCAGTTACAGCCAAGCTCATCCAACAAAGATATAATGTGGAGAAGACGTTGATAGTGGATTGGGTATGTGGATGCTAATTATCGAAATGTATGCTAAAGCCAACTCTGGGCAAATGTTTTAATTTAGTTTTTTTAATTAAACTTTGTTTAGACTGCAATGCTCACTTTGAATTTGGAGCTGTCCCCTACAGTACATTTTATCGCCAAAAATTTCCTTTGTTTTGTCTTTCTTTGTTGAGTAGCTCCTAGTACTGTATCATTGAACCTGGAAGACTGGGAAAATATTATGAATGCAGGGTGTGAAAGCTATATATTGATATATTGCAGCTTATCAATTACAATTCCATGGGGAGAACGTTTAGAATTTCATAGATATCCGAAATAATGCCCTTTTGCGAAGGACCTGCCAAAACTGTTTGTTGTTTGAGGGAGTTATTTGTTTGGGCATAGTTGGGGATGCGTTTGCGGAGCTACGCTTCTTCGTTAGGCCTGAAGAAGGAGCATAGCTCCACAAACGCGTCGCCTACTGGCTTTAGTTTCCAGAAGTGACCTCATGGTTGTCAGCGTGCGCTCCAATGACAGGAAGTGTCTGCAACCATCGACGCAGCCTGTTTCTCGGACACCGCCATCATCCAGCCCACAGATCTAATCCACTTCACGGATATCCGGCAGTTCATGCCTATATGCCTGTCACTAGTGTACCTTTTGTGAGTACCGCGTTTTCAGCTTTTATTAAAACGTTATTTGCTTTACTGCACTTAGAGTGGCACCTTTGTTCTATCCCCAGTTTTGCCAAAAGATTGCTTCTTACTCTTCAACAGTGCTGCGTTCTAAAGCTGCTATTTTTCTACAAACTATATGGACATTTTTATTATTATTATTTTTTTTACTAGTAATGGCGGCGATCTGCGATTTTTATCGAGACTGCGACATTATGGCAGACACATCGGACACTTTTGACACATTTTTGGCTTGATTGACAATTATACAGCGATCAGTGCTATAAAAGGCACTGATTACTGTATAACTGTCACTGGCAGGGAAGGGGTAAACACTAGGAGGCGCTCAAGGGGTTAACTGTGTTCCCTATGTGTGTATTCTAACTGTGAGGGATGAAACTGACTATAGGAGATGAGAGATTGTGGTTCCCAGCTCGTAAGAACTTAAAATCTCTCTCTCCTCCTCCTCTCATCACAGAACTGGGATGTGTGTGTTTACACACACATGTCCCTGTTCTGCCTCTCGCGCCTGCGATCACTCGTGGCCAGCGGTCATGAGCATTGGCACCCCCGCTGTGCAGCGGGTGCGTGCCCACCTGCTATCCCGCTTAAAGGGACCGACATATAGCTACGACAGTTTGCGGGATCATGCCGACCGGCCGCAGTATAATGACGGCGGCTGGTTGGCAAGTGGTTAAGGAGAACTCTGACATACAGTGAGGGGAAAAAAGAATTTGACCCAATGCTGATTTTTTTACGTTTGCCCACTGACAAAGAAATGATCAATCTATAATTTTAATGGTAGGTTTATTTTAACATAAATATCCATAAAAACGCATTTCAAACAAGTTCTAAATTGATTTGCATTTTAATGAATGAAATTTGTATTTGATCCCATGTCAACCAGCAAGATTTCTGGTTCCCAAGTGCCTTCTATATAGGTAATGAGCTGAGATTAGGAGCACTCTTTTTAAGAGAGTATGGTATGGTATGGTATGTGGCACAACCAGTACACTCCAGAATCTTTCTCCCACTGCTGTACTGTTGATCCGGTGAAGTGTGAGCCGTTATCACTTTGGACTAGTTTGGGACAACCATAAGCAACGACAATTTTCTGTAGCAGTTGAAGCGTTGCGGCTTGATCTGCACGTTTGCAGGGATGAACAAGCAAAAGTCCTGAATAGGTGTCCACTGCAGTGCAACAATATCTCAGTCCATTGTTTCCCGGGGCAAGGGACCAATGAAGTCAATCTGCCAATCTCGGCAGGCCTCTCACCCCTCTTAATTGCCTCGGTGGAGTACTTTTGCAATGGCCATATAGATATAGGCGATCCTCTCTGCTGTGCCTATTCATATGTTGCTTTGTGCCCCAAATGTACAGATTTGTTGGCCAAGTTCATCAAGACAGGATCAATTGGCACTGCCTTCACTTTCTCCATTTCATCTGCAACTCTGTTTCTGTCTCTCAAAGTCTGGAACTAGGGGCACATGTGCATCGACATGCCCCACTTTTATGGTACGAGGGTGAGCTTCCTTTCAGATGCAGTCCCAGAATTCCTTGCCTCCCCATGCTACCTTTCCATGAATCATCCATTCATTTTATTTCCACTTGGGGATCCAAATTATCAGTTCTTTAAAGACTGCCCAGCTGTCAGTGTAGATAGTGACATGGGAAGAAGGATCCTCCTGAAGAGTCATCACTACAGCTTTTAACTCTGCATACTGACTGGATCATCCAATTCCGGTCTCCTGCAGGACTGTGTCTGAACTTGGGTTGTAGGATGCTGCTGTCCATTGGCGCCCAGACGAGGTAACTATGGCGGAACCATCAGTGAACCATGCTGACTCTTTCATGTTTTCCAACAGAGACTAAAAGGGTGGAGCCTCTTGAGTGGGGGGATGATTGCAGCACAGGAATTTCTTCTTCTGGCTGGGTGCTGGTAAAAGTAACAAGCCCTGCCAACTGTTTTGAAATGTCTCTGACATCCCCAGCTGCAATACTCCCTCTTTCTTAAAGGTACCACTTCCATTTCATCAGTGTCTGGTTCTGGGCTACAGCTGCCCTAGTGGTTAGTCCATTATCTTTCACCCATCCTACTATTGGCAATGCAGTATCTATGGTGACTGTGTCCTTTTTTGTAATTGTCTCTACATTTTGAAGTGCTGTGTAATCCCCAAACAGGTACTTCTCTAGGGCGTGTATCTCTTCTGTGCCCCTGTCAGTTGTTTGGACCAAAATCCAATGAGTATTGCTCTCAGCCCTTTCTTTTCATTTGGCTGCCACAGACTCCAAGATATGCTATTGTCCTGTTCTACTACATCCAGCTGAAATGGTACTCCTTGTCTCATGGGTCCCAATCTTTGATGCTGCAAAATGGCTTCTTTAGCAGCAAGGAATACAGTCCACTGCTCTCAACCCCATGAGAACCCAATCTTTTTGTCCTGGTGACATTGTATATAGGCCTTGGGATTAGTCCAAGATGTGGGATGAACGATCTCCAGAATCCCACAATTCCAATGAACTTCCGTGCCTTCTTTTTGGTAGTAGGGGGGGACAGCGCCCCTGGATAGTTTGCACAACTGTCTCTGGAATTTTCCTCTGTGGCCCTGTCCACATCATTCCTAGGAATTTCACCTCTGTGGCAGGTCCTTGGACTTTATCTGTTGATAGCCCACCCTCTGTTCTCCATGTGCTGTATCAGCAGGTGCAGTGCTTCAGTTACATCTGTTGTCCCAGAGATCATGATGTCATCAATGTAGTGAAACACAGCGACTTTCAAATTCAGGGTACTTAAATCTCGGGCAATTAATTCATGACAAATTGTTGAAGATTAAGGTTACTTTGTGGTATAAGCAAGGAAGCCGAGACCTCTGCAGTGTGTAAATGTGCTTTTACTCAACAACAATGCTGTACATACAAAACTATTACAATATTAGAACTACAGTACAAGGCTGACAGATATCTATAGCAAGATGCCTAGCAAATCAGCAGAAACTATGGTCTGTAACAGTGTAAATACACTTAAAAGTTACCTGGCTCCAGTTACTGTGTTCGTGATCTCCTTGACAATGAGGCTTCTGGAAATCAGGCACCTTCTTGTTTGCTGATTACAGATTCTTCTACCTGCTTTGGTGTTAATCCATGTTGAAGTTCCTTCCACTATCAGTCTCTACTGCTCCTTTTATTTGGGCTTTTGTTTACCAATTTGTTGACAATGGTTACCAACTCGTTTACCTTTACAATTAAACTGTCAACAGTTCCCATTGTTACCAAGGCATTCGTTTGAGAAACATCCTCAGACAAACCTGATCTCTGTTAAAAACTATTCTGATTCTGGGGCTCCATGCAAGATCTCACCTTGCGGAGTTTCAATGATCATGAGAACGGTGAGAAATCGGCCCAGAACTACACAGGAGAATCTTGTCAATGATCTCAAGGCAGCTGGGACCATAGTCACCAAGAAAACATATGGTAACACACTACGCCGTGAAGGACTGAAATCCTGCAGCGCCCACAAGGTCCTCCTGCTCAAGAAAGCACATGTACAGGCCTGTCTGAAGTTTGCTAATGAACATCTGAATGATTTTAGAGGAGAACTGGGTGAAAGTGTTGTGGTCAGATGAGACCAAAATCAAGCTCTTTGGCATCAACTCATCTTGTCGTGTTTGGAGGAGGGGGAATGCTGCCTATGAGCCCAAGAACACCATCCCCACTGTCAAACATGAAGGTGGAATCATTATGCTTTGGGGGTGTTTTTATGCTAAGGGGACAGGACCACTTCACAACATCAGTGGGACAATGGGCGGGGCCATGTACCATCAAATCTTGGACGAGAACCTCCTTCCGTCAGCCAGGGCATTGAAATTGGGTCATGGGTTCATATTCCAGCATGACAATGACCCAAAACACATGGCCAAGGTAACAAAGGAGTGGCTCAAGAAGAAGCATATTAAGGTCCTGGAGTGGCCTAGCCAGTCTCCAGACCTAAATCCCATAGAAAATATTGGGTGGGAGCTGAAGGTTTGAGTTACCACAACGTCAGCCTCGAAACCTTATTGACTTGGAGAGGATCTGCAAAGAGGAGTGGGACAAAATCCCTCCTGAAATGTGTGCAAACCTTATGGCCAACTACAATAAACATCTGACCTCTGACCTCTTCTGCCACCAAGTACGAAGTCATGTTTTGCAAAGGGGTCAAATACATATTTCACTCATTAAAATTCAAATCAATTTAGAATTTTTTTGAAATGCGTTTTTCTGGATATTTTTGTTATTCTGTCGCTGACTGTTAAAATAAACCTACCATTAAAATTATAGACTGAGCATTCCTTTGTCAGTGGGTAAATGTACAAAATCAGCAGGGGATCAAATACTTCTTTCCCTCACTGTAGGTGTATAATAATGTTTAAGCATTGGTGTGAAGAAAGGCCATCATGTGAAGAAGGCTGGAGGAGTCGATGGCTGCATTCACCGTCCACAGCAGATTATTGGGCTGAATTCCAAAAATTCTCTACCTCTGTCCATCATTGCTCCTGCACTTTTATGTGTGCATTCCACCAAGTACGTAGGTGTTGCCTGAGCATTCTGGCACCAAGCCTCAGTGGCTCAGCTTTGTAAGGCCACCATCCAGGCCTGTATGCATACCTTTTCAAAGTTCTACCAGGTACACAGTGTATCTTTTGTGGATGCTGATTTCTGCTGCAAGGCTTTTGCAGGAACACTGTGATGGTGGGTCTATTCACCTTTGTTGTTTTTGCTTGTTGCTTGGGAACATCCGTGGGTATGTGAATACTCAACCTGTGTCCTGTACTGTAGGATTGAGATAAGAGAAGTTTTGACCTGCTTGTAAATTCCATATCTTGGGGTACAGGATACATGGCGCCCTCATTCTATTCTTTGGTTACTCTGCATTGCTTGCTACAAGGCTGGGGACTCAGAGTGGGGTTGGGCTATAGGGGACGAAACCATGGTGCATGTCCTCAAAAGCTCTGTCCAATCACCTGAAGGTACGAGCCCATAACCCAAGCTCTGAATAATTAGCTTGTGTCCTGAATTGTACTTCAAAATGTGGAATATACAGATAAGTCAAAATGCTTCTTTTCCACTTTATAAACATAGAGAATGGGCAATTTATGACAATTCTGTTTCTCATGAAAAGGTTTTCACCCCCTACAATAATTGCTGAGCTTTATCTAATGGAAAAATTCACAAAGAATGGACTGTTCCAGTAGTACACCCTTCTGTCTCAGTAATAAAAATCTTACTGTCCTATAGAAGATATTCCTTCATTCAATTTAACTCCTTTATACATAGGAGATCTTCCTGAGGGGTTTTGGAGAATGGGTGTCAAATGTGGGGGCCATGTAACCTGACGATGGGCTCTGGCCCAGCAATTTTAATACATCATTATGATTAACAATATGACTTACAATTTTTTTCATCTTTTTTTATTTTAGGATGTGCATCATGGAAATGGTACCCAGCAGGCTTTCTATAGTGATCCTTCTGTTCTATATATATCGCTCCACCGCTATGATGATGGAAACTTCTTTCCAGGAAGTGGTGCTCCTGATGAGGTATTTTGAAATGATTAGTAGTTCCTTTAATGTCAAACAGTAATTTATGTCTTTTGTATTTAAAACAAAGTTCTATATAGACCATAGTCTATAGTGCTTGCGTTTCCGCTGAATATTTGCTAGTTTTTCCCACATGACAACAGACACCTCCCAAAAACACTTAAAAAATGCATGTCAAAACCAACTGTAATCTGCATAGGTGTGATCCTAGCCATAAAGTGGTTATACAGCTTCAGTTTTTTTTTGTTTTTATATATATATATATATATATATATATATATATATATATATATAATACAAATAACAAACATGTTATACTTACCTGCTCTGTGCAATGGATTTGCACAGAGTAGCCTCGATCCTCTTCTTCTGGGGTCCCCCTGCCCTGCACTTCAGGCCCCTCTTCATTGGGTGCCCCTAGGGAAAGCTGCTTTTCCTGGGGGCACCCATGCATGCTCGCTTCCGAGTCCTGCTGCTACGTTCATTGACACAGACAGCAGGACTCAGCCCCACCCCCACCCCCAGCTCCTGTGTCACGGGATTTGAGTGACAGCTGTGGGAGACAATCGCTCCCGATGCCATCAATCTGTCCCATGAGGATAGAGACAGTGGCGGGAGCCACTGCGATTGTGCACATCGCTGGATCGGGCTCAGGTAAATAAAAGGAGGGGTCTGGGGGGCAGCTGCAGCACAAGTTTTTCATCTTAATGTGTAGAATGCATTAAGGTGAAAAACCTTAAAGTGTCTGTAAACCCGATTCATGAAATTTTGAGCTGGGCACATACAGTTGTGCTCATAAGTTTACATACCCTGGCAGAATTTATGATTTCTTTGCCATTTTTCTGAGAATATGAATGATAACACAAAAACTTTTCTTTCACTCATGGTTAGTGTTTGAAGCCATTTATTATCAATCAGCTGTGTTTACTCTTTTAAAATCATAATGACAACAGAAACTACCCAAATGACCTTGATCAAAAATGTACATACCCCAGTTCTTAATACCATATATTGCCCCCTTTAACATCAATGACAGCTTGAACTCTTTTGTTGTATTTGTGGATCAGCCTCTTTATCTTCTCAGATGGTAAAGCTGCCCATCCCTCTTGGCAAAAGCTTCCAGTTCCTGTAAATTCTTGGGCTGTCTTGCATGAACTGCATGTTTTGAGATCTCCCCAGGATGGCTCAATGATATTTAGGTCAGGAGACTGAGATGGCCACTCCAGAACCTTCACTTTATTCTGCTGTAGCCAATGGCAGGTTGACTCGGCCTTGTGTTTTGGTTTATTGTCATGTTGCAATGTCCAAGTACATTCCATGCGCAGCTTCCTGGCTGATGAATGCAAATGTTCCTCCAGTATTTCTTGATGACATACTGCATTTATCTTGCCATCAATTTTGACCAAATTTCCTGTGCCTTTTGTAGCTCACACATCCCCAAAACATCAGTGATCCACCTCCGTGTTTCACAATAGGAATGGTGTACCTTTCATCATAGGCCTTGTTGACTCCTCTCCAAATGTAGTGTTTATGGTTGTAGTCAAAAAGCTAAATTTTGGTCTCATCACTCAAATGACTTTGTGGCAGAAGGTTTGAGGCTTGTCTGTGTGCTGTTTGGCGTATTGTAAGCGGAATACTTTGTGGCATTTGCATAGTAATGGCTTTCTTCTGGCGACTCGACCATGCAGCCCATTTTTCTGCAAGTGCCTCCTTATTGTGCATCTTGAATAAGCCACACCACATGTTTTCAGAGTCCTGTATTTCACTGTATTTCAACTGAAGTTATTTGTGGGTTTTTCTTTGCACCCCAAACTATTTTCCTGGCAGTTGTGGCTGAAATTTTAGTTGGTCTACCTGACCTTGGTTTGGTTGCAACAGAACCCCTCATTTTCCACTTCTTGATTTCGAACACTGCTGATTGGCATTCTCAATTCCTTGGATATCTTTTTATATCCCTTTCCTGTTTTATACAGTTCAACTACCTTTTCCCGCAGATCCTTTAACAATTCTTTTGCTTTCCCATGACTCGTAATCCAGAAACGTCAGCGCAGCACTGGATGAAAGATGCAAGGGTCTGTCAGGAGTCCAGAAACACATTGACCTTTTATACACACACACACACTAATTACAAGCAAACAGATCACAGGTGAATAGGGTTACCTTTAGTAGCCATTCAAACCCCTTTGTGTCAACTTTTGTGCATGTTATGAGGCCAAAATCACCAGGGTATGTAAACTTTTGATCAGGGCCATTTTGTGTAGTTTCTGTTGTCATTTTGATTTAAAAAGAGTAAACACAGTTAATTGATAATAAATGGCTTCAGCCAAACGCTAACCATGAGTGAAAAATGTTTTTGTGTTATCATTCATATTCTCTGAAAAATGGCCAAGAAATCATAAATTCTGCCAGGGTATGTAAAATTATGAGCTGTATATCTGTAGTGTTTTCTTATCTCTCTTCAAAGCCCTGTGTCTTGTAGCTTTGTCCTGCTCCGTTCGTCTGTTATTAGCCTGAGAACTTTAATGAGTTCTCTGAGGCCCGGAGATAGAAGTGTGTATTGGAGGAGGTTGCTATGAATAGATTAGCAGCCAGCTAAACAATACACAGGCAAGCGCTGCCTGTGTGGGGAGGGGGGTGTGTGCGCCTTTCCTCAAATCAGCTTTCTCACAGTCTCTCATAGTTCGATCTCCTCCTACAGGGGAACCAGGAAGTGAAAATTCTAACAGAACGTGCATTTTCTAAACAGTATATCAAGGTGAAGACAGAAGATATACATGTAAAACTTCTCTTCACTGGTTATATGGAGGGTTTATGCGCTTTAAGGCTTTAAAACGACTTTAAGGTGGTTCTAAAGCCAAAAGATTTTTTACCTTAATGCATTACCTGCATTAAGTTAAAAAATGTTTAGGTAACCGTATCGCCCCTCTCAACCCCTTCCTTATACTTGCCTTGAGTCCTCACTCAGTCCAGTGCTGTGCCCATCTGTAGCAGCTCTCCCCACTCTCATGGGCTTATCTAAGGCAACAGGATCCTTTGGCCCCCACTGCTGTCAGTTAAATCCTGTCACGAGGGAGTGGGGGGCAGGGCTGAGCAGCGCTATCTTTGTCTGTAGGCATCTATTAAAACATTAATGGGTCTATTTAGAAATGTTTTCAAGATTCTTTTAACTTTCTCATATTTTTTCACAATTGTTTGAATCTTTGAAAGTTGTCTTTCTCTATGGTGAGAGAGATAATTGAGTATCGCGGACAGTACTCAATTGTCTCTATCGCAAGTGCACTAATACGGCTACACTCAAGCGTCTATAGTGAGACAATTTAAAAATGGACCCCATTTGTTTTATCAGTTAGATGTGCAAAGAGAGATCACACAAAAACTTGCAGATATATAACTTTTAATTGGGTAATGACAGATATCGTGACAGAAGTAACAATGCAACATCAAAATATATAAAGAAACTTAGTTGCAAGTAGAATATGGATGCTCTTCCAAGGTCTCCGTCCATTTTCCAACAACAGCTTGGCAGATGATCCTGTAGTGTAGACTATTCAAATTTTTGCTGTAGCATAGACAGGAGTAGTTGGTAACACTGACCAATCATAACCCTTTGGAAAGTGATATGCACACATTCCTGAAGGGGCTTGGTCAGATTGTTATGACATTCCTCTAGCATTAGGTCATCTAATGTACCCAGGCTTACAATGCATTCTTATTTATTGGTCAGCCACAATAAAGAAAGAAATATAACATTTCCGCCTCACCCATTGTGTGTAATTGGATGTAAATGCCATGGTCACTCATCAAAATCCGTTTATATGAAAATACATGCAGTCTGGTATCAGACCAAAGGAACTTATTCTCAATTGAAATATTTTATTTTTCTAATTTTCCAAAGTAGTAAAGCTTTGAATGTAAAGCCCCCAAAATATGTATTTTAATGTGCATTCAACATTAAAAAAATGTATTTGTGCGTGACCCATGTGGGTTCCTGCCTAATACCTGGACAGTGCTAGATGTAATATACCAATTGACTTCTGTTCAACCGTCCTGGTGGAACTTTTCCATTCAATCAGTACTGCAAGCTATAGCCACCAGCAGCGCTAATCTCATATTCTAACAGCAGGGAGGTCCCCCCCCGCTGTCAGAATACAAAGATACAGCGAGGAGCATTCCCCCATCCACCTTGAATGTGTGGATGGGAGAATCGGCTCAGTTTTTGTGTTTTAACCTGCTGGTTTAATAATGACCAGCTTTATTCATACAGTACAGGACACAGACTGAATATTAATAGACCTTGGGGTATAGGCTGCTACCTTTAGGTGATTGGACACTGGCAAAGCTTTTGGACACGCCTCTGGGCTTACTCCTATAACACTATTCTACTCTGTGAGAACTACAGTTTTTTTCTAGTGTCCTGCGGGTAGTCGTCCTCTTCTCCCTCATGGAGCAGTTTCTGTGTGACATGAAAAGATACGACAGACTGGTCATGTTATTGGACGGTTACTGTAGCCTTTTAGCAAATATGAGACAAAATATCCCCACTACTTGCAGTACACTTATTAGTGTCTCCTCAGTTTGTTCTCTTCTTCATATGCCATCTCCAGCACCCTTTTATAAATCCCCCCCCCCCCCCTTTTTTATTTTTTCTCTGTCACTTACTAATTCTTTTTTTTTTTTTTTTTTTTTTTTTTATATATATATGTATATAATTTTTGATCTTTACTTAAGACTTAAATGTCTGGGGGTTTTGCCCAGTGTTTGTCAATTCTACTGACCGGATTGAACTATTCCAAATGTATCTTGCTCTTTGAGAGAGTGTGGTATTAAAAGTTTATTGCTCCTTCTTCTTTTTTTTTTTTTTTTTTGGAAAACTGGACGGAACTGTGAATTTCAGCTCTGTGTCATGCAGTATGCGGTTTTCTATCTTGCTTTAATAAAAGCAAAGTGAAAGAAAACTATCAGGAAACCAGGAATTGTGTTTGACTGTATTCACTTGAGTGCTTAAAGGATAGACGTTCACCGTTGCAAAAATTTTTAAATTTTTTATCAGGCACCTGTAAAGCATTGCACCCATGATCAGTTGAGTGTGGGTGTAATGCAAGGCTCCTGCAGACTGAGTGTAGCTGTCTGCCTGTACTTCATATGGGCAGGCGGTTACTGAATGATGGGAAGAATTAATGACCTACCTAGAGCACTCATCCATGCCCTGGTAGTTCACTATTTATCAGCTACCCATTTTGAAAGCATTCCAGGGATCTTTAGGCTGTTATGCAGTACATACCACACCAGTCAGATGGTACTAGCTGATATTGAACTCTATGACTCTGCAGTCTGTAACAGTTTCTCCTCCAGCCTTGATGTCAATGGGCAGTGGTGGTAAGCTCCTCTGTCTCCTCCTTACTGGCAGTGCAGTCCAGATCCCAGCATTGTTCCCCTAGCAGAGTTGTTCCTCTTGACTCACAGGACCCTGTTTTCTTCACAGGGCTGTTCCATCTTGCAATAAGCTCCTGCCTCAGGTGGGGTTCCCCACTCTCCTTCTACTGTATAATCACCCTTTTATTTGAAAGATAAAATCCTACTTACAAATCCTACTACTCTTGCAGGCAATTAAAGGGATATACACCCAGTATCTTCTCCTGTCTGAGGCTGGGACTTTTTTATTTTTAGACCGTTCTGGAATAAATACCTTCTGACTCTCTCCTATTTGTTAAATCTAACTTAACAAAAAACATATTAACCACTTCAGCCCCAGATATTTTGCGATACAGCACTGCGTCGATTTAACTGACAATTGCGCGGTCGTGCGAAGTGGTACCCAAACAAAATGGATGTCCTTTTTATCCCACAAATAGAGCTTTCTTTTGGTGGTATTTGATCACCTCTGCGATTTTTTATATTTTCTGCGCTATAAACAAAAAAGAAACTGCAATTAAAAAAAAAATATATATATATATATATATATATATATATATATATATATATATATATATATATATATATATATATATATATATAAAAAAATGTCTTCCTCCGTTTAGGTCGATTATGTATTCTTCTACATATTTTGTATATTGATTGGTTTGCACAAAAGTTATAGCGTCTACAAAATAGGGGAAAGATTTATGGCATTTTTATTATTATTATTTTTTTTTACTAGTAATGGCGGGGATCAGCGATTTTAAATGGGATTGCGGCGGACAGATCGGACACTTTTTGGGACCATTGACATCTATACTGCAATCAGAGCTTAAAATAGCCGCTGATTACTGTATAAATGTCACTGGCAGGGAAGGGGTTAACACTAGGGGGCGATTAAGGGGTTAAATGTGTTCTAACTGTAGGGGGATGGGACTGCCTGAAGGAGGAGACCGATTTGCTGTTCATACTTGGTATGAACAACAGATGTGTCTCCTCACCCCTGACAGAACGGAGATCTGTCTGTTTACATTGACAGACCTCCATTCTGTGTCTCCCAGGAGCTATCGCGGGTGTCCGTCCCAGTGATTGTAACAATCAGTCAAGTTAGCTAGAGGCTGGACACCTGTGTGCGGTAACCATACGGGAGAGTTTTGGGCTAGCTGTGGGTGTTTGCAAAGTGTACCTTTTTTACTTGTGTCTGGCTGTTTTTTACCTGAATGATGGCGCGCCAAATGGTGCGCCATTTCACCTCTTGGTTCGCCATGGTGCACATGCATTCGCAAAAGTCAATCCTGCTATGCTCAGCAGTTTGTTTGGCGGCCATGTCGCACGCGACTTCGCCATAGTCTTTGATCGCACTCGGAGCCACGCATGCGCCGTAGCCTAATTTTGGTGCACAGAAATGCGCATCATATGCGAATACAGTCACGCATGTGTGCACGCATGCGCAGAACGTCTCGGTGCAGAGCCAGCTTATTTAAGCTGTGTATGCCAAGCATGCAGTGCTTCCAAAAGGCAGCTGTGGGACACAGAGCAGGCTCTGATCCAGGCATTTGCAGCAGTTCATTTGTCTTTATCTGGGTCATGTGAGTCACCAGGTGTTGTTTGGCAGGCTAAGGTGCTTAGCAGGATTGTTGCATAGGGGCTTGGTGAGCCCTATTAAGGGGGCTCCCTTCTAAGATGTTAATGCTACACCCAGGTACTCCCTTTTTGTGGCTTGTAAATGTCTTCAAATAAGAGGAGTGGGACTAACACTACATGAAAGGGCAGACCTATGTCGTCAGTAGCTCCTGATGAACCTAGTCGTCTCCCTAGTGTTGTATCCCCTGAAAGACCAGAGGCTTCCGGGCAATCTGAGCTGATCCGCCTATCTGGTATGGTGCCTATAGTCAACTCTGCTGCTTCACCTTTTATCACCAAGGATGAACTGTGCTCAGCCAGGTTAGAGCACAGGATTGCTGGCATGATTGCCTCCATCCCACAGGGTGCCAAGAAGTGTGAAGGATCCCCCTCCCCTAAACCACCTAGTTTGGAGCAGGAATGGGTTAAGGATTAGGAAGAGCTAAAAGCTCAGGATTCTGTGGAGGGCCTGGCTGATGAGTCTGCTTGTGAGCAATCTGCACAAGAAGATATCCAGTTGGTATGTGCCTCTCGGTCGCAGAGACTTTTGATCCAGACTCTTACCGAGGTTCGTTGTGCCTTTAAGTTGCCTCTTGCAGAGGTTACTGAGCCCCCCTGGTCCTCTTCTGGGTTCTCGTTTGGCTCTCTTGTCTGAACTGTTGAGCCGAGCTTCCTTGTAAGAAGTTATTGGCAGGTTTCCACTTTCATGGGGAACGTTTGGTGATGATTTGGACCAATATATCCAAAAGATTTCCAGAGGGAAGAGCTCTCTACTTCCTGTAAAGAGAAGCACCAGGCGTTCCCCGCTTTAAAACCTAAGGGACTGTTTCCTCAGGTGTCTCAGTGCCAAGGCAGTTCCGCCGCTAACCGGACGATGGAGCCAGGGGCAAGCCGCAAAGGCCAGGGCCATAAAAAGCCCTGGGTCCAAAGCTCTTCTAAACCCGGCACCAAGTCCTCCTTTTGAGGGGACGCCCCCACTCTATTGGGTGGGGGAAGGCTGTTGCACTTTGTGGACATTTGGAGAACAGTGGTTCAGAACGAGTGGGTCACCTCGACTATATCCCGTGGACACCAGTGTTAATATTTGCAGCGAATTTCAATTTAGTCTTATTCTTAGGACTAAAATGGCATTTTAGTTTTAGTCCCATTTTAGTCTTCGGCAATTGTTTTAGTTTTAGTCGTATTTAGTAGATTCAAATCTCCAGTACATTTTAGTCGACTAAAACTTAATTTTAGTCATCTAAAGTCTAATGGGTGTAATTAAATTGTAATGCGTTAGTTAACATTTCTCTACAATTTCCAAACTCATTATATACTGCTGGATAGAAAAATCTAATATGTTATTATTTATGGTATTGAGGTATGAACATGCGCTACAGACCAGTGTTAATTTTGAAGTCAAATTTCAATTTAGTCTTAGTCTCTTGACTAAAATGGTATTTTAGTCCCATTTTAGTCTTTTGACTAAAATGCCATTTTAGTTTTAGTCGTATTTTAGTCATAACAGTTGTTTTAGTTTTAGTCGTATTTTAATCAAAATTAACACTGGCGGTTACAAGCTGAAGTTACGGGGGTTCCCCCTCGGAGGTTTCTAAGATCCAGAGTTCCCTCGGATCCTCCAAAAATAAGCTGTTTCAGACACTACATATTTTAGTGCATCAAGGAGTGATTGTACGGGTTCCTGTATCCGAAAGGAGCGCAGGATTTTATTTCAAACCTGTTTACGGTTCAAAAACCAAACTGGGACACAAGGCCCATTTTGGATCTAAGATCCCTGAACCAGTATCTACAAATCCAGTCCTTTTGGATAGTCTGTCCGCTCAGTTGTAGCCTCGCTCCAGATGGGAGACTTTTTAGCCTCCATCGATATAAAGGACGCGTATTTACACGTACCTATCTTTTCAGCCTCATCAGAGATTCCTACGATTTGCAGTTGAGGAACGTAATTTTCAGTTTGTGGCTCTACCCTTCGGGCTTGCCACAGCTCCCCGGGTGTTCACAAAGGTCCTAGCACCAGTACTGGGTCTTTTAAGGGCCCATGGGATCTTGGTGCTTGGGTATCTGGACGACCTGCTCAGAGATCACTCACTACAGGCTCTAGAACAGAACATAACCTGCACAGTGCGGTCTTTGGAAAGCTTAGGCTGGGTCATAAATACCGAAAAGTCAGCCTTGAGACCAGCTCAAAGTCTGAAATATTAAGGTCTGATCCTAGATACAGTATTTTTGCCACCCGTAAGGATCTGTGCCCTGAAGGATCAGGTGCGTCAGATAAGGGGCACCAGACATCCCTTCATTCGGCTCTGAGTCTTCTAGGAAAGATGGTGTCCTCCTTCGAGGCAGTGCCCTATGCCCAATTCCATTCCAGGCCTATACAACAAGACATCCGGTTAGCTTGGAACAGGATAGGGCAAGCCCTGGATTATCCAATGTTCTTATCTCCTCGGACTTGCTTAAGCCTAAACTGGTGGTTGCAGAATCAGAACCTGCAAAAGGTAAGATCCTTCCTTCTCCTGGAAACTTGGCGAGTACTGACCACAGATGCCAGTCTCTCAGGCTGAGGAGCGACCCTAGAGGGGCTCACAGCTCAGGGGAGAATTGGTCAAAGACAGAAAAGATCCTGCCCATCAACGTCCTGGAGTTACGGGCAGTACGTCTGGCCCTACGGTCCTGGACGCTGGAGCTTCAGGACTGCCCTATCAGGGTCCAGTCCAACAATGCCACTGCAGTGGCCTATATAAACCACCAAGGTGGTACTAGGAGTGGTTAAGCTCTTAATGAGGTGAACCACATACTAGCCTGGGCAGAGGGACATGTGCCGATTTCTATTGGCAGTCCATATCCCGGGAGTAGAGAATTGGAAGGCAGATTATCTAAGCCGCCAGAAGATCTGTCCGGGGGAATGGTCCCTACACCCAGGGGTGTTCCAGGAAATTTGCCAGCGTTGGGGATGGCCAGAGGTCAACCTATTGGCATCCAGGTTTAACAACAAGCTACAGCAGTTTGTGTCCCGAACTAAGAATCCTCTGGCAATTGGAGAAAATGATCTGGTAGTTCCATGGAGCCAGTACTCCCTGGTTTATGCTTTCCCCCGGTCCCTGTCCTTCCACATTTGTTGTGCAGGATTTGGAGAGAGGGAGTTCCAGTCATTCCCGGAGATTGTGAGATTGCCAATAGATGGGCCTTGGGCGCTTCCACGCCTCCCCAATCTATTTTCTCAAGGTCCTAAAGTTCCACCACAATTTACAGTCTCTAAATTTGATGGCATGGCTATTGAAGCCAGCGTGTTGAAGGACTGTGGCATCTCGGAACCAGTGGTGTCTACCCTCATGAATGCTAGAAAAGCTGTTACTAGGAAGATCTGTCATAAGGTGTGGAATACTTGTATTACTTGGTGTGAAGCCAGAAAAGGGCATCCTCGGAAATACGTGATTGGGAGAATTCTCTCTTTTCTACAGTCAGCTATGGAAATCAGATTGGCGTTGAGTACAAACAGAGGTCAGATTTCGGGCCTGTCATTATTATTCTTCCAAAGGTCTTTAGCCTCCCATTCGCTGGTCCGAATCTTTATGCAGGGGGCAACTCATTTTCCCTATATGTCCTTGGGACTTGAACTTGGTGCTGTTTGTGTTTGGAGAAACAACCATTTGAGCCGATCAAGAAAATCCCATTAGACTTGCTGTTACGCAAGCTAGCCTTCCTGATGGCCATCATCCCGGGTAGAAGGTTGTCGGAGTTGGCGGCCCTTTTGTGCAGGGAACCATACTTGATCCTTTACAACGACAGGGTTATGTTACTACCTGTTCCATCCTATTTGCCAAAAGTGGTGTCAGCCTTTCATTTGAATTGGGACATTATTTTGCTTTCTTTTTTTTTTTTCTCTCAGACTCGTTCAGTGAAAGAGACGACTGCATTCCTTGGACGTTGTCTGGGCAGTCAAGTTTTTTTTTGTCTAGGTTTGCGGAGATCCGAGGATCAAACTCCCTTTTTGTTTTACCAAAAGGACCCAAGAAGGGGCAGGCAGCTTTCATTGACAATTGGGTCCGTCACTTGGTTATTCAGGCCTATGGTCTGAAACGTAATGCTTCTCCCTTTAGGGTGAGAGCTCATTCTACCAGGGGTGTAGGAACCTCCTGGGCTTTTCGCCATCAGGTATCTGTGGCTCAGATTTGTAAGGCTGCTACCTGGTCTGCAGTGCATACGTTCACAAAATGTTATCAAGTGGATGTTCGAGCAGCCGAGTATTCGGCAGTGTACTGCAGGCTGCCATATAAGGTCTGATGGCTATTGTTTGACAGGGTGCCTCCCCTCAAGGCTTTTGCTCTGGGACGTCCCAGTAGGTAATGAATATTAGCCTAACTCTGTGTCCCATGATGTATGAAAAAGAAAATAGGATTTTTTTCATCATACTTACCTGTAAAATCCTTTTTTTTGAGTACATCATGGGACACAGAGATCCCTCCCTTCTTTTTTGAGGATTCAGTGCTTGCTACAAAACTGATGTACTTCCTGTATGTGAGGGGGTTATATAGGGGATCACTTCCTGCCTAAGACTTTTTCTACCAGTGTCCATTCATTCACCTAGAGATGGCATATAACCCAGGTAATGGATATTAGCCTAACTCTGTGTCCCATGATGTGCTCAAAGAAAAGGATTTTACAGGTAAGTATGACGAAAAAATCAAATTTTTGTTTTTAATTTGAATGCAAAAAACACAATACATAACCCACTTTTTGTGTAAAAATAAAGGATGATGTTACATCGAGTAAATAGATACCAATTATGTCATAGAAAGAAATGTAGCAGCGCTAAAGAGTGAATGAATAATGCTGGTGCTAAATATTGAACATATACCTAAAAAAATTTAAAAATCACCAAAAACAACTGATCAAACCAAGTACTGAAAAAGGCTATAATGAAAAAAATATGTAAAATATATGTATATGAAAATATAAATAACAAAATCGTGTGTAAATAAAGAGTCTTGGATCAGAAGGTATAGATTGAATTCTCCCCCGTGACAACAGTCCAAGTTCATAAACCGAAGCGTTCAAAAAATGAATGAATTATTATTATTAGTGACATCAAAGATGTGACCACCGTGTGAAATGCAAGCTTACCAAATAGCAAGCTATCCAAGCTTGTGACCTATAACCCGGTCGGGGGCCTCTATCCCAAAGTAAACCAGGTATCTCCAATATGGGCTTGTTTCCTGTAGACAAGGCAGGTGCCTCAGAGGGATCCACACTCTACCAGATGTCTATTGGCAACTCAGTGGGCTCTCCTAAGCCAGGAAGCTCCAATAGGTGGTCATACGAAACCCAAAAAAGAAAGGCTCACCATAGCATAATTCCATCTGATCATGTTTTAATAAAAGATTAAAATTTACACTTAGTGTTGAAAATAAGTAACAGCAAATAGCCGTCCGGCTGTGCATGGATGCCCGTCCACTGAGACATTGGTACGCGGTGACATCAGCACATCAACTCCTCCCGTCGTACGTTTCGTCAAAACAATGACATCGTCTGGGGAACTGGCGACGCTCTGACGTGTTGCGTATTATATAGAACCAAAACAAACCAAGCCTCGATGTGGGTCAAACCGGAACATCAGGCATAATCCTTTGCATGGTAGATCAAGCTTCATGTCGGTAGAGTAGGGATCCTCAAACTACGGCCCTCCAGCTGTTGCGGAACTACACATCCCATGAGGCATTGTAAAACTCTGACATTCCCAGACATGGTTAGGCATGATGGGAATTGTAGTTCTTGAACAACTGGAGGGCCATAGTTTTAAGACCCTTGCGATAGAGTGTGGATCCCTCTGAGGCACCTGCCTTGTCTCCAGGATACGAGCCCGGACTGGGATAGAGGCCCCGACCGGGTTATAGGTCACAAGCTTGGTTAGCTTGCTATTTGGTAAGCTTGCATTTCACCCAGTGGTCACATCTTTGATGTGGTGGTGGTTATGTCACAAAATCAATATTAATTCATTAATTTTTTGAATACTTGGTTTATGAACTTGTCACGGGGGGAGAATTCAATCTATTCTTCTAATCCAAGACTCTATTTACACGATTTTTTATTTATATATTCATATTTTTATATATACCGTATATACTCGAGTATAAGCCAAGTTTTTCCAGCACATTTGTGCTGAAAATGCCCCCCTCGGCTTATACTCGAGTCAAGCACTTTTCTGCAGCAGAGAATGAAATTTTCCGACCCGACTTTGGGGCCACTTGGTGCTAGGAACCCCAAATTTGGTGTGCAAACCAGTGGAACTAGCACAAAGTGGCCTCGAGATATGGGGCCCCAAAGTCGGTTCGGAAAATGTCATTCTCCTGCAGAAAATTGCTTGACATTTTCCGAACTGACTTTGGGGCACCGTATCCTAGCACCAAGTGACCCCGAGATACGGGGCCCCAAAGTCGGTCAACTGTGTCCATCTGCAGCAATGTCATTTCGGGACCCTTTGGGTCCAGAAGACCCCAAATTATGGCTGCAGCTATGGGGCATTTAGGAACCCTTAACTACCAAGTTTGAAGTTCGGGGGACCTATGGCATGCAAATGGGCACAGTGAGGCTGCAAATGGGCATTGTTGACCCTCTCTTCCACTTACAATATCTGCGCATTTCTCACCCTAGGCTTATACTCGGTTTAATACGTTTTCCCAGTTTTTTTGTGGTAAAATTAGGTGCCTCGGCTTATATTCGGGTCGGCTTATACTCGAGTATATACGGTACATATATTTTACATATTTTTTATATTTTTTCATTATAGCCTTTTTCAGTACTTGATTTTTGATGATTTTTACATTTTTTAGGTATATGTTCAATATTTTATTCATGCACTCTTTAGCGCTTCTACATTTCTTTCTATCTACTATTTGTGTGTATCCCACTTATAGCAGCTGCTTTTTTATTTAATTTTTGTTATAGCGCGGTATTTCACCTGTTTACCAATTATGTCATGTCATGCTTTAAAATTGCAACAAACTACATAAATTTTACTATCCATAGGCAACGCTTTAAAAGCCTTTACGGGTTACCACTTTAGATTTACAGAGGAGGTCTAGTGCTAGAATTTACTGCCCATCATCTGGTGTTCACGTTGATATCTTACATGTGTTAGACAATCACTGTTGACGCACATGCAGGACCAACGCGTGAGTTTGCCTTTGCGCATGAGCCTGACGGGGCAGTTTTTGGGGGTTTTCTTTTTTTCTTTTTTTATCACTTTTATTGCTGTCACAAGGAATGTACACATCCCTTGGGAAAGCATTAAGGCACATGAAGGAGAAGCAGTAAGTAGCTCAGCAGCCAGCCTCACTATGCTCTTGATCTACCCGGCTTTTAGTGCCACTCTCTGGGTCCAGGGGGTCCGACCGGGTGCAGGAGCCAGAGGAGCCACCACCACAGAACTTTAGAGTTACTGTGGGACAGGAAGGAGCAAAGCCCAAGGGAAAGCTGCAGGGGAGGGGGGGGGGGGGAGGAGCAAGGGTCTCCCTGAGCCTGGGGTGGAGGTAGATCAACACTGAGCAGGACTTCATGTTCTTGCATAACTTGTGCATCTCCCACAATGACCTTAAAAACAAGTGACACACTCACCCCCTTGTGCAGCTTTTACATTCCCTGTGCCCCCCTCACCTTGTGCAGCGCTCCCCCACAAACTTTTGTACCCCCCTTCCCTTCATCTTGTATAGCTTCCCCTCTCACCTTGTGCACCCCCACCTTGTTGAGCTCACCCATGCCCCCTCTCCCTTTGTCCTCCTTACCTTGTGCAGCTTCCACATGGAGCCCTCCACCAGACACTGGTAGCACATGGGGGTTTTGCACTGGACACATTACATACTGTGGGTCTTCTTGTTTGTGGTCGGTACAAGTTGAGATCTTCTGGGAGCTCAGTCTCTGGCTAACCCGGCCCTGGGCAGGTGGTAGCAGTCATTTTTTGGTCAGCGATCCTTGGGGCAGATGACAGCGGAGGGCACATGCCCCCCTCGATTAATTTCTCTGCCAACTTATGGCCCCCCACACAGTTTCGACCCTATTGGTGCGTTCACTCCAAAAGTTGCTTTTGACATGTTTAGTGGCCTATTAAATTCAAAACATTTAAAGTGATGGTGAATAATCTGCAGATGTAATGATAAGAGTTTTGTTTAGAAAACAGGAGTACTTAAAATATAGTTCACTGCACATACCTGAATATTGTGTTGAATTTTTTTTTTTTTTTTATTCCCATGAAGGTTGGAAGCAGTGCTGGTTTGGGTTTTAATGTGAATGTTGCTTTTACGGGAGGAGTGGACCCACCCATGGGAGATGCAGAGTACTTGGCTGCATTCAGGTAACAAAAATGTACCAACATTTATTTTTATTTGTGTGTGTATATATATATATATATATATATATATATATATATATATATATATAATTATACATTTCTTTCACTCATGGTTAGTGTTTGGCTGAAGTCATTTATTATCAATCAACTGTTTACTCTTTTTAGATCATAATGACAACAGAAACTACCCAAATGACCCTGATCAAAAGTTTACATACCCTGGTGATTTTGGCCTGCTAACATGCACATAAGTTGATACAAAGGGGTTTGAATGGCTATTAAAGGTAACCATCCTCACCTGTGATCTTTTCACTTGTAATTAGTGTGTGTGTATAAAAGGTCAATGAGTTTCTGGACTCCTGACACACCCTTGCATCTTTTATCCAGCGCCACACTGACGTTTCTGGATTCTGAGTCATGGGGAAAGCCAAAGAATCTGCGGGAAAAGGTAGTTGAACTGTATAAAAAACAGGAAAGGGATATAAAAAGATATCCAATGAACTGAGAATGCCAATCAGCAGTGTTCAAACTCTAATCAAGACGTGGAAAATGAGGGGTTCTGTTGAAACCAAACCAGAGTAGACCAACTAAAAGTTCAGACACAACTGCCAGGAAAATTGTTTGGGATGCAAAGAAAAACCCACAAATAACTTCAGGTGAAATACAGGACTCTCTGAAAACGTGCTGTGGCTGTTTCAAGATGCACAATAAGGTGAAGAAAGATGGGCTGCATGGTCCTAAATGCATCGTAAAGCAGTTCTCTGGACCCAGCCGCAACAGCGCTTCAGCTAGCAGGAGGATGTGGCATATCTGATGACCATCCCCACGGCTTATCTATCACTTCCAAAACGTGAGTTGCCTGTACACATTATTCTGTGATTAAATTGATTTTACTTCTACATCCAGATATGGGCCTCTTTCCTTGTTTTTTCTTTTTTGCATTGTCGAGTCGCCAGAAGAAAGCCATTACTACGCAAATGCCACAAAAGTATCCTGCTTACAATACGCCAAACAGCACAGAGACAAGCCTCAAACCTTCTGGCACAAAGTAATTTGGAGTGATGAGATCAAAATTTAGCTTTTTGACCACAACCATAAATGCTACATTTGGAGAGGAGTCAACAAGGCCTATGATGAAAGGTACACCATTCCTACTGTGAAACACGGAGGTGGATCACTGATGTTTTGGGGATGTGTGAGCTACAAAGGCACAGGAAATTTGGTCAAAATTGATGGCAAGATGAATGCCGTATGTTATCAAAAAATACTGGAGGAACATTTGCATTCATCAGCCAGGAAGCTGGGCATGGGACGTACTTGGACATTCCAACATGACAATGACCCAAAACACAAGGCCAAGTCGACCTGTCATTGGCTCCAGCAGAATAAAGTGAAGGTTCTGGAGTGGCCATCTCAGTCTCCTGACCTCAATATCATTGAGCCACTCTGGGGAGATCTCAAACGTGCCGTTCATGCAAGACAGCCCAAGGAATTTACAGGAACTGGAGGCTTTTTGCCAAGAGGAATGGGCAGCTTTACCATCTGAGAAGATAAAGAGCCTCATCCACAAATACCACAAAAGACTTCAAGCTGTTATTCATGTTAAAGAGTTCAATACACGGTATTAATAACTAGGTAAACTTTTGATCAGGGTCCTTTGGCTAGTTTCTGTTGTCATTATCATTCAAAAAGAGTAAACACAGTTGATTGATAATAGATGGCTTCAGCCAAACAATAACCATGAGTGAAAAAAAGTTTTTGTGTTATTCATATTCTCTGAAAAATGGCCAAGAAATCATAAATTCTACCAGAGTATGTAAACTGTGTGTGTGTGTATATGTGTGTATGTATGTAATAAATATATATATATATATATATATATATATATATATATATATATATATATATATATATATATATATATATATATATATATATATATTGTCACAAAAGTGAGTACACCCCTCACATTTTTGTAAATATTTTATTATCTCTTTTCATGTGACAACACTGAAGAAATTACTTTGCTACAATGTAAAGTAGTGAGTGTACAGCTTGTATAACAGTGTAAATTTGCTGTCCCCTCAAAATAACTCAACACACAGCCATTCATGTCTAAACTGCTGGCAACCAAAGTGAGTACTACTCAATTGCCAATTAGCCATTTTCCCTGGCTAAAAGGTCTCAGGTGTCAATGGGGAGCAGGTGTGTTAAATTTTGTGTTATCGCTCTCACTCTCCCATACTGGTCACTGGAAGTTCAACATGGCACCTCATGGCAAAGAACTCTGAGGATCTGAAAAAAAAATTGTTGCTCTACATAAAGATGACTTAAGCCAGGCATCACTAAATGGCGGACCGTGGGCCAACCAAGGACCGCGTGATATTACCATTCAGATCAACTGTTTCGCATTGAGCCGCCTTTTCTTTCCCCCTGCCGTTGCTCTGTAATCCTCACAGAGCTGACAGCGGGAGGCGGGACAGTTCTGGACAGGGCAGAGCTGCACGAGGTTAACTAGTAGGTGATTGGCTGCTAGGATGATGGGCGGTCCTAGCAACCAATCACCATCTTGCAACGCCACCCTCCGTTCAGACAGGCTGAGCCTCCCTCCGCTCTTTGGTCTGTGTAAGGTAAGGCAGTGAGGGAGAGGGCGGAGTTACAGAGAGTAAGGACACTAGTATGAAAAGTTGTGTGCTGATGACACAAATAGAGTTGTAGGAAACAGAAAATCTACACGGTTATACCAGCTGTACACTTACTCCTTTACATTGTAGCAAAGTGTCATTTCTTCAGTGTTGTCACATGAATAGATAAAAAAAAGAATTACGAAAATGTGAGCGGTGTACTCACTTTTCTGAGATACTGTGTGTGTGTGTGTGTGTAATATATATATTTATTTATTTTTTATTGACAGCCCATGGCTTGCAATTTTATAAAATACAGGGCATCTCCCATTTCTGTCTTGAGTAAATTAGTTTGATCAGAATTATAATTTTTAGTGAGTAACACACACCTAAGATATCAGTTTTTCTAGGAAACAACAAGCTGATTTAGGTTCACAGTTGAGTTATTGCATGCCCACAGGTAACTTCCTTACGGGCAGGAATTATTTGTTTAATTTCAGCTCCACATCCTGTAGAGATGTCTAAAGCCCCATACACACGGTCGGACAATCCGCGGACCAGGTCCGTCGGACCATGTCCGTCATACTTTGTCCGATGTTGGTTTTGCGTACACACGGTCGGACAAAGTTGTCGGAAAATCCGATCATTCTGAACGCGGTGACGATTGTTGCCTACGACGGGACTACGTAGAGGCTAGTAGCCAATAGCTTTGGTCTTGTAATGTGATCTGAGCATGCGTAGCACTTTGTCCGGTCGGACAACCGTACACACGATCGGATTTGGTGTGATCGGACCGTGTTGACGGCAAATCTTTCCAGCAGGAGATAAGACTTTGTCCGTCGGTCAAACCGACGAACACTGTCCGATGGTGCATACACACGGTCTGATTTTTCAACAACCTTGTCCGATCGGACAGAATCCATGAAAAAGTCCGACCGTGTGTATGGGGCTTAACAGTTTTTTTTTCCAGTCCAGTCCAGGACTGCTGTTAAGATTGTGGTTATTTTATTGTCGGGAATATTGTAGAGATTTTACTCCAATTTTGTATTTTCTTTTTTTTTTTAATAATACTAGAATGAAAACTTTATTGATTATTTTTCTTCACCTAGGACCGTGGTGCTACCGATAGCTCGTGAGTTTTCTCCAGATGTTGTCTTGGTGTCTGCTGGGTTTGATGCCGTGGAAGGACATCCATCGCCACTGGGAGGATATAACGTATCAGCCAAATGTAAGTGCAAATGCATGGTATATAGCCTATCTTATTAAAACCATGTTTATAGTAGTGTAGGTTTACAAAACCTTTGTGTTTTAAAATCGTTAATGTGAGATTGTCACCAAGATATGAGTATTTAGACATGCGGTCCAATTAAAAAACAAAAGAACATGAGTAATTTCCAGACAGTTGATGAATGGATATTAGCCACTTACATCCAAGCAGTTTAATACCCGTTTCTAATAAGTAATGTTTTTCAGTGTTGGAATTTTGTTTTGTGCAAAATGACAAATTTTTCTGATTCAGTTAAATTTTGTGGAAGGTGTATAGAAAATTGGGGGAAAATTGTGTAAATGATTAAAGTGTTCATTCACTATAGTGTAATATTTTTTTAATTTTTTTTTATTGTTTAATAAATAGACAATAAAAAACTTTTGTTACATCAGAGATTGCTAGATAAGCTCTGTCTTTCTCAAAGGTTGCTGCCAGCAAATGCATTGTTTTTTGTGCTAAGCGAAGCCGCACTCTTGAGTGTTCTTTCTAACACAATGGATTGATTCAGTTACCTGAGTTCACTCCTAGTGTCAAAGTGCCATTTTGAAATGGCTGTGTGGCAGAGGCTTGCAACTTTAGTCCATTTATTTAATTGACGTTTGCACTAATAGTTGGAGGTCTAGTGGGAAAACTTGACATTACATTCATGACTTAATTGCACAAAAAAACTTTTATCTTAGTTTGCGTTGCTCCATCATCTTCATCTGCTGCCATCAACTTCCTCAATTGGCCATAGTGCTTCCAGTGATATTACATTGTCCCATCAACTAGGCTCTACTCTTCAGTATCTCACAGTTGCCAAGAGTATACATTGCATTGCAAATGCACCGCAGGCAGTATAAATTAAAAATAAATGTAGTAGCAAAAAGGCAAAGGAGTTTGTGGACAAAATATATAAAGCCTTTGCTACTTTTATGTTCTCTAAGGCCTCATGTACACCGCTGCTGGTAAAAAGACGTTTAGGAGTAGTTGGGCATTTTTTTCAACTGCTCCTGAACTCTCCCATATGTTATCTTATCAGTACATGTATATAGGGTCATTTATAGTTGTTTCTAGGCAGTTGCGTTTTAGAGACTTTTTTTGGAACCCAACAAAAATACATTCAGAAGCTGTGTTTAGAGGCATGCCAAACGCGTTTCGTTTACAGGCATTTTTCGTTTTTGGCTATTTTGGAAAAAAAACGCTTCTAGACGCAAACGCGGCATGTAAACGCGGCTAAACGTCAGTTTTTAGACGCTGGTTTCTAGCTGTCAAGTTAAATCGTTCAGGGGAGGTTGAACAATGTCCCGTGTACATAAAGCCTTAACTGGATATATTTCTTGTAAGAGTATATTTTGATTAATACATGTTTCATGTAACTGTTGGTATGTTGTCTATAATCTATGAAATGTGATGCACAAAAAAAATGCAGAAAATTAAAGCTGTCTCTATACAGGTTTAGGTAAAGAACCTGCTTGACTACCAGGCAGCTAGCATTTTCAGAGTGAGATCAACATTAGCAGCCAGTGTATTTCTCCCATCTTGACCATCTTTAACCACATCAATACTGGGTACTTTTGCCCCTTCCTTCCCAGACCAATTTTCAGCTTTCAGCTCTCTCGCACTTTCAGTGACAATTGCGCGGTCATGCTACTCTCTACCCAAATTACATTTTTATCATTTTGTTCACACAAATAGAACTTTCTTTTGGTGGTATTTATTCAAGACTCCGTTTTTTTTTTTTTGCAATATACGTGAAAAAGGAGCAGAAATTTGGGAAAAAAATACATTTTCTTTATTCTATTTTAAAAGAAATCCAATAAAATCAAATTTTGTCATAAATTTAAGCCAAAATGTATTCTGCTACATGCTTTTGTTAACAGGCGTTTTTTTAAGTGTATAATAATTGGTTTGTGTGATCACAGACATATGTACGCAAATGATCATGTACAGATGTGCGCAGGTGATCACGGTCATTGGGACATGTGATTTTACTGTTATATATTTGGGGGACATTTGTTTTGGGGATCATTACTATGTGGGGACACGTGTTTTGGGGACATGTGTTTGGGGGATATTGTGTGTTTACTGTGTGTTTTACATGTGTGGTTACATGTGTGTTTACACTAGACTGGTGATCAGTGAGTAAAAAGCTGTAAAAACAGCTAATACTCACTGTCACCTGCTGGCTACAGAGATCCGCTCTCCTCTCCTCATCGACCACTTCCGTGTGAGAAGAAGAGAGCCGTTCGCCTAGCAACCGGCTGTTTACATCACATGGTGGCCGTGATTGGACACGGCCGTCATGTGATCAGGAGGGCCAATAACAGAGCCCTCCTGCCGATCTAAGATGCGCCGTGTCCGGGTGACACGAACACATCGGTATTGCGCCGCTGCGCGATCACGCTCCTTCTGAGGGACGTTCCTGAACGTCCACTCAGAAGGAGAGATAGCCCACCCGGCCGTTTGTGCAGTGGCCAGGTGGGAAGTGGTTAAAATGCAGATGCATTCCATGTTCCCTATCTGATTTTTGGAAGTGTGGAATTGCTCCTCCTGACTGATATACTGTGATGCTACATGGCTTAAAAGGTTTGGTAACATATATTCACAGATGGCCTTGACACAAGATATGTTAATTTTTGCCAGGAAGTTATAATGAGATTTGTAAGAAAAAAGAAAAACCCTGGAAAATTTCTTGGATTCTTTACAGAAACTGCAGAAAATGTTGCATTACAATTATAGATGGACACTATTATACAAACCCATCTCCATAGGGCCTAATAGTCATAATCTGCTGTGATTTCATCATTCAAGCTTGTTCTCCGATTGCGGAGTTGTTGCCAATTGCACACAATCAGATTTCATTTTCAAAAGGAATCTGATTACTCGCCATGACAACCTTTTGATTTCTCTTTTTTTTTGGAAGGTTTTGGATATCTGACAAAGCAGCTTATGGAGTTGGCTGCAGGTCGTGTTGTTCTGGCACTTGAGGGAGGTCATGATTTAACAGCGATTTGTGATGCTTCTGAATCTTGCGTATCTGCTCTACTAGGTAACGAGGTAAGCGCAAAATAAAGGTGTTTTTTTTTCAGTGTAACAGGGTATGTCTGTCAACTAGTTTAAAGCCCAGGTTTTTATTCGGGAATGATGCAAAAAACAAATCTGCTCAAGCTGCAACACTTGTCTTCAGTTTTACCTGCAGTTCCTTTTATTCGCCACTAGATGCCCTCAGTCTTTCAGATTGAATGACACCCAGTATTATTCAACCCAGAAGACTGAGGACATAATATCAATGAATGAGCATTATGAAACCCCAGATTGGCTGAAGAGAGCAGAGGAAGATCCATCTCACCTGGCTATAAAAACATAACATTGCAAGGGTCCACTTGGAGGGGAGATGGGAATGGTTGGGGGGGGGGCTGAGCATGGAGCTGGACAATAAATGTATTATTTAATTGATGCTACAGCAGCAGACCCAACCAGCTTTCCGATTTGGCCATACTGTACATTTATGTGGCCAGGGCTGAAAAATGCAGCAATCTAGTTCCAGAGCCTTTGATATGTGGTCAAGTACTTGTCATTAGCAGAAGCTGTTCTTGCTTTATACAATGAGCAGTTATACTTTTGTCTGCAGTAAACAGCTTTCGCGTTTGCATATTTTATCTTTAAAGAGGGCTTGTATTTGGAAAACTTTTTTATTATAATTATTTTTGAGTGCTAGTTAAAATGGGATTACAGTGTCTCAGATGTAAAGAGGCGTCTGCGGTGTCTGCAATTACCCTATGCAGTGCTGTTCCCCGCTAAGCTGAGAGTCACTGCTAACCGGCAAAATAGGGGATAGTTTTATAGCATTTTTATTAATATTTTTTTTTTTTTTACTAGTAATGGCGATCAGCGTTTTTTTTTTTTTATTGTGACTGCGACACTATAGCGGACACATCGGACATTTTTGACACATTTTTGGGACCATTGTCATTTATACAGCAATCAGGGCTATTTAAATGCACTGATTCCTGTGTAAATGACACTGGCAGTGAAAAGGTTAACCGCTAGGGGGCGGGGAGGGGTTAAGTGTGACCTGTGTTTTTTTTTTTTTACTGTACAGGGCGTGGCTTGGTGTGTGACATCACTGATAGTCTGTTCCCTGTCATAGGAAAAGACGATCAGTGACAGCCTCACTAGGAAGCATGGGGAGAGGTTTGTTTACACTTAACTCTCCCCGTTCTTCAGCTCTGTGACCCGATCGCGGGAAACCAGCGGCGATCGGGTCCCACGGTCACAGAGCTCAGGACCGGGTCGCGAGCGTGCCGCCAGCGGCACGCGCGTGACCCACGGCTGGGGTCTTAAAGAGTAACGTACCTGTACGCTGCTGTGCCCAGCCGTGCCATCATGCCGAAGTAAATGTGCAGGAGGTGGTCCTTAAGTGGTTAACCCACATAGTAACTACTATGGCTCTGTGTCCCCTGATGTACTTCAAAGAAAAGGATTTTACTGGTAAGCTGTTTTAAAATTCCTACTTTTGTTCTGCTGGGAGACATACCGTATATACTCGAGTATAAGCCAAGTTTTTCAGCACATTTTTTTGTGCTGAAAGTGCCCCCCTCAGCACTTTTCTGCAGCAGAGAATGAAATTTTCCGACCCGAGTTTGGGGCCCCGTAACTCGTGCTAGGAACCCCAAATCTAGCGTGCAAGCCCAGTGGAACCAACACTACGAAATATTTAAATTTTGGGTTCCTAGCACCAAGTGGCCCCGAGATACAGGGCCCCAAAGTCGGTCAACTGTGTCCATCTGCAGCAATGTCATTTCAGGACCCTTTGGGTCCAGAGACCCCAAATTTTGGCTGCAGCTAGGGGGCATCTAGGAACCCTTAGGAACCCTTAACTATTAAGTTTGAAGTTCAGGGGACCTATGGCTGCAAATGGGCACAGTGAGGCTGAAAATGGGCATTGTTGACCCTCTTTTCCACTTACAGTAGCTGCGCATTTCTCACCCTAGGCTTATACTCGAGTCAATAAGTTTTCCCAGTTTTTCGTGGTAAAATTAGGTGCCTCGGCTTATATTCGGGTCGGCCTATACGGTAATCTTACTATGTGAACTTTGAGCTATCTTGTGAAGTTGACAAAAAAAAATGTGCTTGATCTTCGTGAGAAGTATAGAAAAAACGCTACATGTGTTTTTGTTCAAGTTTGGATTACAGTGGCCTGTCCTGTTGACGGCCTGAGTTTTTGTTTTATATTTCCCCTTCCTTCACCGCAGGCTCTTTATGGAGGCTACTTGACCCTGGAACTGCCACTACGCAAGACTTGGTGCACTAGTGCTGTGGTACCTATGGTCTATGCTAGCAGTCCTTTGCTGGGGAATGAAACGGTTGACACTGTTCTCATCCAGTCTGCCAACTAGGGTCTCTTTAGAACTATTCAGAACTGTGTATCTATGTCCCGAGAGGAGATTTACGGGTAATATACTGACCATACTTTCCTATTTGTGCCCATCTCTAATTGTCCCCAATGGCTCTATTGGGAACAATTAGAGATGGGCACAAATAAGAAATATTGTACCAGTAATATCTTGGAACGTTGGGGGGTTAGGTTTCACGCTTAAACGCGATATTATGATTTCTACTTGTTGTCTGTGTCACTCAATGGACAGGCACCCAGGCTTTGGGGCTTCTGTCTCATTGAGGGGATCCCTATTGCTAAGACTGCTCAATGAGGTGGGTTGGGTGGATATTTGAAGACATAAGAACCCCTTTGACAGTTTTCCTGTTTCTCGAAAACACATGGAATGCTATCCAGAACTGACCTAGCGATGGGTAACTCGACCATGCTCCCATCCGTCTCAGAGGTTGTATACAAACCCCGCAGTGTGTCGGACCACTCACATCTGGTGATTAGTTTAATTGTTTCCCCACTGTCCAGGCTGCCTAGGGCGCCCTGGAAATGTAATGCCTTTTGGCATGAAGCTATTTTCATCTCATGAGGGGATGGTCGGAGCATGCAAAAGTTTTTATTTGAAGAGGGTGAGTGCACGGGGCGCATTCTGGCCAGGATTGCTAATTCCCAGCAGCGCTCCCCTGCTATTGGAGCTATTAGAACACCAGGGGGCAAACTGGTGCACTCCCTGGATCAAATTTTTGCAGGAACTAGCAGGCTTCTATGAAAACATGTATCTTCCTACCGGTGAGTACACCCCAGAAGATCTAACAGGATATTTGCAAGGCATTAACTTCCCGCAGTTCACAGGTGACCAGAGGAGGGCCCTGGACACTCCACTCACTTTGGAGGAGCTGCAGACGGCACTCGCGGAATTCCCTAACTGTAATGCCCCTGGGGCGGACGGGTTACCCATGGAAATTTACAAGCAGTATGCGGGTATCCTTTTACCTAAATTACTGGGAATGTTTAATGCGGCTAGGGAGCGATTGGTCTTACCCCCTTTCTATGACCACAGCCAACATTGTCTTAAAACCTGGGAAGGACCCTGTAGATCCCGGCTCATATAGACCCATATCCCTGCTACAGAGCAACATTAAACTCCTAGCCAAAATCCTGGCACTTGGATGGGGTCATTACATCTGTTGTGCACCCAGACCAGGCCAGATTCATGCCCAGCAAGTCCACGGCGGTGAACTTAAGGAGACTCTTTAAGTATGCAATCCCCGGCAGATAACATAGGACAGAGGGCTCTGCTCTCACTGGATGCTATGAAGGCCTTTGATAGCATTGAGTGGAAGTATCTGTGGGAGCTTCTCTAGAGGGTTGGGATTTGGGGAAACATACATTTCATGGGTCCACTTACTTTTTTGCTGCTCTCAGGAAGCTATTTGAGCATTGGGTAATATGTCTCATACTTTTGCCTTGGGCACACGACAGGGGTGTCTGCTGTCATCCTTGCTCTTTGCTCTAGCCATTAAACCCCTGGCAATTAAAATCAGAGACCACCCGGGTATTCCCGGCTTCTGTTATGGAGACAGGAAAAAGTGATGCTCTACACCAGGGATCTCCAAACTACGGTCCTCCAGCTGTTGTGGAACTACATTTTCCATGAGGCATTGTAAAACTCTGACTTTCACAGACATGACTAGGCATGATGGGAATTGTAGTTCCTGAACAACTGGAGGGCCATAGTTTGAAGACCCCTGCTCTACGCGGATGATACAATGATTCTGCTTGGAGAGGTTGAAGGTTCCCTTAAAGAAACCATGTCCACCATAACAGAATTTGGTACATTATTCAGGGCTCAAGATTAACTAGACAAAGTCCTCCCTAATGCTCATTGACGCGGGGGGGGTACACTCTCCACTACTAGCTCCATACCGCTGGCCACCTCCTTCAGGTACTTGGGGGTCCAGGTGATGTCCAGTATCCGTGACTAAGGAAGGCTGAATATTTCCCCGCTGTTACAAAAATTCCAGGATCGGATTAAAATGTGGAATTCACTCTGCCTGTCAGTAGCCAGTAGGGTGAACCTGATCAAGATGATTCTAATGCCTCAGCTACTATATGTGCTGCACATCTCACCGGTAGTGGTCCCTCTTAAGACATTTAGAATAGTTAACTCCCTATTCCGCATGCTAATATGGAAGAACCGCCCCGCTAGAATTAAACTTGAACATCTGCAGCGCCCTAAAGATTACGGGGGTCTAGCCTTCCCAAACCCCTGGCTGTATTATCTAGCTGCACAGTTACAGCACCTGATAGGAGTGATGAGTTGGGATACAGAGCGGAGGGGCACCAACGGCAGCTCTTCTGAGACCGTGATGCTGCATACAATAAAGGGCGAGTCAGTTCCAGTGGCCCTTGAAGCTCTGGCCTTCGGCAAGCCACATAAGATATACCCGACCTTTAATCTTATTCAAAAAATATGGAATAAAATCCGATATCTGCCCGGAGTGACTGGCTACACTGAATTTAGTCCGATCTGGTCTAATGTAACATACATTGAAATTGCTAAGTTGCAACAGGGGGCCCTATGGAAGAGATATGGGATGCTATACATTAGACAGATTTTTCATAATGGAGTACTGTTGACATTTGATGTTCCTTTCCAAATGTTCGGACAAAGTGAGCTTCACTTGGCTGGGCTGGCTGACATTTTAGCTCCACCCAGGTGCCCTTTCCCTTGTCTTCCTTTTTCTTTCTCTCATTTTCTTTCACACGGTGCAGGTAACTGTCTCTGCTCTTTGAGTGGCGGATGTGCTCTATACGGACATTGATTCTTTTGGCAAGAATCTAACCTTCTGACATCTTCACAATAATTCCAACCGCATGCTGTGTGACATTGTACATCCCGGACAGTCTTGCCATGGTAGCACTTGTGTGGCATACCTTTTTGGATTGTGCATGTACCCTTGATGTCCACACAATCACCCTTCTTGTAGATGCGCATATAGGTTGACAGTGGCACCGGACCATGCTTGCGTAAGGGTCTCATTTTTCACTAACTATTGCCCCTACTGCAATATGGTGGGTCCAGAGGATAAGACAATGTATTTTATGACAGTCTCCAAAAATTGACACAGATCTAACAAAACGCTTTCATTGGTATATTTTGTAGGCCAAAAGAGAAGCAAATAAGAGATGTTCACTGTTGGGTTTTAGATACACTTTAAAGCACAGACAATTACATTTGCTTTGACTTTTGTGTATTAACAGACTTGCTTCTGTGTGCTTCTCCCTTACAGCTAGAGCCGATTTCAGAGTCTGTGTTACAACAGAGACCGAATATCAATGCAGTGAACTCTTTGGAGAAAGTTATTCAGATACACAGTAGGTATTGAGGTTGAGTAGAGTGCTTAACTTACAATAATGAAAATGGTCCTTTGCAACATGTATGAGTCGCGTTTTTTTGCCCACCAAAGGTTCCGTACACTCCCCTGCTGCTCTTTTTAGCTGCCCAGAATGAAGGAATGGTCCATGTAAGCTATAAGACCATGGACTCCCCATGTGTGAGAACTGTCACATTAGTGAAGAGCATGCTCCTCCTTACCCGCAATTTTCTTTGGGTACTGGTGTTGACTGAGATGGCAAAGCAAAGTTGAGAGATGTTTTTTTTTTTTTTTTTTTAATGCTAAAATTTAAAATAAGCTATACTTAAATTACAGGCCGCCTTGCCTGTGATATCTAATTTGTAAGACTGGTGGCCCCATTGTCATGTATTTCCGCAGTCACCAGTCTTGCCTCTGCCCCGCTGTTTCTTACATCGAGGAGTGATGCAATTCTATCCCTTTTCAGGGAAGTGGACGGACCCAGGAGTCTGACTGAGTCTGAACCACCCACTGATGCGCTCATCATAAGTCTCCTCTCCTCTCTCAATAACCCATGTCTGCAATGTAGATTAGCACAATGTGGCGAGTACACAAGCTCATTTAGTGCACAAAATAAATGCTAATGTGCCTGCCCACATTTATTCCCTTCCTTTTCACTCTATAGCTTTGCATGATGGGAACACTAGTTTCTCATAGCTGTAGAGTGAGAAGGCATGATGTGACATATCCTTGGATTTACACCACCTTCAGTCATGAGAAGTTGCTATTTTTTGAATTGGAGTGATGACATCACAAATATTGCATTCTAAATTTCGCCTAAACTGTAGGGCTAAGGCCCCTTTCACACGATCGGCCCGCTCGGATCCGCCTGTCCATTTTTTAAGCGGATGTGAGCGGGCCACCCATTGACTATGGGCAGGCGGATATCAGCGGAGATATGTCCGCTAACACCCGCCTGCCAGCCGATCCGACAAGAGCCGCTAAAAATGTATTTGTTTACATAGATCATTGTACTTGCAGTTTTTATGTGGTATCCTGGAGTTGTTCTTTAACCACTTGCTTACTGGGCACTTAAACACCCTTCCTGCCCAGACCAATTTTCAGCTTTCGGTGCTCTCACACTTTGAATTTGAATGACAATTACTCAGTCATGCAACACTGTACCCAAATTAATTTTTTGTCCTTTTTTTTCCCCCACAAATAGAGCTTTCTTTTGATGGTATTTGATCACCTCTGTTTTTTTTTTTGTTTTTTTTTGCGCTATAAATGAAAAAAGACCGAAAATTTTTCTTTGTTTCTGTGATAAAATTTAGCAAATTATTAATTTCTCTTCATAAATTTTGGCCACAATTTATACTGCTACATATCTTTGGTAAAAATAACCCAAATTAGTGGATATTATTTGGTCTTTGTGAAAGTTAGAGAGTCTACAAACTGTGGTGCGAATCATACAAAATTGATCACATCTGATGTACTGGTGACCTATCATTTCTTTTGACCCGAACAAGCCAGGAAAGTACAAATACCCCCCAAATGACCCCTTTTTTGAAAGTAGACATTCCAAGGTATTTAGTAAGAGGCATGGTGAGCTTTTTGATGATGTCATTTTTTCCCACAATTCTTTGCAAAATGAATAATTTTTTTAATTTTTTTCCACAAAATTGTCATTGTAATAGGTTATTTCTCTCACATGGCATGTGCATACCACAAATGACACCCCAAAATAAATTCTGCTACTCCTCCTGAGTATTACGATACCACATATGTGGGACTTTTACACAGCCTGGCCACTTAGAGAGGCCCAACATGCAGGGAGCGCCATCACGTGTTCTAGGAGCATAAATTACACATCTAACTTGTTGACTACCTATTACACTTTTGAAGGCCCTGGAGCACCAGGACAATGACACGTGACACTGACGTGGTACTGATGACAGGTGGCACTGATACGTGGCACTGATGAGGCACTGATGACAGATGGTACTAATACGGGGCACTGATGACACCTGACACTGGTGACAGATGGCACTTATACGTGGCACTGGTGACAGATGGCACTTATACGTGGCACTGATATCATGTGGCACTTATACGTGGCACTGATATCATGTGGCACTAATACGTGGCACTGATGAGAGATGGCACTAATACGTGGCACTGATGACAGATGTCTCTGTGTGAGGAGGGAGAGCGGCGCTGAGAGATGATCTCATATGTTTACATATGAGATCATCTCTCATTGGACACGCTGATCGCGCTGTAAACGGCCGCTGTGATTGGCCGTTTACAGCGATCTGTGACTGGCTGTGTCCGACGGACACGGCCAGCACAGAACTTCCCCGATGCGCACTCTCAGGAGCGTGCATTAGGGAAGTAAACAGGGGGACGTCCTCCCAGCAGGGAGCGTCCGCGCTGAAGCCGTCTTTCGGCTATAGCGCGGGCGCGAAGTGGTTAATGCAGAAAATGCATTATGGTAAAAACCTTTTGTGTTTAGAACCACGTCAAAAAATTCATAAAGTAGACCTATAGGCACATTTTTTTTCCTTTTGGATAGAGTAAGGATGGGTTTATAACCCATTTTTGCCATCTTTGTCCCTTGAGAAAGATTTACCTTTACTTCCTGTTACATAGCCAAAATGGAAATGAGGTAAAATACCTGGAAACTAAGGGTATCCGTTGGGGGGCCCCCCCAAGTCACCAGAACTAGTGTCCCCTTCGGAAGATTTCCTGACTATTACTTTTACAGGGACAACCAAAAATTTGTGATTTTCTTTTACTTTCACTTTTGACAATACTGTAACTATAAACAGGACAAATAGGGCGAATCTCCCCAAAGGGGGCAGATGTTGCAATAAAAACTGGTGATCTTAGCCCTCTCCAGTCCAAAACTTAAAACCTCTGTGAGCGCTTCCAGATTGTCCAGATTCTGGGTTTACGGGTTAGATATGAATTAGAGTCTTTTTGTGCTCCAAAAACCACCTTTTGAACCAAGGTGATGCACCTGTGTGGGAGTGTTTGCCGGCCCAGTTTGCATACCTGTACATGTAGCAAGTGAAAAGATCTGGATGGCTGCACTTCAAACACTAAAATCCACCTTTATTAATAACTGGAAAAAGCATCATAAATATGTTGCAAAAACCAGAGTGGGGGAGAGGTTTACACATTTCAAACTCCTAGGTACTTAATCATAACCCCAGGCCTATCTGACTAAAGCTGAATTTTTGTCACATTTCCTTGGACAGATTATGGCCTTAATACAGCCCTCTCTGCCCAGGCTCCATATATATCACACCTCTTCTCCTGTAGTTGGATCCTGTTATACCGGTCCTAGAGGAGGTAGACAAGGAAGGAATTGAGGATATTGAGGCAATTTTGGAGGAAGTTTTCAGAAGATTTTTCTCCCCTAGATTGTCACACTGCAAAATATTTCCTGTTCATGAACAGATGGAATGTGCAGTCTATGACAACTGGGTCAGTCCTGAAAAATCACCCCCCAAAATCTTTACTGAATTCTATACAGTGGAAAAAGAGTTCACAAAGGAGTGTGCTATTGCTGCAGTTGATCTTTTAATTTCTGTCCTAAACAAACATCTCACTGTTCCTAGTGGGGATGTTCCTTCTTTCAAGGGTTTTGCAAATGGGTATGAGACCTTCCTAAAAGCTTTCTGTAATTTTGTAGGCCCAGCCCTGCAACCAGCTCTTGCTGTAATTTCAGTATGTCAAACTGCAGCTATATGAACTATGACATCGAACAACCAACATGACCCTGTATTTCAGGATACACAGTAATAACAGCAATTGCCTTCTGCTCTACTTTTCTGTATTATTGCCCTAGAACATGTTATGAGACAAATTTCCAGAATGGTTCTAATCTCCAGTCACATGTGCAGAATCTTACGGCTTAAAGCTTGGACAACTGAAGCTGCCTGCAGAAGGTGCCTCACATGTATGGCTTTCCAAGCAGTACGTCTGTTTGAGGCACTTTACCCATTTATCAGAGGTCACAAGTGGGATGTTTTACTTACACAGCAGAAGGTCCCAAAACCACCACATTCAGAAGCATTAGCGCCTCAAAACGCAGAGCACCTGTTTGCGCTAACTAGGCTTTAACCTCAAAACCCAAGTCCAGCTTTTCCTTTCAGCACAAGGCTTGGCTCACCAAGCCTACCCCAAAGCCCAATTCACAATGAATGAAGTGATGGGGGGGGGGGGGGCACATCTGTTACAGTTTGCTTCTCTCTGTATTCCAGACTTGTGGTTTCAAAAGGGCCCAAAATAGAGTTCAAATCTCACCGTTTTATTTTAAATCATCCAAAAACTATATGCAAGGATGGATTTTCAAAATGCCCTGAACCACCTTTTGTCCCTAGGAGTCATGTGCCGTTACTGCCACAAGACCGGTTCAAAGGATTTTACTCAAACCCGTTTATGATACCAAAGCCCAATGGGGTATTTGTCCTATTCTGGGGTTAAAAGCCCATGAAAAATGCCTTAAAATCCCCAAATTCGGCATGGAATTGGTAAGGTCAGCAATTGCCTCTCAGAGACAACAGGAATACATAGCATATGTGGATATCCAAGATGCCAATCTACATGTTCCTATTTACCTACCTCATCAGCACTTCAAATTGCGGTTCACATTGGCAGACAACCACTTATAGTATGCGCAAACTGCCCTTTCGTCTATTCACTGTTCCTAGGGTGTTTGCAAAAGTTTTAGCACCTCTGCTTGCTGTGCTCAGAACTCAGGGCATCGTAATCGCAGGCTATCTATACAACCTTCTGAAGGACTCTTATCCCTTGCAGCGATCAGAAAATGTCCACAATTTCACAAAAAGACAATTTCAGATGCTTTAGGCCTTTGGCTAGGTGATTATCAATAAATCTGCTCTCCAGCATTCCCTTCTCCTAGAATACTTGGGTCTGGTCCTGGGAACATCCCAAGACCAGACCCAAGTATTCAAGGGGAAGTGAATTCCAGAAAATGAGCTTTCTCTACGAGCACATGCTCAAGAATTCAAATCCAAGAGACTGCCCACATTGAGATACTCGGTGAGAGTTCTATGCCTAATGGTAGGCCTTCAAAGCAGTACCAATTGCTCGATTCAGTTCAAGAACTTTCCAACAAAATATCTGGTCATCAAGAAAAAAAGCAGATTCTTAGATTCTTTCTCTCGCTTTTCCAGTGCTCCTGTCCAGCCTAGCAAGCAACGCCCTATTTAGGTGGATCAGCACCCCAGCCCTGACAGTGGCAAAATCCTTCTTTCCCTATCACTGCAAAGTTATTACAAACACAAGTCTTTCTTTATTGTACATCACGGGACACAGAGCCACAGTAAAACCTGTGTGGGTTATATAGGCACCTTTAGGAGATGGACACTGGCACACCCTAGACAGGAAGACTAACTCCCTATATAACCCCTCCCCTTACCGGGTGTACCTCAGCTTTTTCACCAGTGTCTTAGATGTTGGTCACAAGTAAAGATGTACTGTGCTGAGCTCCACTGGAGTAATCCTTGCTGGGGCAAGCCATGCAGATCCATTCAAAGTGTCTTTTTAGGCCAAATTGAATGGTACCTGGACCTCGTGACAGAAGAAACAAGGTTTTGCCTGTAATGCTTCTCTTTTTAGAGAGCTGGACCCCGGATCCAGTGCTTTTTGTTATTTTTTCAGACATATTTCCTGGCAGGTGCTATACAGGTCCAAGGGTTTTTTTTAACGGAGTCTGCCGTGAGGGGTGAAGATTGGGTCTGTTTGGTTTACCACAGAACCCTGCAGCAGGATATGGTAAGTGGAGATGCCTAAGGAATTTTTTAATTCTTGTGGGTTTTCTCCTTTAAATAAATGTTGTCATGCCTAAAGTCGCCATCGGGGGCTGTCAAGAGCACGTACCTGTTTCAAGTTTCTGGGAGCACGGAACAGTCGGTGGTATGCCGCGCCGCTGCTACTGCCATAGCACGGCAATTCTCCTTCCATCGGCTCTCCTCCACCCCCCCCCCCCCCCCACATGCGATCCAGTCGGATCAGAGGCCCACTCGCGTGGGAAAACAACCTTTTTTTTTAAAAAGAGTGGTGGGGTGTGGTCAAAGGAAGGGGGTGGGGCTTAGCGTGGCGTTGACGTGCCTCAATGTCCACAACACCGGGCTGAGTAGGCTATAAGTGCACCTTTTGCAGGTGCATTTAGCTGATGGCCGGACACAGAGCAGACAGGGGCATGTGAGTGTTGGTGACACAGGCATTCCCAAGGCACGTTTACTCAGCATCAGGCTGAGCATTAATAGCAGTGGCAGTTGCTGGACTATTTGCTCAGCAGTGGGTGCATTTTTGGCAGTACCTCTGTATTTGTGCTTGGCACTATGGTCAGGTAGGGAGGAACAAATACCCCAAAAAACAGGGGCTCCCTCAGGCTCTGATGACCTTCCCTCTGCAATGCCACCCCCCCTGAAAGGTCTAGGGAGGCTGGTCAGAGTGAGCTATCGGGTTCATCGGGGGTTGCTTCCGACATTTCAGCCCCTGTCTATATTACTGAGGAGGTTTTCTCCTCAGCATGATTGGATTAGAGGAAAGGTTAGAGGCTTTAATCACATCTTCCCAGAATGGGAGAAAACGCATTAGGTCCCCTTCTACCACCCAGGACCCTCAAACAGAGGCACGGTGGGAAGGGGGAAGATGAATCCCCCTCAGGGGACCATGAAGAGGCTGATGACTTCTCTTCCGATGGATCAAGTGGGGAAGCACCTTCTTCAGCTTCACAAGCTGAGAAATTGCTGGTGTAATCTCTTACTGAAATGGTCCGCTCTACGTTTAAGCTACCCTCACTTAATTAGGTTGAAAAGCCCACTTCTTGTTTGGGTTCACTAAAGCCTCCTCAAGCTTTGCGTGCCTTTCCTGTCCATTCATTGCTGGAAAAGCTTATGTATTCTGAGTGGGATCACCCAGATGAGCATTTTTTCCCTCCTAAAAAGTTTTCAACACTTTATCCTATGGAGGAAAAATTTACTAAGATGTGAGGTATACCAGCAATTGACGCTGCTATATCCTCTGTGAATAAAAGTTTGACTTGTCCGGTTGACAATGCACAAATGCTTAGGGATCCAACCGATAAAAAATTGGAATTCCTGTTGAAATACATTTTCTCTTTGGCAGGTTCAGTAGCTTAACCTGCAGTGGCGACAATTGGGGTATGTCAATCCTTGAGAGACCACTTGAAACAGGTGCTCAAGGTTTTCCTGCTCGCTCGAGTGGGGGGGAGGACTTCTGCAATTCTCAAAGGTCTGGCAGGAAGAGTTTTGAGACAGATGGGTGGTCTCCACAATAACTCTAGGTTACAAACTAGAGTTCTGAGAATTCCCGTCTCCTCGTTTCCTCAGGTCAAACGTCCTCAAAGATCTAGAGAAAAAAGTCTCTCTCTCTTTCAAGCATTAGACCGAGTTTTGTCTCAAGAAGTGATCATGGCGGTCCCCGTGAAAGAGCAGGGGTTGGGGTTTTATTCAAACCTTTTCACGGTGCCATAACCAAATGGGGATGACCGACGCATTTTAGATCTCAAGGATCTAAACGGATTCCTGAATATCCGCATGGAATCAATCCGATCTGTTGTGTCCATCCTACAAGGAGGAGAACTTCAGGTGTCAATCGACATCGGGGATGCATATATCCATGTGCCCCTTTCTTCCCCGCTCACCAGAAATATCTGTGTTTCGAAGTAGAAAAACATTTTCAGTTTTGTAGCCTTGCCTTTCAGTCTAGCTACTGCACCTCGGGTGTTTACAAAACTTCTGGCCTGATTAAGGACTCAAGGTAGAACAATTGTAGCATACCTAGATGACCTGCTCTTGATAGACCGGTCAGTAGCCCGCTTAGACCAAAGCATGGTCACCTCAGTCAACTACCTGGAATACCTAGGTTGGGTCCTCAACCTAGAGAGATCTTCCTTAAAACCATTAAAAAGACTAGAGTCCTTGGGTCTGGTCATAGATACAGCCCAGAAGAGGGTGTTTTTACCCCAGGCAAAGATCAGCACCATAAAGAAGCTGGTTCAGGTGGTCAGGGCAAACCTTTGCATGAGGTTGTTGGGAGAAATGGTGGCTTCATTCGAAGCGGTTCCTTATGCTCAGTTTCATTCGAGACTGCTGCAAAACAGTATCCTATCTGCTTGGAACAAGCAGGTCCAGTTACCTGGAAGGTAGTAACAGATGCCAGCCTGTCAGGTTGGGGAGCAGTCCTGGAAGAAGCGACTGTCCAAGGAAAATTGTCCAGGATGGTGCCCATCAACATTCTAGAAATTCAGGCAGCGCGCCTAGCCCTAAGGGCCTGGACATTCGGGTTGTAGAATTATCATGTCAAGATTCCGTCCGATAATGCCACAGCAGTGGCTTATATCAATCACCAAGGGGGCACCAGAAGTCATGCAGCCCAGGAAGAGGTAAACCATATCCTAGCCTGGGCAGACAAACATGTGCTGTGCATATCGGCAATCTTCATTCCAGGGATAGAGAATTGGCAGGCAGACTACTTGAGTCACCAGCAGTTTTTCCTAGGGGGGGACCACCCCGACATCTTCCTGGCTATATGCCAAAGATGGGGGATCCCAGATGTAGATCTGTTTGCGTCCAGATTCAACAGCAAAGTCAACAACTTTGTGTCAAGAACAAGGGATCAGCTTGCATGCGGAACAGATGCGTTGGTGACCCCCGTGGGATCAGTTCTCACTGATTTATGCATTCCCCCCTATTCTGCTGCTGCCATGGCTTCTTCGCAGGATCAAGCAGGAAAGGAAAGGAAGTCAGTGATTCTTGTGGCCCACAAGATCTTTTTATGCAGAGATTGTAAGGATGGTGGTATGGGACCCATGGACCCTACCACCACGTCCAGACTTGCTTTCGCAGGGACCAGTGTTCCATCCTACCTTACAAACGCTAAATTTAACGGTTTGGCTATTGAAACCCACATTATGAAGAATAGTGGGGTTTCAGGCTCAGTGATATCTACATTGATTAATGCAAGGAAGCCAGCTTCCAGAGTCATTTATTATAGCGTCTGTAAGGCATATGTTTCCTGGTGTGAATCCAGTGGTTGGCATCCCAGAAAGTATATCATAGGTAGAATCCTTGCCTTTCTGCAAATGGGGTTAGAAATTAAGCTGGCCTTGAGTACTATCAAAGGCCAGGTCTCGGCCTTATCAGTATTGTTTCAACAACCACTTATTTTGCATTCTTTGGTCCGTAGCTTTATACAGGGGGTAACGCGGCCTTATCCACCTCTTAGGTCACCCCTGAACCCTTGGGATTTCAATTTTAGTTCTGTCGGCATTACAAAAACAGCCTTTTGAGCCAATACGACATATTCCCTTGGTCCTTTTTGACAAGGAAGCTAGTTTTTCTGGTAGCCATATCTTCAGCAAGAAGGGTATCAGAATTGGCTGCTCTTTCTTGTAAAGAGCCATATTTAATTATTCACAAGGATAGAGTAGTATTGCATCCTCATCCTAGCTTTTTGCCGAAGGTGGTTTCAGGTTTTCATCTAAACCAGGATATTCTACCTTCGTTTTTTCCAGAACCCTGTTTTATGGAAGAAAAGTCCCTACATTCTCTGGATGTAGTGAGAGCAGTCAAAATCTATTTGGAGGCGACTGCTCAGATTTGGAAAACAAATGTTTTGTTTGTGTTTCCTTAAGGTCCTAGAAAAGGACAGGCAGCGCCAAAATCTACTATTGCTAAGTGGATTTGACAAGTAATTATTTAAGTTTATGGTTTGAAGAGGAAAGTTCCACCTTTTTTCAAATCAAAGCACACTCCACCAGGGCTGTTAGTTCTTCGTGGGCAGTGCATCACCAAGCCTCCATGGCTCAAATCTGCAAGGCCGCAACTTGGTCTTCAGTCCATACATTCACCAGATTCTATCAGGTGGATGTAAGAAAGCATGATGATATCGCCTTTGGGCGCAGTGTGCTGCAGGCATTAGTATAGGTCCTCGGGTCTGATTGCACCCTATTTTTATAACAGCTTACCTGTAAAATCCTTTTCTTGGAGTACATCACGGGACACAGAGATCCCTCCTCTCTTTCTGGTTACACGTGTATTGCTTTACTACAAAACTGCGGTACTCCCGGTAAGGGGAGGGGTTATATAGGGAGTTAAACTTCCTGGTACATTTTACAGGTAAGCGGTTATAAAAATCCTTTTTTTAGGCTGGGGAGAAGTGTTCCAATCCCTAGCAGTCCAACGAACATGGTCATTGAGGGAAGCCAAGGTTCTCATCAACATCTTGGAGCTCAGAGCAGTCAAGTTGGCCCTGCAGATGAACCCTGGACTCTTCCCAACAGGTGACATCTGCTATCTCAAAGCCTTCTATTCCATCCTGATTCTCAGTGTCTGGCTTGGCATGACTGTTGAAACTCAGGGTGTTAAAGGATAGAAGGGTTTTTGAGTCTGTGATTCATACCTTGCTAAAAGCAAGAAAAGCCTCTTCCATGAAGCTATATTATCGTATTTGAAAATCTTTTTTTTGCCTGGCATGAACCCAGGCACTTCAGTTGCAGAGATTACGCTGGACCTCACATTCTGGCCTTCCTGCGAGGTGTACCAGAATTTATTTTATTTTATTTGTGGAGTACTTGCATTTTATGTAATTAAATTTTACACTATCCAATAAAAATCATGCAGTTTAATATTTCTGAGTCTCTAAATTCAGGAGTTGTACAATTCCTCACAGGACATATCTGCATATGCAAATTTCATATCAACTATGGACTAGTTAAGTGTATTGCTGTTTACCACAGTAGAAATCTTAATGCCTCATTTGCTGTTATCTTATATTTTGCAGGTGAATACTGGCCATGTTTGCATAATGCAGTTTCTACAATCTCCTATTCCTTAGTTGAGGCACAGAAATGTGAGAATGAAGAAGCTGAGACGGTGACAGCAATGGCGTCCCTGTCTGTGGGCGTTTGTCCAGAGAGAAGGTAAACAATGCCATGTTACATTGTTGGGTTCCGTATCTTTCACTGGTTTGGAGGGGTGAAAAATCTAACGTGGTTATAAAGAGTATCTAATGTGTGGTATCTGCTCCAAAAGAAGATCTCCAGTCTGAAATTCTTTATCAGTCTTTATTCTTTTTCCCGTAAAGCTGAATTCATACTTGAGCGTTGCATTTTTTAAGTGCTTTTTCTGACATTTTTACGAGCATTTCTGTACAGCGTTTCTAAAGTGTTTTTGAGCTTTGGGTTTATTTTTTTATTGGCCAATAGAGAAAAATATCATCCATTTCATCATCTGTTATGTTTTTCAGCTTTTACATTTCTTTTTTTATTTCTTATTTCTTTTTTTTTTTGTTTGCAAGGAGTTAAGGGTTAAAGGCTATGATTAGGGGTTCATTTATTTACTTTACTTAATATTTTTTTTTGTTAGGTTAGGGATTGATAGGGTCAGGGGTTAGGGGTTATAATTAGTTGTTAGGGTTATTTCATTTATTTTTTTATTTATTTTTAATGTATTTTTTTATTATTTATAATTATTTCATTTGAGCAGAAAAATTTACAAATCTATCAATTTTTATGAAACAAAAACGCTTCAAAAATGCACTAATCTGCCCAATTCGGCCAACTAAAAATGCTCCAGAACTTTTTCGAGCTTCAGGTGACTTGTAATGGAACCATCTCCAAAATGCTGCAGTGTGAATGGTGGCCTGACTGCTTATGAGAGTGTTTTGTTAAAGGAGGGCTGTCAAGCCAGAAATATGGGAGCATGAACTTCTTGCTGGTTTTGAAATGGCAAGCTCTGGGGCTGTAATTGGCTTCCTGGCTTCATTATTTAGCACTTCACTGACTAAGAACAAATATGCATCCTCAATGTATCATAACACCTGATGTATATACACTATATTACCAACAGTATTGGGACGCCTGCCTTTACACGCACATGAACTTTAATGGCATCCCAGTCTTATTTCCTTAGGGTTCAATATTGAGTTGGCCCACCCTTTGCCGCTATAACAGCTGTAACTCCTCTGGGAAGGCTATCCACAAGGTTTAGGATTTTGTCTATGGGAATGTTTGACCATTCTTCCAAGAGCGCATTTGTGAAGTCAGGCACTGATATTTGACTCCATATTGAACCCTACAGACTAAGATTGGGAGGCCAATAAAGTTCATGTGCCTGTAAAGGTATTTGTCCCAATACTTTTGGCAAAATAGTGTATGTTTGTTCAGATGATAATGCCTGAGAAGGTTTGAAAATCTCCGAACTGGGATTTTGGAAGTGAAATGTAACCCAGTCCACACTAAGTTCTCATTTAAAGGCATAGTACCGTATATACTCGAGTATAAGCCGAGATTTTCAGCCCTTTTTTTAGGGCTGAAAGTCCCCCCCTCGGCTTATACTCGAGTCAGCACCGTCTGTCTGCATGAACAGCGTGTCATGCAGACAGACGGCAGTGTCCACTGTTCAAAAGCCGCGCCGCGCCTCCGCCTTCTCCAAATTTAAAAGCCGCGCCTCCTCCTATCACAGACGAGGAGGAGGAGGCACGGCTTTTGAATCTGTAATGGCGCCGTACACGCCGATCGCCAGGATCAGCATGGGGGGACACAGAACGGGGGACACAGGACATCCAGCGATCGTGCCGACAAGGAGGCATTAACGATCGCAAGCCTGCAATGGTGGACAGATCGGAGGTGACAGATCGGCACATCGGCACAGGTAGGCTGCAATGGGGACACAGGGGGGGTTTGTGCAGGACACAGGGGACATGCAGCTGCAGATGGGCATTTGCTGACCCTCTTTTCCACTTACAGTAGCTGCTGCATTTTTCACCCTCGGCTTATACACGGTTCAATAAGTTTTCCCAGTTTTTTTGTGGTAAATTAGGGGCCTCGGCTTATACTCGGGACGGCCTATACTCGAGTATATACGGTATGTTGTTTTCCTTGAATGACTTACTGATTTTGATTTATCTCTTTTAGAACGGAGGATGAGCCTATGGATGAAGAACCCCCTCTGTAGCAGAGTGACTGGTCATTGTCTGTTGTGTGACTCCATATCTTTGTTGGAGGTCGAGCCCTCCAATTTCTCCGCCTGTGCTCTGTCCCCAGGAAGACGAGCAGCGACATGGATGTAAAGAACTCTGTGTACATGACATCCACAGATCCACAAAGCGCGGCACACTGTGCTCTGCGCGGCCGCACTGTGCCGTTCTTGGTTCCAGCAGGCACTGCTCCATCAGGAGCCACTGGCAGCTCTTGCCAAAAATCTTACTTTCTTTCATGCTTTTTAACAGTGACTAATTCAAAGAAAAACAAGGATCATAAGTGACCTCTTCTGGGGGCCTCATAAACCGTTTTGGTGCTTTAACATTCTGCAGATTTACAAGGATTCTGTGTGCGCTGAAGGGATGGTGACCGTGCTCTACTGACACTTATTTAAACCACTCGGTTTTGCCTGTTTCTTGGAAGTTTTCTCGCTTATAGAGGAGTTATACAGTGGATGGAAGATATCCTCTGAAGCCTGTTGTTATTACAAGGACAGAATTTTCGCTCTGGAAGAGAAACAAGGAAGGATTGTGCCTTGTCCATGGTTGGAATACATTTTTTCCATTTGAATGGTTTATTTCTTTGTTTCCTGAAGAGTGAAGGACTTGCCTTAAAATTGAAACACAACCAACAGAGATGATGATTGAAGTCACAGTACAGAAAACCTTGTGTCATCTCTTGCTGTGAAGTGGAGTGTTGATGACTAGCAGCAGTCGTCATTAATTTTTTTGTCCCCACCCCAATTTTTTTTTATTTTTTATTTCTCTGAACCAAGTTGCATGTCATATATGTACAATCGATAGACTGTCTCCTCCATTCTTGACCTGGGCTCTCCAAGAAAATTGTTGACCACAATTGAGAATTTGAAGGTAGAAATCTACCAAGGGGAGATAGAGGATTATGGCCTCTTACTGTGCAGGTAGCATGCCTGGGCCTGCCTGTGCATTTTTTATTTTTTTTTTGTAAGTGGCTCAGTTTAGTTTTGTTCATTTTATTTTTTATTATTCTGTGTAAAACTTGCACCACATTGCAGGCAAACAGTACATTTCCAGTTCCCATTTCATTTTTTTATGTGTCATTTTGATTTGAAGTTTATACATGTTATATTTTTTTGTATTATATTTTTCTCATGATGACTACGTTTTTAAAAAATTCTTTTTTTTTAAGAGCATTTTTTTAAGATTCTGCCAGGGGATTATTTTAGATTCCAGTTGATATCCTCTGATCTTCCCACCGAGACTTCCTATATAAATCCTTTATATGAGGATGGTGACAACGGTGATGTCCTTATTTAACTAAACAGTCGAAAGGACAACCATAAAGACTCTTCTGATTATATCTTTGTAAAAGGTACCTCTTTACCTCACTTGTTACCAGATCAGAGAGAGCCTTTACTGGGACTTTAATTTCTTTAAGGAGACCAACAATGTACTGTATGTTAGCCTTGCTCCTGGGATTGCATGGAAAGGAGCAGTGTGCGCTCAGTCTTGGATATAACCTCAATATAGCACTTATTATCCATGCTGAGAGTTGTGGCTGAATTTCCAGCAGCATGTGACTCGCACCCATTGCCTAACAGATTCCTAGGGTAAAACCCCCTCACTGTTAAAGGAACAGCATGTTACTGCCTTGTGGCAGTTTTACTTGTTCCCTGGCAGCTTGATACTGGCTGCATTTTGAGTGGTTTTTCTCGGGGCTGTGCTGCAGGTTGCACCTTGACATATGTTGTTTCCTGTACTGGCAACACATGATATGTTTTGGAGTAATAGCCAGGGGGTTTGTGACCCCCCCCCCAACCCTTTCCCCTTCCTTTTGAGTGTTGGGACCCTCACATTGTGCCCTTACTGTGTATATATTTTTTTCATGGTCGTTCTGTAACCACACTACAGCCTGTGACTGCACAAAACGGCACCGCACTGCACCAAACGGTCTCTTTATTTCCTGTCACACTGTGTGTGTTACTTGCAGTCCCCTCCTCCCCATCACACGCTCCCATTTTTCTGCTTTCCAACCTCCAATCTACTTGCAGACTTTTTGCATCTTTTACCATGTCTTTGTACTCTTGACACTGTTCTGAAAATGTTGAATTTTGGGTCTAGACTTGGTCTGTAATTTGGCAAATAATCAGAAACTGCATGTTTTGTGCTTTCCCGAGGCATGTACACATAGTAGGTGTATGCCCTGTACTTGCTTTGAAAGGTGCACACATAATCATATTTTTATTTTGAAATATCTTTTTATTTTTTTTATTTTTTTCAGTTGGGTTTCAATTATATATAATTCTAGAGAAATTTTAGTGTTCTAGATGTTATCATTGATGATGTTCAAGTCAAAACTGAAAAAAGTAAATGGTAGTCTACCTTAATTTGTAAGGCACCTTTCAGAGCATGTTGTGTTGGTTACCATAGTGTCAAAGTACCTTTTATAGCATGAGAAGTGGCACGTAGCTTGCCATATAGGCTGAGTCTTTTGGTTTCTTCAGTTAAGCTGCAATTGGATAAACAGGGTGTTTCCTCTGTTGATGAAGGAGGTACAGTTGGGACAAATTTTGTTTTGGATATTACCGTTTTCACTATGAATTTTCATTCCTTGTGTGACTTATGATTTTTCTTTATTAAATATATAAATAGCCTGCACGCTCTACCATCCCACTCATTCCATGTTTTACACGGTATATCATTTTGTGTGTGCAAGGGAGAGGCCACACTCCTATTTCTGGGCATTGACCTCCCTATAAAGAAAATTTTAAAAATATATATATATATAAAGATAATTATATATTAAAAAAAATATATGTATATGAATCTATTTTTCTAGATTTTACTATATACTTTGAGGTTGCATGAATCAAGCACAGCTCTTCCTATACTGTGTAATTGGTCAAGCTGCTGTGCTGGGCAGAAAGAATGTTGGCAGGGGAATCTAGTATGCGGTTCATCCTCTGAGCCTTGTATTGTGAAGGACACTTGTTTTATTCTTTTATGTGGATCAATCTCAAAGTATTATGTTAGGCTGAGAGTGCGTGCTTTTTTAGATAACAGAAAATATAAGCAAAATATATTAACTGATCTCAATGTTTGAAGATCAAAATGCCATGAAATAACAGTTTCGCTTCCTTTTCTCTATACAAAGTTCTCTTCTGTGGAAGTGTGTAGTGGAGATGAACCAATTTGGGTTTAGGGTTGTTGAAGGCGTTTTCATATGTTGGGCAGGTGAAAACCGTTGTTTCTGGAAAGGAAAGGGCCTGGATTGTTCATGGCAGGAGGTAAGAGACGAGTATTAGACCCCATTCATGCTATTGAGGGTATTCACATCAGTGTGGTGCAAAACTCACCAAATCCTGATTGCAGCTGGTCTTACCGTCATTGGAAGTTTTCACTGAGGTTTTCTGTGATGGCAGTGCCAGGAACAGGCCTGGAAAAGAAAAAACAGTGAATATTGCCTTTTACCACATATTACATTTACAGTTTCAGGGGGTACTTCTGCTTAATAAAGTTCACTGAAGAGTTTATAGTTTTAATAAGTATTTCATCACAACAGCTGATTGTTTTAGATAAGGTGTAGCTGTAGTTTTGAAATAAACCCCCATTCCTCTGTCTCTTTGCACTTGACAAATTTCGGAACATCGATATATAGTTTTCCTTCGGAGACCTTCCCGGGGCCCAGCATTGTTTACCTGGTGCAGTGTTCTGATGGCTCTGTGAGAAGTTATGTGGGTACCAGCCTGGCCATGCAAAATAACAATTATCTGCATCTTGCACCATGGGTTGCTGTTATTCTCTATAGCCGTGGTGGCCCAACTTGTAATGGATCCTTGGTAATGCAGGCTAATGAAAACACTGCCGGTCTCTGGGCAGGCCACAGCAGTGAGAATCGGTGTACATCCAGATGTATACTGACAGTTCATAATTGAGGGGGGGGGGGGGGGGTATAGGATGGGAGTTTGTTTCTTTTAAATACACTAACCCTTCCTTTGTTAAAAATACACTAACCCTTAAAAAACATAAAAACAATATTAGGCTTATTAGTAGGGATGAGCTGACTCACAAAATAGATTTTGTGGAAAATTACCTTTTATTAAAAAGGTAAATAGATTGTTATTGTTAAAAAACCCTGCTCTAGTGGAAAAGTCCCAAAAGTTCTCTTTTGATAAGGATTCATAGGTGAAATATAAAAATTACACTTTTAATTAATTCTTACCCTTTCCATTAACAATAATAAATCCCCCCCCCCCCCCCCCCAAGTGCCCATTGTATAATGCATGCATCAGCTGAGCATTTAGGGAAGTACCATGTGATATCTGCCGAGGACTCAAAGGCAACCTGCAAATAAGATTCAATTACAACGTTTTAGTGTGAATGGGGCCTAATTAGAAACCTAGTTAAGTAGTTATGCATTAGCCTCCCATGATGGGGGTAGATATATTCTTTAATTTAGTAATATAACACTATGAAAGGGGCTTGTAGTAATGCAAGCTGCAGCCCTATACAAACACTGTGTACCTTATGTCAGCCTTCAGTAAGTCAGGCATGTCCATTTCACATGTGCTCTCTGCCATATTGCAGTTCTCACACTGTTCAACTTAAGTCTCCTGCTCTGTGGTATACGGTTTCCAACAGTGATGATGAATTTCGCAGGCAGTATAAGCATCTTTGTGTTTCTTTTCTGAGGTATGTAGTGAGTCCTCCCATAGTATCAATAAGTGACCATCTTGTGTTAATATTGCTATTTTTTTTTATATTTTTCTTTGGAGAGTGCCATGGGAGTGGGTGTAGATTTGACAGCCACTTTTTCGGACTGTCTGCAAGTACAGACTATGTACCCTTTTTTTTAAAAAAACATTTTTTGCTTGTCACCATAAGAAATAATGGTGAAGTGGTGCAGGCGCCCCTTATTTGGAATATATTTGATCATTCCCAGCATCCTCAGCCCTGCAGTTCTCTAGCACTTGTGACCTGACATAATATACAATGAACACATAGCCTGCCTGTTTTCATCTACTCGTGTTCAACGGCAAAGAGCTGCCACCTGTGTCTGTGATTTGTATGTTTACTTCAGAGGTGACCCTCATATAGCAGGCAAGAGCAACTGCTGCCTTTTATACAGGGGTGTCTGTGTGCTCACCCCACGCTGCCAATGCACTGTGTTTAAAGGAAGAAAATGCATAAATCTGAGAACTTTACAGCAAAAAAATACACCCTCCAGTGACTGCTGTTTTGTATTCTGCACCCTCAAGAGGGCAGCTTTATATAGTACAGACTGGAAGAAGGGATGACACTTGTCTGGAGTGTGACTTTACATATTCTGGCGGTGAGACACTCATGTATATAGATATATATATACATAATATATATATAAATATAAAGTTAAGAATATAAACTTAGAGAATTTGATGCATTGTTTACTGGGTCCTTTAAAGCAGATCCGTCATGACCGTTTTATAACTATGAATCCTTTGGGACATTTTGCATTTACTTGTGTTTCTTTGGTCAGGTTTCAGACCATTGTTACAGAGATTTTGGCTCTTTTTCTGCCACTTTACTGTTCCTCTGCAGGAGCTGAACACTTTTTATTTTGTTTATTTTTTTCCTCTTTAATTTTGTATTGTTTGCCATTTTTTATCTACTTTTTCCACTGATTGACTAGGTCTTTATTTTATTTTTCTTTATTTTCTGTGACAAGGATGATGGATTTGAACTTTCTTAGCAGTGCAGTATTTTCTACCACATGATGGCAGCGTGTTACTCTTGTGATGTAAATAAAACAAATGTTACCTATTCTTGGCTCTTTGTACTTTATTATCTGTTTCGGAAAATATATTAGGATGTGAGGATTGAATTCAAACTCCAAGAAAAAAATGTAGCCACACGCAGGTGATTTTCAAGTTTTATTTTATTATTCAACCTTGTTTTGGATTCATCGTTGGGAAGGAAAAAATTTATAGTACGCAATTTTTGGGGCCGGTAGGGAATTAAAGATATACCTGCCTTTTAGTCAAACTTAGTGGTTGTGAAGTCTGAAGGTTTTTTATTTTTATGCATTAAGACAAAAAGCCTTCTGTGTGTAGCAGCCCCCTCTCTATCCAGCGATGTCCATGAGTGCCTCGGCCATCCGGGACTCTCCCTTCTGATTGGCTGAGACACAGCAGTGGCGCCATTGGCTTCCACTGCTGTCAATCAAAGTCAGTTAGCTAATCAGGAGAGAGCTGTGGCTTGGCTCGGGTGCCCCCATAGCAAGCTGCTTGTTGTGGGGGCACTGAACAGGAGAGAGGGGCCAGGTGAGCCAAAGAGGGACCCAAGAAGAGGAGGATCCAGGCTGCCCTGTGTAAACCCACTGCAACAGAGCAGGTACAGTATCTCACAAAATTGAGTACACCCCTCACATTTCTGTAAATATTTTATTATATCTTTTAATGTGACAACACTGAAAAAATTACACTTTGCTACAATGTAAAGTCGTGAGTGTACAGCTTGTATAACAGTGTACATTTGCTGTCCCCTCAAAATAACAACACACAGCCATTAATATCGAAACTGGCAACAAAAGTGATTACACCCCTAAGTGAAAATGTCCAAATTGGGCCCAAAGTGTCAATATTTTGTGTGGCCACCATTATTTTCCAGCACTGCCTTTATCCTATTGGGCATAAAGTTCACCAGCGCTTCACAGGTTGCCCTCTTCCACTCCTCCATGATGACATCACGGAGGTGGTGGATGTTGGAAACCTTGCGCTTCTCCATCTTCCATTTGAGGATGCCCCACAGATGCACAATAGGGTTTAGGTCTGGAGACATGCTTGGCCAGTCCATCACCTTTACCCCCAGCTTCTTTAGCAAGGCAGTGATTGTCTTGGAGGTGTGTTTGGGTCGTTATCATGTTGGACTACTGCCCTGTGTCCAGTCACCAAGAGAGGGGATCATGCTCTGCTTCAGTATGTCACAGTACATTTTGCACTTCCCTCAATGAACTGTAGCTCCCCAGTGTCTTTCTGGGTATATGAGACCAAGGTCTTGGCACCAAACTGCTTTATTAGAAATAATTGAAGATAACAAAGGGGTCACCCTAAGAAAGTTTTAGGAACTTAAAGAGGAAGTAAAGCCTCCATTAAAAAAAAAAAAAAAAAAAACTGAACCTGCAAGGCAAAGGCATAATGAGCTAGTATGCATAGCATACTAGCTCATTATGAATAACTTACCTGAGAACGAAGCCCCCGAAACGACCCTCATCCACGACCTCCGCCGCCGCCATCAATCCCGGAGTGACTAAAGCATATGTAAACTCAACATTTCATATTCCTGATATGCACCTGCTGTGCCATGTACTTGTATGAAAAAGAATCCAGTTCTCTGTGTTTTGCTTCATTTGTTGGAAATCCCTGGTTTTCCTTCCAGTCTGTCTGCTTTCCTAATAAAATTTGACCACACTAAGCAGGAGAACACGCATGCAGCTGAAAACAGAGGGAATGTGATCACTTAGAAGACAATATAAATACCTTTTTTTTTTTTTTATATCTATACACAAATGGTGTTCCTTTCATTTCTATTTTTAATTGAATGGTTTGTTTTACAAGGTGAGGGCTTACACTTTAAGTTGACAAGGTTAAAGAACCTAAAAAGGAAAGCAGCTACACATAACACCATTTATCTTCTAGAATACCTTGGTAACTTCCTAACCCAGGGCGATCAATGTTTACTGACCACGTGCATGCTGCCTGGACCAACCCTTTGCCTGTTTGCTGACCTTGTCTCTACCTGCTGCCTGCACCAACCTCTTTTTATGTCCCTCTGGTTAAGCTCCTGTGGACATTTGTATTCCTCTGTACCACAGAGACTCTTTGTCCTACCTTTGCTCTGCCACCTGCCTGTGCTACCTGGCTAAAGAAGATAGCATTATGTAATAAGTCCCGGAGGCTACCAGGTACCAATAGGCCTGCTGCTCTTGCCAGCTATATTCTTTGACCACTTATACTATGGCAATCATTGTACTAAGATCTTTTTTGATTTCTAAACTGCAAACCAGATATTTTAATCGTACAGTACACGACACAGGTGGAGTATGCATAGTCCTGTAGCTTAAGGCTGGTACCTTCAGGTAATTGGACGCTGGAAAACGTTTGAGGACACATCCCCCTGGGCATCACTGCTTTAATCCTACCCTACTCCGTGAGTCCTTAGCTACTTATTTTCTCTTAGGTTCTTCAATCAACTCTTCACTGTCTTCTAATACAATAGAAAACCGTGCATCTGGATCAGTGCAACCTCAGTAAAAACCTTGAGAACCAGACCCTACGCTGTGGGGATGGCCTGTAATGCTTACCCTATTTACGCACCCTACTCTCTGGGTACCCCACAGGGGAATACCCTCGCCAATAGCAATGTCTAGAATGAGGTGAAAGAGAGCCATGGCAAAAGCTCAGGCAAATGTTCTCTCTGCCATAGGCCTGCACAACACTCAATCTCAGAGTAATGAGGCTTCCTTTGCACTGGACCAGGACCCAATTTAACTCAGTTTCTGTGTTCAATTCTAACTGAATCTCAGGCACGTAAAAAGAGGCCCATCTGACTAAGGGATATTTTTCTCCAACTTTGTCACAGTTTCCTGGACAACCAATGGTTTTAATGCAGCCATACAGGGCTCAGAAATGTCAGGTGGCTTCTCCAGTTCCACGGTCTTTACCTTACTTGGATCCCAACATGCCTGGCCTAGAAGAAGTGAACCTATAAGGGAATGAAGAAAGATGACCAGGTTTTGATGTTAGAGGAGTCCACAAGAGATTTCTCACTCCCAGGCTCCCATGTACCTGATGTCAAAGGATTTATGCAATGCACCTGCCAGTGAGGATATACTCACATCTGATGTGCGCAAAAGTCTGCCATGTCGCACACTAAAAACTTCTCCATCCCTCCATGTCCCCTTTTGGTACAAAAACACATGCTAAGTCTTATAAACAAAAAGTGCAGCGCTGGATAGTGAAAAACTGTAAATTACCAGTTGATAAAAATAACCCAAAATAATTAGTGGAAATAATGAGTGTTCAAACAAAGTTCATAACCAGTTGATAAAAGTAACCCAAAATAATTAGTGAAAATAATGAGTGTTCAAACAAAGTTCATATGTGAACTCAGAAATATCATAAAGTCCAAAAAGTTCAAGTGAAGTGAAACAAATAAGTTCATAACCTTCCGTGAAATTAATCCAAGGTGTATGTATTGATAGCAGTATATCCCATCATCACAGGGGTCAAAGGTGAATAAAAGGGGGGGGGAGGCTTACCAGAAAGCCAGTGACCGCCCTTATTCAGGGGGGTCAAACAAAGCTTTGGACGAACAGCCTTGGTGCTGTTGGATTACCAGCGTCCCGATGGATATCCAGCAGCAACGAATCTCCAACAACAGCAAATCCTCCAATGTGGCAGCTTCTCCCAGATGGTCCTCATATATCACTTATTGGCGGTGCAGCATTCAAAAGGATGATATATGGAAACAAAAACGGGGGTCTAGAATAGTGTAGACGTTTCCAATAGGTTTTTATTGCATTAAAACCACAGTGGCATAATAATTAAGAACTTTGCAAGGTAATGGCGGCTCCGTTTAATCTATGGGACAATACTCGCGCATGCGCAGTACGGGCGTGCGTGACAAAGGGCGGTCACTGGCTTTCTGGTAAGCCTCCCCCCCCCTTTTATTCACCTTTGACCCCTGTGGTGATGGGATATACTGCCATCAATACATACACCTTGGATTAATTTCACGGAAGGTTATGAACTTATTTGTTTCACTTCACTTGAACTTTTTGGACTTTATGATATTTCTGAGTTCACATATGAACTTTGTTTGAACACTCATTATTTTCACTAATTATTTTGGGTTACTTTTATCAACTGGTTATGAACTTTGTTTGAACACTCATTATTTCCACTAATTATTTTGGGTTATTTTTATCAACTGGTAATTTACAGTTTTTCACTATCCAGCGCTGCACTTTTTGTTTATATGTATTCATCTTGTGCCCTATACCGGGGTTATTAGTGCTCAGCTGCAGGACTCACCTTCACGGTTTTTTTGATTCATTTTTTTTCATCAACATATTTTGTCACTAATAATTTTTCACCTAGCGCAATTTCTTTCTTTATATCTACATGCTAAGTCTTAAAATAAATGTCTATCGTACATTACAGGGCAGAAAGCAGCCATATTAATCCCTACTTGAAGGGTTATGCGCCACCAACAGGTGATTGGACACTGGCAAAAAGCAGAGCGCCCCCATACACAGGAAGTGTTCAGTTTTGTAGGCCAGAGTCTCAAGGTGAATCACGTGAGTAGACCTACTAGGGCGATCCCCCTATGATACCACACACTTACATCTTTGCACAAGTGACCTCTTACCTGAGTGGGGCAGCCTTTTTTTCTGGCACAAATCCAGTTATTCTTCTCAGTAGGCTAATATCTCTTTAAAAGGGGAAGATTGAGAGCACAGCAGAGGGGTGGGGGAGGGAGGGGTATGGTTGTCCCACAAAGGCCAGGGGTTTTGGGAAAGTCCAAGCTGCTATGCCTATCTGGTCTTGTGGTTACTACAAGAACATTAGCATATGTTACAAAGGAGGATTTGTCATCCGGTTTAGCAAGTTTAGAGGGTAAGCTCGCTGATATGTTTTAACTCTATAGGGTGAGGTGCTAAGAAGTGTAGATGCTCTGCTGTCCCCTTTGCCTTGGTATAGAAGGAATGGGAGGATGATGCGGAAGTCGTAAATGTTGCGGAACCTGATGTGGAACGCTTAGCTGAATCCTCATATGAGACTTCTGAGTCTGAGGAACCTCGGTTTCTTAGTGTTTCCCTGGCCCAAAGGGCCTTAGTGAAGTCACTGTCTGAAATGGCCCGCACTGATTTAAAATGACCGCTTTCTGAGTCTGATCCTTTAAAGGATCCACCCTTGGGTTTATGGCAAAAAGTTTCCTTTACACTCTCATTTAGAAGAGGTGATGTTTGCGGACTCTGGCAGGGGGTTTGGTCAGCTGTATCCTATGAAGGAGTAGTTTATAAAAAAAAAGTGGAGTACTCCCTCAGCAGATAAAGCCATCGCTTATCTTAACAATAATTTAACAGTGTGGGCGAAACATGTCAGAGTGGTGTGAATGATTGGATTTAAATACAGTATGCAGTGGTATCTGCTTGCTATTTTACATTTTGGAGTGAGATGTGCTTTATTTCAGCCAGCACCTGAAGACAGCGTGTAAACCTGGGAGACTGACACTGCATGCTTGGAGCAGTGCCAATCTGTTATGATGATTGTGAATAAACTGGGCAGGTTAGTCGCCAGGTCCAGACACCATGGAATCAGTTCAGTCTGATCTATGCCTTTCTCTCTATGCCTGGTCTGCTCTGCAGGATCCAGATAGAGGGAGTTCCAGTGATTCTCATTGCACCAAATAGGCCCAGGAAAACATGGTAGTCAAACAAATTCGGACTTCTGGCAAACTCTCAGTGGGCCCCCCCAGATTGTTCAGACATACCATCCCAAGAATCAGTACAACATCCTGCTTCTTGGTCGATGGCTTTGGCTGTTGAAGCCCAGGTCCTAAAATACTGGGACCTGTGAGATTCAGTCATTCCCACCCTCCCAAAGTCTACTGTCATACCTAGGCCTATTTTGCTTGGTTTTAGAAAAATCTAAATTCATCCTAAAAAGTACTCTGTAGGATGCATCCTATCCTTCCTCCAGTCTGGTCTTGATCAGCATCTGGCTTAGTGCTTTCAAAGTGAAAATCTCTGCCTTTTGCCATTCTGTTTCAGAAACGAATGGCCTATTATTTCGATGTGAAGTCCTTCATGTAGGGTTTAGCACATCTCTGTCCTCCTGTACAGTTATTTGTTCCTCCATGTGTCCCTAACTTAATTATTTGTCTCTTCTGAAGTCATCCTTCAAACCTTTTAGGGGTATTATCTTATCTGACACTACTCACAAGGTAGTATTTCTTATTGCTATCGCCTCTGCCCAAATAGCCTTGGGTTTAGTGGCCTTATCCTGTAAAGAACCTTTTAGTACCTATCATTACACAAGAGCAAGGTTGTCCTGACACCTAAGGCCTCTTTTCTCCCTGAGGCTCCATGTGCACTGGGCTTAAAAAAGACAGTTCCCCTGGCAGAAAAGAACGCATTTTGTGTACAGTTTAGGCGAGTTTTGCATTTTTTTTTTTTTTGCCATAAAGCTCCAATAAAAAAAAGCAAACCAGAAGGTTTTTTTTTTCCTGCCCCCAAACATTGAGCTTAAATTGTCCTAATGTGCATGGACACATAAGATAACATCGAGCTGCTTCTACAGGCAAAACACACAACTCCTGTAGAAGCAGCGATTTTGAAGCCACTGTGCATTAACCAGGAAATTGTTCTGCCACTTTTAGGCCATTCCTTTTGTTCTTGTAGGGGCTCCCTGCTTCTTGCTCCACTATTGCTAGATGGACTAGATAAGTCATTTTTCAAGCCTATAATCTGAAGCATAGGGTTGCTCCATTCCTCATTAACCGCTTAAGGACCACCTCACGCCGATATACATTGGCAGAATGGCACGGCTGGGCACAACCACGTACCTGTACATGGCCCTTTAAGAGCCCAGCCGTGGGGCGGCACACTCGCAACCTGGTCCTGAGCTCCGTGACCGCGGCCGCGGGACCAGCGGACCCGATCGCCGCTGGTGTCCCGCGATCGGGTCACAGAGCTGAAGAACGGGGAGAGGTCTGTGTAAACAAACCTCTCCCCGTGCTTCCTATCGCAACTGACACTGATCGGCTATTCCCTGTCATCGGGAAAGCCAATCAGTGACGTCAGAAGCAAAGCCACGCCCCCCTACAGTAAAAAAAAAACACACACACACACACTTAACCCCTCCCCGCCCCCTAGTGGTTAATTCCTTCACTGCCAGTGTCATTTACACAGGAATCGGTGCATTTAAATAGCAAAAATGTCCGATGTGTCCGCCATAATGTCGCAGTCACAATAAAAAAATCGCTGGTCGCCGCCATTACTAGTAAAAAAAAAAATATTAATGAAAATGCTATAAAACTATCCCCAATTTTGTAAACGCTATAACTTTTGCGCAAACCAATCAATAATCGCTAATTGCGTTTTTTTTTTTTTTACCAAAAAAATTAAAACCGCAGGCGGTGATCAAATACCACCAAAAGAAAGCTATTTGTGGGTAAAAAAGGACGTTGATTTTGTTTGGGAGCCACGTCGCACGACCGCGCACATTGTCAGTTAAAGCGACTCAGTGCCGAATCGCAAAAAGGGGCCTGGTCCTTTGGCTGCAAATTGGTCCGGGGCTTAAGTGGTTAAGGCACATGCTACCAGATCTGTTCATGTTAATAGCCTTTTCAGCATCATGCATCTGTTTCTCAAATTTGCAAGGCTGCCACCAGTGTGCTTCATTTCACGTTTGTTAAGTTTAAAGTGGAAGTTAACCTTCTGGGACCACTTTGACCTACAGGTAAGCCTAGATTAAGGCTTACCTGTAGGTCCAATAAATATCTCCTAAACCTACATGGTTTAGGAGATATTTAGAAAAGAAAATGCACCGCTATCTACGGCGCATGTGCGCAGGCACACTCTAGACAGCGGCGCGCAGGCACACTGCGCATGCCGAGATCACGGCGATATGCCGCTCATCGCCGCTCCAGCGAATCACAGCGCTGGAGCGCGAGACCCGGAAGTCACTCCGGGTTTGATGGCGACGCCGAAGATCGTGGATGTAGACCGCTACGGGGGCTTCATTCTCAGGTAAGTCATTCATAATGAGCTAGTATGCTATGCATACTAGCTCATTATGCCTTTGCCTTGCAGGTTCCTATTTTTTTTTTTTTTTTTTTAAACGGCTTTACTTCCTCTTTAAGCAGGTCGATGTACAGGCCTCTTCTGATGCCAGTTTCAGGCATAACCTGCTACAGTGTGCTCCTAAAACCCTTCTTGAGCTGCTTGCTACGTGTACTTGTAGGTCTTGTTTGCGGTGCTGCCAACCGCTTTGTTGGACTGCTTTTGGACATCCCATGATAAAAGATAAAGATCCTGTTTCCTGTACTGCATGACTAAGAAAATAGGGTTTTTGTCTTCATAGTGAAAACTGTTTCTTGAACACAGTGCATACGATCTCCCTATGGCTAGCTACAAAACTGAGGCTAGCTGGTAGTGAGAGGAGTGTGATACAAGGGGTGTCCCAAATGTGTTTTGTTTTTTTTGTTTTTTTGAATGTGCTAGTGTCCAATCACCTGAAGGTAACTGCATTTATAGAGGGATTTTTAAACTAGGCGATGGGGGGAGGGTCCAGAGGTAGAGATAGTCAGCGCAGAACATAGTCCAGAGGGTAATAAGTCCTAGTTGCAATCTCAGAACACCCAATAAGAGGATGGTATGTAGCAGCAAGGATGGGAAGTGTTATTATAATAGGGGGTTTTAATTATCCAGACCTAGACTAGGAGGAGGGAACCACGCATTTGTCTAAGGCTCACCAGTGCCTAAATGTCTTGCAGGACATTTTCATGGGTCAGATGGTGGTAGACGCAACAACCAGAACTAAAGCGTTACTAGAGTTACTGATTACCAACAATACAGACCTGATCACGGATGTGGAAATACGGGGAAATTTAGGAAACAGCGATCACAGGTCAATTGGCTTCAGTATAAATCACACAAATAGGAAACATAAGGAAAATACAAAGACACTGAATTTCAAGAGCCAACTTTCCTAAACTACAAACCTTGCTAGAAGATATAAATTGGTATAAAATCTTAGGAACAAAGAACACGGAGGAGAGATGGGTTTGCTTTAAGAGCATATTAAATAAGGGCATTAGCAAGTGCATCCCATTGGGTAATATATTTAAAAGAGGGAACAAAAGTCCTGGATGGCTCAACGCCAATGTAAAAATGCATATAAAAGCAAAAGAGAAGGCCTTCAAAAAATACCAGGTTGAGGGATCATCAGCATTACAACTTTATAAAGAATGCAGCAAGAAATGTAAGGGTGCAATTAGGGTGGCTAAGATAGAATAGGAAAGACGCTTAACGGAGGAGAGCAAAAAAAAAATCCCAAGAAATTCTTTAAGTATGTAAACCAGATGGCTTGCACCCGAGGGTACTCAAGTAATTGCCAGACCATTGTTCCTAATTTTTACTGACAGTCTGACTGTAATGGTACCAGCGGATTGTAGCACCAATATTTAAAAAGTGCCCAGTTAGCCTAACATCAATAGTATGCAAGCTTTTGGAGGGGATGATGAGGGACGGGACAAGATTTTATTAATGAAAACGGTATCATAAGCAGTAATCGGCATCGATTCATGAAGAATTGTTCTTGCCAAATCTATTAACCTTCTATGAGGAGGTGAGTTGCCACCTAGATAAAGGAAGGCCCATAGACCTGGCGTATCTGAATTTCACAAAAGCCTTTGACACAGTTCCCCATAAACGTTTACTGTACAAAATAAGGTCCGTTGGCATGGACCATATTGTGAGTACATGGATTGAAACCTGACTACAAGGGCGAGTTCAGAGGGTGGTGATAAATGGGGAATACTCGGAATGGTCAGGGGTCGTTAGTGGGGTCCCACAGGGTTCTGTGCTCGGACCAATCCTATTTAACCACATGCCGACCAGCTGCCGCAGCTGTACTGTGGCAGAATGGCACGGCTGGGCGAAATTATGTTATGTAATGTCACTTTGCCCTGTGGCCACTAGGGCCCCCCCCCCCCCCGAGCCGATGCGAGTGCCCGGGAGTCTCGATCACCGCCGGGCTCCTGCAATCGCTGCTGAGACACGGAGAACCCGGAACTGTGTGTGTAAACACAGTTTCCGGTTCTCTGAGGGGAGAAGCGACAGATTGTCTGTTCATATAGAGTATGAACAGCAATCTGTTATCTTCCCTGCACAGTCCCCATCCCCCTTCAGTTAGAACACAAAATAGGACACACTTAACCCCTTCACTGCCCCCTAGTGTAAACCCCTTCACTACCAGTGACATTTTTACAGTAATCAATGCATTTTTAATTGCACTGATCTCTGTATTAATGCCAGTGGTCCCAAAAATTTGTCAAAATTGTCCGACGTGTCCACCATAATGTCGCAGTCACGATAAAAATCGCAGATCGCCGCCATTACTAGTAAAAAAAATAATAATAAAAATGCTATAAATCTATCCCCTATTTTGTAGACGCTATAACTTTTGCGCAAACCAATCAATTTACGCTTATTGCGATTTTTGCAAATACTTATCTGCCTAAACTGAGGTAACAAAATTTTTATATATTTTTTTGGGTGATATTTATTATAGCAAAAAGTAAAAAATAATGTTGTTTTTTTTCAAAATTGGTGCTCTTTTTTTTGTTTATAGCGCAAAAAATAAAAACCGCAGAGATGATCAAATGCCACCAAAAGAAAGCTCTATTTGTGGGGAAAAAAAGGACGTCAATTTTGTTTGGGTAAAACTTTGCAGTTAAAGCGACACAGTGCCGAATTGCAAAAAGTGTGATGGTCAGGAAGGGTGTAGAATCTTCCGTGGCTGAAGCGGTTAATTTGTACATAAACGACCTGGAGGATTGGGTAAACAGTTCAATCTCTGTATTTGTGGACGATACCAAGCTAAGCAGGGCAATAAGTTCTCTGCAGGATGTGGAATTCTTGCAAGAAGATCTGAACAAATTAATGGGGTGGGCAACTACATGGCAAATGAGGTTAAATGTAGAAAAATATGAAATAATGCATTTGGGTGGCAAAAATATGAATGCAATTCATACACTAGGGGGAATTTATAACCTCTGGGGGAATCTAGAATGGAAAAGGACCTGGGGGTCCTAGTAGATTATAGCCTCAGCAATGGCATGCAATGATGCATTAAAAAATGGATTAATTCCAAGAATAAAGCGATAATTCTCCCACCTAGAGTATGCTGTCCGGTTCTGGGCACCAGTCCTCAGGAAGGATGTATTGGAAATGGAGTACAAAGAAGGGCAACAAAGTTAATAAAGGGTCTGGAGGACATTAGTTATGAATAAAGGTTGCAAGCGCTGAACTTATACCATACTGGTGACCCCACAATAGGGATAAAACTTTTTTGCGGAAGGGAGTTTAACAAGACATGTGGCCACTCATTAAAATTAGAAGAAAAGAGATTTAACCTTTAAACTACGTAGAGGGTTCTTTACTGTAAGATCGGCAAGGATGTGGAATTCCCCTCCACATGCGGTGGTCTCATGGGGGCATCGATAGTTTCAAAAAACTATTAGATAAGCACCTGAAGGACCGCAACATACAGGGATATACGATGTAATACTGACATATAATCCCACACATAGGTTGGACTTGATGGATTTGTGTCTTTTTGTCAGCCTCCCCTACTATGTAACTATATATAACTCATGCGAAAGACAAAAGATCTTGTGTCCCCCACTGTACCTCCAATAAAAAAAGTCAGAAATCCTTTTTTGGTCCGTGGACCATCCCATGCGTCAAGTACATATCAGAAGAGCAATCCACTGTACAGGCAGTCCCCGGGTTATGAACACAAAAGGTATGGTAGGTTTGTTCTTAAGTGGAATTTGTGTGTAGTGCATTTTTTTTTTTTTTTTTTTTTATATTTTTTATTGAGTTGTGGAAAGAGAAGAGAAAAACAAAAAAAATATAGGAAATTGCAGAATAAAGCCTTTGGGCATACCCCGGCTTAAACAACACACAATATAACAGTCCTATAAGTTCTAATATATCTAATGTAACTACTACAACTTAAAATGCTCATGCTATCAATTTGAAGGGATAATGGGTCATGTACTGTAGGTGACCACTTCAGGGAGGGGTGCTTAGGCTAGGAGAAACGCACCTAAGCGTACCATCATATCGGCAAAATTAGGTCATCAGCGCTACAAGGCATTTGGTCAAAGTAAACAAACAAATGGGTCTAGATCTTATTGTGTTGCGTTTGAGATGTCTGAATCTAATCACACTTGCCAAATTTTGTCAAACTTGGCTGGGCAGCATCTAGCGAGAGCCGCTTTGTATAATGGCACCGCTGAGTTGATCGATTTCCATGAATTCAAGGTGGTTGTTTCCATAGTAAAGCCTTCCTAGCATAAAATAATAGGAGTCCTATTAGGGTTCTGGTTGCTCGGCGGTGGGCCAGGGGGCTGACCAGACCCATCAGGCAGAACGACACCTTCAGGGGAACATGGAACATGAGCAGAGTTTCTATAAATTTTGTGACCTCCATCCAAAAGGACTGGATCTTGGGACAGGACCATAACATATGGTTGAAGTCAGCTTCAGCTATACCACACTTCCAACAATTGGAGGAATTTGGGTAAATTTTGGATAGCCTCTGGGGTGACAAGTAAACCCTGTGGATCAGTTTAAATTGCATCAACCGATGTCTTACGAGCATAAGTTGTAGAAAAGGATACTCCCAGGCATCTTCCCAGTCCTCCGAATCGAGATCCGGGATCACGCCCTGCCATTTAGAGAACAAATCCTCCAGACCAAAGTGGACTGAGGGTAATAAGTCCTTGTAAATGGTAGAGACTCAAGGTTGGATTGTAGGAGAAGCACTGGGGTGGATGTGTAGTGCATTTTTAAGTGTAGTTTCAGCCTGTGCAGGGATGTGGGATGTTCTGGGCGCTTTTGGGCATGCAGTTATGTTATCTGGGGCTCTTCTGGCCATGTAGTATGTGTAGTACTGCAGTGTGGTATGTGTCGGCGCTGCAAAATAGCTGCTCAGAGGTATCCAGGACCAGCATGGAGCACAAGCGACCAGAATTGAGGCCGTCTGTAAGTAGGAGTCGGTTGTAACTTGGGTGTTTGTAACTCGGAGACTGCCTGTACTTGTTGACAGATTTCTTAGCATTCAAGCCTACTTGCTTGCTAAAGAAACAAATTAAAATCTTTTTCTAACATTATGATAGAAAAGAGGTCTCCATCTGCGTTTCCGACGTGGAAGCATACATGCACCTTATCAGGATGCTCTAGCAGTGTGGTTTTTCACAGCCCAACAAAAAAATCTTTTTTTTCTAGGTTACTTGTCTTTTAGACCTGTTCTTGGGGTTATCTTGAGCGCTGATTCAGAAAATTGCATTGGCTAGACTGCATCCACTATAGTCACATTTAAATTGTACAGTGCCTTGAAAAAGTATTCATACCTTTTTTGCACAATTTTCCACATTTTGTCATGTTGCAACCAAAACGTAAATGTATTTTATTGGGATTTTATATAGACTAACACAAAGTGGCACATAATTGTCAACTGGAAAGAAAATGATAAATGCCAATGCATACACCAGACAGGTCAGAGGTACAGTTGTGGAGAAGTTTATAGCAGGGTTAGGTTATAAAAAAATATTGCAAGCTTGAACATCTCGCAGAGCACTGTTCAATCCATCATCCGGAAATGGAAAGAGTAAATTAAATTACATTTTTTGGCCTAAAAGCAAAACGCTATGTGTGGCGGAAAACTAACACTGCACATCACCCTGGTGGCAGCATCATGTTGTGGGGATGCTTTTCTTCAGCAGGGACAGGGAAGCTGGTCAGAGTTGATGGGAAGATAGATGGAGCCAAATACAGGGCAATCTTAGAAGAAAACCTGTTAGTCTGCAAAATACTTGAGACTGGGGTGGAGGTTCACCTTCCAGCAAGACAACAACCCTAAACATACAGCCAGAGCTAAGATGGAATGGTTTGGATCAAAGCATATTCCTGTGTTAGAATGGCCCAGTCAAACTCCAGACCTAAATCCAACTGAGAATCTGTGGCAAGACGTGAAAATTCCTGTTCAGACACACTCCATACGTTTTTGTGCATGCCTATGTTCTGTTTTTCTCCAACACCTTGGTATGCCAGGTTCAGAACTGAAGAAACCAGTGTGCATCCAGGAAAGAAGTAAAAATATTACAGCTCACTAACTCGCAAAGTTGAAACATGGAACTTCTTGCAGTGTAATGTGTTCCATGTCCAAAAAAGGAGGAGTTTACAGAACTGAAGGCATGGTAGGCAAGATGCAATCACAGTGGTGTTATCAGAGCCTTCAATGCATGTTCAAAACGTTATCCTCTGCGCTGCTGTAAGGGGTGTTTTTTTTTTTTTCCTCCAAAAAGCAGACAAGTGGGTGGATGGCCCACTTCCAATGATTTCCATTTTGGTTTACATCTTTTTAGATAATACCAGGTTGCTAAGATCGCTCAGCCTTGTTGGAGGGGGGGGGGGGGGGGTCACGATTTATGTTTCCTCCATAGAAAGAATGCATTATTTTTTTCTAATTGGAGATCCAAAAAAACCTGCGTTAAGAAATTATTTCAACTTCTCTTCTAGAGTGGCCTAACAACTTGGCCAAATGGCAAACCCTGCTTGGGAGCTAGGAAGTTTGCTTTAATCAGTTGTGTAACCAGTGCCACATACATCTATAGTGTGTTGTTATGGCTGGTTCCATAAACCATTGTAGGCTTCATGCACTGGACAAAGAGGGCATTTGAAATGTCATGAAACATGCTCCCACCTCTTTTTTGCACACTCATATTATAGGGAATCTTTCTGGGGAAAAGTTCCTTCCTTGTTTGTATAGTACTATATCCCGTGTTGTGTTTTTTTTTTTTTTGTTTTTTGTTTTTTGTTTTTTCTAAGAATGTTTAATTTAACTCTTTGGGGTGTGGGTGGTTTGCTGGTTAAATCATTTCCAAAGTTTGTTGGGTTTTATTGTATTTTTTAAGAAAAGTAATGAAAGTATACAATACATGTTACCTTAATGACTTGTTACATGTGCACATCTGCAGCTGCTGTGAAAGTAGGAAGGAAATTGTATAAACGGGCACTTTCTCCCCTTCATGCGGATTACTGCGTCTTTATGCAAAGCTGGAACTATTTTGCAAAGAATAATGGACAAAAATTACACTCTCTAGACATGCAAAGCTGGTAGAGACATACCCAAAAAGACTTGCAGCTGTAATTGCAGTGAAAGGTGGTTCTACAAAGTATTGACTCCCGGGAGCTGAATACAAATGCACGCCACACTTTTTAGATATTTATTTGTAAACAATATTGAAAACCATTTATCATTTCACAATTATGTGCCACTTTGTGTTAGTCTATCACATAAAATGCCAAAAAAATAAATTTACGTTTTTGGTTGTAACATTAAAAAATTAGAAAAATTCCAAGGGGTGTGAATACTTTTTCTAGGCACTGTAAGTTAACTGTATTATAGTGATAATTGTGTAGAAGGCATGTGTATATTGTCACTCATATGGTTTCATTTTTGCAGATTGAACACCATAGAGGTTATAACTACTTCACAACCATGCTGCCTGAGGTTATGATTAAGCAATTTGGTTTGTGAAACCTGTTAAACTGGATGTAAACCTGAAATGTTTTATTTATTTTTTTTGATGTCCTAATGTAGAGAATAAGATTTCCTTTCATTTGAGCCCAGTCTTGCCACACAGATTTACTCGAGGCCTGAGCAATTCTCTTTTATTGTTCAGTTAGAGAAATCTTGACAAAGTCTTGAAAACTTTGTCAAAAATGCCCCCTTGGTGTGAGTGACAGGTGATTTACATATCTCATGCACTAGCCTGAGACAGGTTATCATCAGATCACTGGATGTTCTACTCTGCCCAGCTCTGACTACATACATGTCCCCTAAATCACTTGTCTGTCTATAGTCCGCTGAATGTTTACTGCATCCCATGATGAGAAACTTTTTACACATGGTGTGCCTGTCTCAGGCTAGTGCATGAGATATGTAAATCACCTGTCACTCACAGCAAGGGGGTGTTTTTGACAAAGTTTTCAAGACTTTGTCAAGATTTCTCTAACTGAACAATAAGAGGATTGCTCAGGCCTCGAGTAAATCTGTGTGGCAAGACTGGGCTCAAATGAAAGGAAATCTTATTCTCTACATTATGACATCAAAAAAAAAAAAAATCGAATTTACATCCACTGTTATATCATGGTCTATTGATGTAATGCGTGAATTTTTATGATTAAAGCATTCATAATTCTGAAGATTGGAGTGCGGTCACCTCTTTTGCACATACTTTGACAGTCTTTCAGTTCACAAACTGGACCAGCACTAGATCTTCAGTACAGCTATCGTATCACCTGGTGCGGTGTTGCAGCCTCTTTTTGTCTTATTGCATGCTGCCTGGATCACCCTGACGTATTTTAGTTCAATCTTATTTTATTGAGATAGAGAACTTGAGATAGAAAAATTATACAATAGACATATATGTCTTTTATTAACACATAAACAGATATATATAACTTTGCTACAGTGGTGTCGTACTGTCTCATGGTTTAGGTGATTTTTGAGCTTCAGTTGATTTAGTGTGGTATATGAGCCTGTATACCTACAGCGTCTAATCTGAATTATTGTGGGTATGTGAGCACCACTATCTACTCAGCGAGTGGTGCCCACTCATTACAGGTAGGCTAGGGCTTCTGTTCCTATACTGGACATATTCTCTCCGAGAGGGAAGCCCTGTATACGCCACCATTTCCAGTCTGATGAGGCTAGAGTTTGTGAATGAAATATTCGGGTAACACTGCAACATTTAAACGGGAAAGGAGAAAAGGAGAGAGAAGGTGGGAATAGAGGGGTCAGGGCAGTAAAGAATTTTAGGGATTAAGAGGGAGACATTCCACTCTGGTTACACAGGTGCGTGGGTGAAGTCCTCTGTGGCCAATGGAATAAATTCTTAGGAATATCGAAACATAGACCACAAGGTCCAGGTCTTGGAGAATTATTCCTCTCTACCCGTTTCCTGCGACAACATTCGTTCCAAACTATTAATTCGGTCCACTTCAATTGCCCAATCCCCCAGGGAAGGCATAATCCTGACGTATTTTGCTATAATTATATCCTGATTTTGACAGGCGACCAGAGTGAAGTGTGGTATATGGCCGTTATGCTGTATTTAAAAAAAATAGAGCTGGAAAAAATTGGTGCAAGTTTAGAAATCGGTGGGTGAGATATACCCAGGAACAAATCTTACATTCCAAGCACCAAAATGTGTGTTAGTCTGTGAATCTCCTGTTTTGCTTCTGCTTTGTCAATAGATCAATGCATGGCATAAAGAAGAGGAATGGGCACATTGTATGAGAGTGTGGAGTACAAAATTATAATTTCTTCTGTCCTATGGAAGGAACATAGCTAAGCTGTTAACCAGTTGTATATGGTGAATCTTTACATATTTATAGGCCCTACTAGCCCTTTTGAGGAAATACACCTATTATGAATCAAGCACTGTAACGGTGTTGTCCCTTTTCAATAAATCCTAGTGCTCTGGGACTCTTTTGTCATGCATTGTATTTTCAATTAACTTTTTATTGTTTTTCAAAATAACAAATGAATGGAAATAATAGTACAGCGTTATAGTATCTTCCATACAACAACGTTTGTGCCCGATCGGGTTCGGTAATACAGATAAGTTACATTTTTCTTTTTTTATCAACAAACTTAGTGTCGTTATTCAGTAATATATGTCAACTTTCAAAAAGGCATATGTTTATAACTCGGTTCTCTTCCCAGTCTAAGTGGGGGCAGAGAGGGTGTGAGAAGACACAGCTGGTGGGGGAGAAGAAGAAGAGAAAGGTAAGGGAGGGGAGGGGGAAGGGGGTAGTGGTGTGGCTCGACCATCGGCTCCGGGCGGACTCTCAAATTTGCGCCAGTCCTCCCAGATCCTGTCATGTATTTCAAGTCTATCTTGTATCCTGGCTGTCATCTTTTCCATCAGTTCTACATCCTTTATTCTAGCGTATAGTTCTGATTGGGAGGGTGGGTTTTGCCGTTTCCAGCAGAGAGCGACCAGGCACCGTGCGGCTGTTAGGATGTGGTTGAGCAGTTTTTTGGTGTGTTTGGGAATGTGTGGGGGCATTAGTCCCAGTAGGAAAGATTTCGGGGAGTTGGGGATCTGTGTTCCCGCTAAGTTTGAGAGTAGCTGTTGTATTTCCCCCCAGAAAGCTGTTATCTTGGGGCATGTCCAGTAGATGTGGTACAGTGTGCCTTTTTCCGACCGACAGCGCCAACATCTGTCCGAGCTGGAGGGATATATAGCGTGCAATTTATCTGGTGTTAGATACCAGAAGTATAGTATTTTATAGGCGTTTTCTTTGTAGAGTGTGCAGAGGGAGCTTTTTGCCGCCTGCGACCAAATCGTTTGCCAAGTGGCCTCTGGTAATTCCTCGCCTATGGCCTTCTCCCAGCGAAGCATGTATGCATGCTTCCCTCGGTCAGAGAAGGAGTACTCATTTAGTACCTTATAAATATCTGATATGAGACCTCGTCTCGCAGCTCCCTCCAGTATTATGGTCTCGAACACCGTTGGCGCTGAAAACTGAAGGGTCGGGGTGATGGACTGGGCATAGTGTCTGATCTGTAAGTATCCGTAAAATACTTGGCGGGGTAGGTCAAATTTCTTTTGGAGGTCGGAAAACGAGTGGAGCCTCCGCGTGCAGGGATGTACTAGGTGACCGAAGTGGAACAGGTTACGCGATGCCCATGGTGAGGACATCTGGTGCGTGAGACCTGCAGGCATTTGGGGGTTAAACAGGAAGGAGGTCAGTAGTGACCTCTCAGAGCATAGGTTATGTGTTTTGGCTAACTTGCGCCAGAGTTTTTTCAGGTGTAGCATGGGGCCTAAGAGCCTATTTGGTTCTACCTCCACGTTTGCATTCCAGAGCAGACTGTTCGGGTGCGTGGGGGCAAGCCACAGTTTTTCAATTTCGGCCCATCTGTTATAGGTTTTTTGGGGGACATGCATTGTATTTTCAAAAAAAGAGTGTATACATATAGTAAATTTTTGGGAGAAACTTGTAAACATAAGAAATACACAACCATTATTTTTCTATTTAGGTGGATTTGCTTTAGATCTCTGTGTTTAACGTTGTTATCATTTATTCATCTAACAGACAATTCCAGAATTTAGAAAGTCTGTTCTGTTCAAACAGGTGTAGAATTAATACATTACTAATACATTTTTCTGCAAGTGGTCCATGTGTGTTTCCATGACATTATGCTACATATCAGTTAACTATGCCATTCCCATAGTGGCTTAGGCCCTGGGAATCTCAGGAGCCTCCAGTCTCAGGCTTATTGCTGGTGAGAATTCAGCACCTGGCCTGAGAGGACTTTGATGCTACTGCTTCAGTCCCATTTAATCCAGGACAGGCGAGCGGTGAGATCTGAAAGAGGAGTAGATGGAGTATTAGTCTGCTGTTCTCATACCAATGGCTTAAACAGATTTGCAAAACATTTTAGCTTTTCATCATTTGCAAGCAAAATCTGTGAAGAATAACACCAGAACCTCTTGTACTATGTATGTCCCCCAAAACCACCAAACCAAACTAAATACAACGGGGATATGGCACAGACAGCATAATTTTTTGCTCCGGTTTAAAAAAAAAAGAAAAAAAGAAAAAGAAGAAATGATCCAGCAACTTTAGGCATCCCTGAATTTTTAATCACTCACCTGCACTATGCAGTAGACATGGGGATATGTCTGTGTCTGGATTACATATATACAACACCTGAGATGCTAAAGGGCTGTAACTAGATGTTTGCGCTGATTATTTGAAGTTACCCACTGCACACTACATACATGCATGCCTAGAAAACGTTTACTTAAACAGGGATTCTTATTGCGCTTAAGTTGGACAAATACATCCCTCTCTGGTCAGTCTCTACTATTCTTTGAAGACTGCTAGATTGTTACTTGCCTATAGCATACTTGAAAAGCATGTAGATATATATATATATAATAAAAAAAAAAAGATATATATATATATATATATATATATATATATATATATATATATATATATATTAGAGCTGCACGATTCTGGACAAAATGAGAATCGCAATTTTTTGTACGAATAAAACAATCACGATTCTCGCAACTTAATTTTTTTTTAGGAGAGAGATAGAGATTTGTTGAGAGCGATTGATTTGAGAGAGATTGATTGATTGAAAGAGAGATTCATTGATTGAGAGAGAGATTCATTGGGAGAGAGAGAATAAAAAGCATTTGCTGATTCTTAAAAAAAAACAAAAAAGCAGTATAGCAGGCAGCTCACATTTCGTCAGTGCCACTCAGTGCTGCAGTCACGCTTATGCTGGTGCGCTGTCCCCGAGACCTCTGGGAAGAAGAAACATACTTACCGACCAATCACATTCTTCTTTGCTGACGTCAGACGTTTCACGCTGGCTCCGATGGCTTCCTCTCTGCTCCGAAACAGGCAACATCCTGGGGACACCATTGATCGCTGCGCGCGCTTTTAAACTGACAATTTTGCTGAATCGTTCAAATCCAGAGTTGCAATCGTGGCGGGAGGAGAATCACGATAACTATTCTCTGCGATTAATCGTGCAGCTCTAATATATATATATATATATATATATATATATATATATATATATATATACAGTAAACCCCCGCTATATCGCGCTTCAGTTTTTGCGGTCCCGGTATATTGCGGTATTTTAATTAGGACCTGATATTGTGGTAATATTTTGCCATTTTCGCAGTTATGTACTCTATTTTTTACTGTACAGTATACTGTACTGTTAAGACAATATTTTTGTGTTTTAAAAATCCTCTTGATCTCTCTCTCTATCTTTAATGTGTTTCTATTGCATAAAAGTGTGTTTAAAGACCTTTAAATGCTATTAAAAAATTAACAAAACATGTCTAGGGTGTATTTAAATAGGGTCTTTCTATTTTGCGGTTTTTCACTTTTCGCGGGTGGGTCCGGAACATAACCCCAGTGATGGAGGGGGGTTTACTGTATATATATATATATATATATATATATATATATAAAATAACTATAATATATTAATTTATTCCTTTTAAAAAAAATGCAGCAACTTTAGGCATCAGTGACCTGCACTATGCAGTAGAAATGGCGATATGTCTGTGCTTGGGTCATAAATGATTTCCATATATACAACACATTAAATACTAGAGAGGTACAACCACATGTCAACTCTTGCATATTTATATCAAACTAAAAAACAGGAATTTTTGATGTGTATATTACAATACATTTGGATAGGAATCGCACCACATTCCTATTCAAATCACATGCAATGTCTGTGTGGTGCGATTTGAGCCAATTATCTATAAGGCTCAAATCGGCACAAAAAAAGATGCAGGGCACTTTTTTCCTGCACTGGAATCGAATCACATGGGTGTCAACACCTATGCAATCTGACTGTCAGTCACACTGTGTTTTGCAAACCATTTTGGGGTGTCTTTAACTTAACATTGACACCCCCTGTGGTTCGCATAAACGCTATGCAAATTTAATGCGGTATGGGAAACGCACAGTATTGGCTGCATTTCCCACACCGCAGATATGTAAACCAAGCCTTAGGGGTTGATTTACTAAAACTGAAGAGTGCAAAATCCGCAAGGTGTCTAATCGGCTTCTAATTCAGCTTGTTCAATTAAGCTATGACAAAAAAAAGAAATGTAAGCTGATTGGTTTCCATGCAGAGCTGCACCAGATTTTCCACTCTCCAGATTTAGTTAACCAACCCCATAGTGGCAGTATGAGGAAAAAAGACAGCTGGAGGTGAGCTACAGACCAGGATCAGCAATGCACAGTATATATTATATATATTTTACTGTATCAACGCGTAAATATAGTTATCTATTCCTTTTTTTTTTTTAATAACAAGGTTGGTCTTTATTAAGTAAAAAATAACATTACAAGAAATCTTGCATTAAACAGGTTTGTACAAATGGTGGAATCATACATGAAAGGTAGAAGCCTCGACCTAGTCACCATGACATTAACGTGCTAATACATTAGGTACACTTGATGGTTACAGATAATAATGACAGTCATATTATCCTATCCTGATCCCATGTGGGAGGGGGGGGGGGGAGGGATCGGGGGGAGAAGAGCCCCCGTCACCCGCCCAGCCGCACTGTCCCAACTGTCCCAGCGTAGCCCCATCAATGTTTAGAACTGCTCCAGCCATGGTGTCCAGAGCCGCTCAAACTTTTGAGGACAACCTCTATTGGCGTACGTTATCTTGTATAAGGGGAGTACTGCGTTAATCGCTGAGTCCCAGGATGCCACCGTGGGGGGCACAGCCGAGATCCAAGTCCTGAGGATCTCCTTCCTGGCATAAAATGCCAGCAGAGAGATCAACAGCTTCGTATATCTGGGCCTCTGTTCGTCATCCTGTATGCCCAGGAGTGCTAGTTCGGGTGACATAGGTATATCCAATTGTAATCTGATGTTAATACATTCAAAGACTGCTGACCAAAACCTCGCTATTTTTGGACATGACCAGAACATGTGAATAAATGTACCTTCGAGGGAATGGCAGCGGGGACAATTTGGTGCTCTATGTGGGTAGATCCTATGTAGTCTCTGCGGGGTGTAGTATACCCGGTGCATAAACTTTGTGTGTATTAGTCTATCCCTAGAGGAGATCACCGTCTTCGCTCCTTCCTCGAAGCACTCCTCCTAAGTTTCCCTGTCTAGGTCTGGTAAGTCGCTGTGCCATTTGTCCCAGAGGGCGTTCATCTTAGGCGAGTCAACTCCCAAAAGTATAAAGTATAGTGTGGACAGAGTTTTTTCAAGGTTTTTCTGAGTAAGGGTATCTTCTATCGCGTCTGATAGCAATAGAACCGCTTCTGAGAATTGGGCCCTAACTGCGTGCCTCAACTGAAAGTACCTAAACAGCATGTGTCCAGGTAGACCGAATTTCACTACCAGGGCCTGAAAGGGAAGCAGGGAACCCGCATGAAATATATCCCTAAGTTTTTTAATTCCATAGCTGGCCCAGAGCTGCGGGTCTGGAATGGATCTGAGGTGCTTCAGAGATGGGTTACCCCACAACGGAGTGTGAGGAGACCACTGGTTTTGTGTCAGAAATCTCTTTCTAGCTACTGCCCAGACCCTCAGGGTCACCTTAGTGACGTCCGGAAGGGAAGGGTAAGCTGCAGCCCCTCTGTATACCAGGTTGCCCAGTTCTGCCATGGACCCTAGTACAGCTGCTTCGAGATACGTGGCAGCGTTTGAGTCTGACTGCTCGAACCACCACCTCACCGTGACCAATATTGCTGCCCAGTAGTACGTCATAAAATTTGGTAGTGCCAGGCCCCCACACCGTACCGGGAGTTGGAGAGTGGACTTAGCCAGCCTAGGAGAGGTGCCTCCCCAGAGGAACGAGCCTATGAAACTCTCAAGCTCCTTAAAGAAGAGCTTGGGGAGCCACACTGGGGAGTTTCTAAAGATGTAGTTAAACTTGGGAAGATATAGCATTTTAATAATATTGATCCGGCCCAGCAAGTTTAGGGGAAGATCCCTCCACCTGGCACAGTGTTCCTTAAGCTTTGTGACAATGGGCTGGAGATTAAGGCGACTGAAGGCTCGGACATCTCTAGATATTATGATTCCAAGGTACTTAAATTCCTCTACCCATAGCAGGGGAGAGGAAAACCCCCCCACCCTGGGCTGTGGGTCTATGGGGAACAATAGAGATTTAGACCAGTTTATGTTGATACCCGAGAATCTCCCGAATTCATTAAATATCTCTAGGGCTGTTTGGAGAGACGTCTCAGCATCGTGCAGGAATAGCAATGTATCATCAGCGTATAGAGAGATTTTCTCCTCCAGAGGGCCAACCCGGAGGCCCTGTACCGCCCCTGACTCCCGAATCCTGGTGGCCAGGGGCTCGAGAGCCAGAGCAAATAAGCTGGGCGATAGAGGGCAACCCTGTCTGGTGCCCCTCTGAAGGGAAAAGAACCCTGAGAGAGTATCGTTGGTGCGGATCCTCGCTCTGGGGGACCTATATAACATTCCTAGCCAGGCTAGGAACTTTGGGCCAAAACCAAACCTCCGGAGCACCTCCCACAGGTACCTCCACTCTACAGAGTCGAATGCCTTTTCGGCGTCAAGGGAGGCTATGACTCTAGAACCGCTGTTGTCGTGGGTTATGCCTAGGTTGAGGAAGAGCCTACGTATGTTAATATCGGTGCCCTTACCCGGCATGAACCCGGTCTGGTCGTGATGTACCAGACCCTCTATCACTTTGGACAGCCTAGTAGCCAGAATCTTGGCGATCAGTTTCGCGTCGGCGTTGATTAAAGAGATAGGTCTATATGAAGAGCACTCTTCCGGGTCCTTACCAGGCTTGGGCACCAACACCACCACCGCTTCTGTCATAGTGTCTGGGAGTAGTTCCTGCGAGGAAAACTGCGCAAGGAGGGAGACCAGTCTAGGGGCCAGCAGTTCCTGATAAGTCGAGTAAAATTCTATGGGAATACCATCCGGGCCTGGGGACTTGCCTGCCTGCATGTGGGCCATCGCTTTTTGTACCTCCTCCAGGGTGATGTCACTGTCCATGGTCTGTCGTTGGTCAGGGTTAAGTGTGGGGAGGTCAACTAGGTCCAGGTAGGAGGTCAGTTCGTCGTTAGTGTGAGTAACTTTGGATGCGTACAGTTCCTGATAAAATTGAAAGAACCTATGACTAATTGCCTCCGGGGTGGTCACAATGTCACCTCCTGGAGCCTTAATTCTACCTATGTGGGTCGCAGCAAATTGTCCCTTAGCCAGCCACGCCAGTAACTTCCCATTTTTGTCACCGAATTCGAACACCCTCTGGGCACTGGCCAGCATTGCTTTTTTGGTCATGTCTATCCTTAATAACGATAGCTCACGGAGAGTTGCCTGCCAGGGGGCATAATTTGTCTGGGTAGGATGTCTAACATATTCCCTCTCCATAGTAAGGGCCCTGTCTTCCAGTTGTGTAAGCGAGTGCTTATATTCGCGTTGTCTACCTGCTATTTTTTTAATATATGTGCCCCTAACCCATGCTTTGAAGGCGTCCCAAAGGACCTGCGGATCAGCAGAGTCAGCGTTGTGTAGCCAAAAACTGCAGATGTCCTCAGGCATGTCCTCCTGAATTTTCACTTCCTCAATCCAATATTTTGACAATCTCCACAGGCGTGCCCCTCCAGGAGGAGCAACCCGTACTTTAATCAGTAATGGAGCATGATCCGATATGCCCCGGGAGAGGATCTCAGCGGATGATATCTCCCGCAGCATATCAGATGAAGCAAACGCCATGTCCAGCCGCGACAGGGTCCTGTATGTTGTCGATAGGCATGTATACTGCCTGTCAGACGGGTGGAAGTGTCTCCACACATCTGTCAGGTTAAACGCTGAAGCCCAAAGGGGCAGTCCAGTGCTGGAAGAGGGAGGTGAGTGAAGTCTGTCTATACCCCCGGCCATTACTAGATTGAAGTCCCCAACCATCAACACCCTGCTGACGTCAAATTGTATCACTGTATGCATTATTTCATGTAGCAGAGTGACGTCAGCTGGGGGAGGCAAGTAAATTCCTACTATAATATATGGGATATCCCCAAAACGAGCATGCAGCAGGACGTAGCGTCCCTGGGGGTCTAACTTGACCTGTTCTAGCTGGAAGGCTAGGGACCTGTGGATCAGTACACTAATCCCTCTTGCATAGTTAGAGTAGGTGGCATGGTATGAGGCGGCAACCCAGGCTCTTTTCAGCCCCAGAATCCTAGCTCCGATCAGGTGTGTCTCTTGAAGTATGCAAATTTGGGGGCAGTGCTGTCGAATATATTTAAGTACCAATGAGCGTTTTATGGCTGAGTTGAGTCCCCTGACGTTCCAGGACATCACAGAGAAGTCAGCCATGGGATCAACTCAGTCATACTAAAAGGATTGTACCTGCCAGTGCAGTAGTGCATTCCTCCCCGGAAAGCGCAGGCAATCTGCAATCTCCATATCCGGCTAGAGGTAATAGCCATGTCAGGAGGTGTTATCATATCTCCGTTAATACAAACCCCATCATGTACATGAATTTTCACAAGAAGACCATACCAATAAAAACATAACCAAAACAAAGAAAATAAAAAAGACTGATTCCCCACATACCAGCGGGCGGCAACGGCCGACCCTCCCCCCCTCCCCCCACCCCATGCGCTCCCAAACAGCGGGAGGCATCTGGATCCCAAAAACTGTACACCCCTCATGAGAGATGTATTGCCAGGTCGGGGGGCGCGGGCCCGATCAAAACTGCGCCAAACACTGAGTCTGAATTAGAGTGGAGTCTTTTCTCATAACCACTCCTTAAATGAGATGCTGGAAACATGTACCATAGGAGAAGGGTCATAATTTGAAAGAAAAAAAAAAAGGGGGGGGGGGGAGGGGGGCCTATACGATGCAGGGGGAAAGAGGAGCCAAAACATGGGAAGGCCATAGAAGTGTCCGAAGCGCCCCGTAAGAGTGGAGGATGGGAGGTAGGGGGGTAGTGGGGCCACAACTCTTGCTAGGAGGTAGGGTGAACTCTTCCGGGGGTCTATGTCCTCCGGGGCAGGGTCCAAGACCAGGAACCAAAGGTAGTCCGGATCAGTTCGTTACTGGGTCCCCCTCTGGAGGGCGTCCGGTTGCAACATGGGGTATTTCAAATCTCTAGGTAGAAGGAAGGGGGAGACCCATCCCATCCATCAGGAGACTGTGCCCAACAGGGAAACATAGCAAGGGGGCAAATAAGTCTCAGTCATACCTTAGGGGCGATCCGGTTCCTTCGAGTCCTACATTCAGTGGGTATACAGCCAGTTAACGGTCATCATCCCGGGGGCAAGGTGTCCATCCATGCGCTGGCGTCTTTCGGTTGATTGAATATACGGATCGTTTCTCCGTCCACCACCCGCAGTTTCGCCGGGAACAAAATACTGTAGCGGATATTTCTGGCCCTGAGGGCCGCCTTCACCGCATCAAATGACCGGCGTTGTTTTTGCGTCTCGAGGGTGTAATCGGGGAACATCATCAGCTTGGTGTTCCTGTAGTGGATGTCCCCAGCCGTTCTCGCAGCACGGAGCAGTTCGTCTCTGTCCCGGTAGTTCAATAGGCGTAGGATTAGTGTGCGCGGGGGGGCCCCCTCTGGCCCGGGCCTAGGAGGGACGCGGTGGGCTCTCTCCACCGTAAAGTGAGGGGAGAGCTGGGCAGCGGGAAGGGCCGTCCGGAGCAGGTCTTCAGTGAACCCTGAGGGATTTCGCCCCTCCACCCCTTCAGGGAGGCCCACGATACGGAGGTTGTTCCTCCTGCTCCGGTTCTCGGCGTCCTCGGCTCTGTATTCCAATGCTCTCACCTTGGTCTGCAGGGCCCTGATGGACGCTTCGTGGGTGGTTACTGCATCTTCCGTGTCCCCAACCCGTTGCTCCACCGCTGTTATCCTAGAGCGGATTTTGTCCAGGTCTTGGCGGACTAGGCCCACATCTAGTTGCACTGCTTCTATTTTATTAGTTAGCGCCGTCTGACACAGACTTATAGCTGCCATCACCTCTGGGATACCAGGCGGCGCCTCTTCCTCGTGGTCCGTCTGGGACGCCATGCTGTTATGGAGTGAGGGAGTAGGCCTCGGATCCGGCACCGTCTCAGGAGCGTCCACCACCGGAGGGAATTTTAGTTTCTTGGCCCTCTTTGGGCCCGTCGAGCACCTAGATGGCATGCACGGGCTGTATGGCACGGATGAGGGTAATTATCCTCCAAAAACGGATCATTTAGCGGGTTCCTTTCCAGCAGAGCTCAAGGAGTGCGACCGCTCAGTTCAGCATCCTGGCCACGCCCCAGTTATCTATTCCTTTAACCAGCTACAGACCGAGATCCAGGGATGCATGTCTACAATGGGAAAAGGTCTGTAGCCCAACTCCAGCTGTCTCTGGTTGTCCCGTATTGGGGGTATAAGTTAATGCTCTAAAGAGTATGGTTTTTTAGCAAGTAAGATGTTGGCAATCTTCAAGATAGCGTATAAAATGGCCAGAGAGGAATCGCGTTGACACAGTTGGCCCGTTAGAACGTGTATTGCAGTATATGTGAACGCAGAATCCCTGTGGTTTTTTTTGTTTGTTTTTTTTAAGCGTGAGTTTTCTAGGAATATGTAAAGGTTAACATGTGGTTACACCCCTTTAGTATATATAGGGGGTTATTTACTAAAGGAAATACACTTTGCACTGAAAGTGCACATGAAAGTGCACTGCAAGTGCACTTGCCAGTAAAGTCGCTGTAGATTCAGAGGGGAAAATGCAAGGAAAATAAAAAACAGCATTTTAGCTTGCACATGATTGGATGATAAAATCAGCAGAGCTTTCACTCATTTCAGATCTACCCCTCAGATCTACAGCGACTGCACTTTCACTTTCGTAAATAACTCCCATTGTGTTGTAAAATATTTAGGACCTAAACAGTCATATCTTCATTTCTACTGCATAATGCAGGATAGCAATTAAAGGGCAAGGATGCCTGAAGTAGCTGGATCATTTTGTAATAGAGAAAAAAATATCTACTCTGTGCCCTTGTATTTTGTATATGTAGAGTGCCTTGAAAAAGTATTCACACCCCTTGAAATTTTCCACATTTTGTCATGTTGCAACCAAAAACATAAATGTATTTTATTGGGATTTTATGTGATAGACCAACACAAAGTGACATACAAGTGTGAAGTGGAAGAAAAATGATAAATGGTTCTTAATTTTTTTTTTACAAATAAATAGCTTAAAAGTGTGGCATGCATTTGTATTCAGCCTCCTTTACTAGATTTAAGTAAAATCTAGTGGAACCAATTGCCTTTTAATCTCAGTATAAATGCAGCTGTTCTGTGAAACCCTCAGAGGTTTCTCAAGCTTTGAACATCTCATGGAGCACTGTCCAATCTATCATCTGGAAATGGAAAGAGTATGGCACAACTGAAAACCTACCAAGACATGGCCGTCCAGTCAAGAAGGTGCTCTGGTTAGATGAGACCAAAATTGAACTTTTTGGCCTAAAAGCAAAAACGCTGTGTGTGGCGGAAAACGAACACTGCACATCACCTTGAACACACCATCACCGCTGTGAAACATGGTGGTGGCAGCATCATGTTGTGGGGATGCTTTTCTTCAGCAGGGATAGGGACGCTGGTCAGTTGATAGGAAGATGGATGGAGCCAAATACAGGGCAATCTTAAAAGAAAACATGTTAGTCTGCAAAAGACTTGAGACTGGGGTGGAGGTTCACCTTCCAGCAGCACAACGACCCTAAATATACAGCCAGAGCTACAATGGAATGGTTTAGATCAAAGCATATTCATGTGTTAGAATGGTCCAGTCAAAGTCCAGACCTAAATCCAATTGAGAATGTGTGGGAAGACTTGGAAAATTGCTGTTCACAGACGCTCTCCATACAATGTGACATAGCTTGAGCTATTTTTCAAAGAAGAATGGGCAAAAAAGGTCACTCTCTAGATGTGCAAAGCTGGTAGAGACATCCCCAAAAAGACTTGCAGCTTTAATTGGAGCCAAAGGTAGTTCTATAAAGTATTGCCTTTTTTCAGATGTTTATTTGTAAAAAAAATTGAAAACCATTTATCATTTTTCTTCCACTTCACAATTATGTGCCACTTTGTGTTAGTTTATCACATAAAATCCCAATAAAATACATTTACATTTTGGTTGTAATATGACAAAATGTGAAAAATTTCAAGGGGTATGAATACTTTTTCAAGGCACTGTATATAATTTTGCATTCTTTTATTAAATGTCACGAACAAAGACCATATTCAAATTTCAATAAAGGTTCTTAGGGACAAAGGCATATGTCTCACCAAAAATAAAGTGACCTTTATTCTAGAGTGCACTTGCATACTGCAGTTTGTCTTCCAATTTGGCCAATGGATTACTAGTATGATAAAGCCTTGAATGTCTACAGGTAACCTTAAATTGGTTATAAAGTAGATTTCCTTCTTTTAGTTTTTGACAAACCACAAAAAATCATATTGCCACTATTTTGCCAGTGTTCAGTAGCCTTATTGGTACATTTTATATTATGAATTTTAATTAATTGAGCAAAGATAACACACTTGGATAAAGATCCTTATTTAAAAAAAAAAAAAATACTTTTCACATAAGGTGACACTGCTGCCACCCATGTGAAGGTCTAGGTAGCCACAGACATGAAGCTTGGTCAAAAGTTTTATCCCTATGGGTGATCCTATAAATAAACATTCACAGCTGTACTGTATATCTGCAGTTGACTGACTATAGTATAGTATGCATATTTTGATACTTATGCCTATAAGGAGAGTAACTATTATAAATCATTCTTAGGTGAAATCTAGTTGTTGCAATGCTTTGCACATAAGTTAAAAAAAAAAGCTAATGATCAAGAAAACTGGGTGCTATGGAGAAAATTTAAAATATTAAAACAAAATTAGAAAGTCAGTGATGAGAGCACTTGTCCTGTAGATTAGTAATCCCTTTCTCTTGCTTTTAGTTAAATAATTGCTACATGCAATCACGATTTAGCCACAATTTATTCAGATCACTTATGCAATTGAACAGTACCGATGTGTGACTGAATCTTCATATACTCAGACATCTTCAGCTGAAAGCTGAGCTGTGATAAGTATGCAAACCTTCTGGTCAAAATTTGAATTACAGAAAGGTATTTTTGATTAGGCTCAGTAAAAAAATAAAATAAAAAGCATAAGCCACTGAATATTTTGTTTCCATGTTACTTGCTTTTTGAGTACACTAGAGGCATTACAGTATACATTTTACTGCATGCACATTGAGGATTTGAATGAATGAATGACTTGCAACTGCGAACTGAATCACCTCGAGGCGCCTTTGCCTAATTTGAGAATTATTGCACAGGTTGTTCAGGTTGGTTAATACTGTAAATTCAAATGAGGTCTATATTGAAGAATTATGTCTGTTACCTGAACAACTTTAGACAAAATTATACAATATAATCAATGAGTTCTAACTTAGTTACATATTGGTGAATTTAGCCTGTTTGTTATATTTTCTCAAAATGGGGTGTAAATTGGCCCAAATGTGAAATGTTGCAACCCAGGTGAGTATTATGTGGGTTTGATTTTTCCATGAAGTTTTAAAGTGTGTTGTCTTTCATGAGGAACTGGTAGAGATGCTTGCTGAAGCCTGTTATTTTGGTAGTTTAAATTTTCATAGCAAGGATAAAGGACATTTTGTTACGCAAGCTAGTCCAGTTCAACCTTTTGTAACAAATAAAAACACAATTTGTTTTGCATTCCCTTGAATCATAATGTGCTAAATTTGAAAGAAATTCCATTTACAGGGTAATTCTGAAGACACTCACCACTTGTGTTCCAGATGGTGCCATTTGACCTATGTGCACCTTTTTTCATAAACTCATTCAGATAGGACTTAGGATCTGTCCCAGAAGCCAGGATGTCACTCAGCAATGCTATGTAGGCAATAGCCAGCCGCAAGGTATCAATCTTGGATAATCTCTTCTCATAGGGGAAAGTTGGGACTCTACCTCGCAATTCTTCAAATGCAGAATTGATACTCAACATTCGCCTCCTCTCCCTGATGTTAGCTGCTTGCCTGTGTACCTTTACCTGAGGAGTCAGGCAGCTTTGGCTCTGAAAAATATCGGTTGCATCAACGTCACTTACAGGGAACTGGAAGTCTGGTGTAAACTGAGCATCAGAAGACCAGGAAGAAAAGTATTCTGGAGCAATATCAAAATCTAGGGTGCAGATGTCCAGCATAGATTCATACTGACAGCTGTTTGATGGACCCAACAACTGTTCTGCAGTGGACATTTCTGGCTCCCATCCATTTTCCTTCATTTTACAAGTTGCAATGTGTTCCCATCCAGCGTTTAATACTGAATGGTAAGACCAGTCTGGGAGAATATCCTGGCTGTTGCCTTTAAATACTCTAAAAACACTTAGTGGCTCTCAATATTATTGTTGTTGTTCCTAAACTAATTAGAAGATGCAACTTCTTTTCAGAGGCCAATCAATGAAACGTGCTGATTTTTCTATAGCTGTTCTTTTTGCATGTAACAATCAGGGTGCTTACGCTATGAGTGGGGGTGTCAGCATGGCATCCTTAAGTGCCCTGGATAGCAGAAAGGAGCAGCCTCAGAAGTCTACAGAAGCCTGTCAGGAACATATGAGGCTCTTGTTTCTCCCTGTAATTGAGATCACAACCTCTACTTGCATGGGGTTTGTATGGGTTTTACAAACAACTTCACTTGTATTACCGTAACTTGTTAATTGGTTCCCAAGCGCTTGTGCAATGCATTTGAATGAACAAGGTACACTGACACACCATGGAAGAGTATGAGTTTATAGCCTGAAAAAAAATGAAGCACTACCTGGTCTGCTCAGCTAGCTGATGAGTTCCCAAGTAATTGTAAATAGAAATGTAATTTGGAATACTGCAAAGGCCACAAACTCTAAAGATACATTCTTACCAGTTTTTAGTTTCTAAATACAATTCACTTTAAAGAAAAACACAATTTTAGTAGCAAATAAAAGTTTACAAGGCCAGTGTAAAATGTATTCTTTGAAATTGCAATTTTGTGGATTTTTTTATTTTTTTATTTTAACATGACCTATTTAAAGCAATGACAGCCAAGTGTGGTTTCTGCCCACCCTTACTGATAGTCTGAGCCGGCAATAAGGATGAGCTCCGGCGTGTTTGCATACGGCACGCGCAGAGCCCGCCAGGAAGTCGGCACTGCAGAGCGCTAATCACAGGCAGGGAGACATTGTCCCGATGCGTGGCTGCAGAGATCGGGAAGTGTCTCACTGCCTGTGATTAGCGCAGTGCCGACATCCTGGCGGGCTCTGCACATGCTGTATGCGAACACGCCAGAGTTTGTCCTTAGCCAGCAATGACTATTTTAGTCTCTTTTGAGTTGGTATTGTGTAGCACATTTGTATGTCTCAAATCCTGGATGTGAGCTCTAAAAGGTGCTGTGTGTAAGGGCTTGTACACAAAGACTTTACTTGTATAACAGCAGTGTGCCTACTGAGCACTTTCAACCCCCTTCCTGCCCAGACCAATTTTCAGCTTTTCAGCGCGGTTGCATTTTGAATAACAATTGCGTGGTCATGCTACACTGCACCCAGGCAAAATTTGTGTACTTTTTTTTGAGAGCGAGCTTTTTTTAGTTGGTATTTAATTGCCACTGGATTTTTTATTTTTTGCTAAACAAATTAAAAAAGACCAAAAAGTTTGAAGAAAAAAAACGTTTTTCTTAGTTTCTGTTGTAAAATTTTGTAAATAAGCAATTTTTCTCTTTCACTGATGAGCGCTGATGAGGCATCACAGATTGGCAGCATTGGTGGGCACTGTTGGGGGTTGCACCGATCATCAGGACACTGATGATCACTGCCCTGATTATCAGTGTAGATGTCCCCTGTTTGGATTTACTGGTCTTTGGCTCTCCTCTCCGGCAAATTCTGTTTACACCGTGATCAGCTGTGATTGGACACAGCTGGTCACATGCTAAAGAGCAGCTGTGATTGGCTTTTCACCCCTATCTGTGTCCAAAGGATGCATCGGTCACAGATCGCTGCTGATGCGTGCTGCAGGGGGGCGTGTGGGAAGAGCAAGCATGGGAGGATGTCATATAACGCCCTCCTGGCAATATGCAACCACACTGTAGCCTTCATTTGGCTATAATGTGGTAGTGAAGAGGTTAAATACCAATCTTGATGGAAATGCTGACTCACTTTAATCAAGCTGCTAGCAGCCTTTAGTAAGCATCAGCATGATGTGATGCTTGTTAAAAATCTGCTAAAACTTGCTAGCAGCTTGTTTAACCACTTGCCACCACTGAAAATAAACAGCCAGATGGCTCACTGGCAGGAGGGTGTATATAAACATCTTCCTGCTAACAACACTTGTGCATGCCATGGGATTGCTGTGTCCTTTGAACACAGCAGATCGCAGATTTGATCCAGTAGTGTCACATAAGTACCTGTGTCCAACACAAATGGTGACCCAAACTAGTACAGTCAACGATAGTGTTCCTGATCCCCACCACACCAGTCTCAGTTTTACCAAACCAGGCCAGCCAGCAATAGTGTTCCTGATCACCACCACATCAGCTGGAGCATCACCAGACTAGAGTAAGCCAGCAACAGTGGCCCTAAATTGCCACCAGACTATTCCCAGCGTCACCAGGACAGTGTAAGCTACAATCTCAATTCCAAAAAAGTTGGGAAGCTGTAAAATCTACATAAGAACAGAATGCAATGATTTACAAATCTCATAAACCCATATTTTATTCACAACAGAAAATAGAAAACAAATGTTTCAACTAAGAAAATGTAACCTTTTAAGAAAAAATAAGGTAATTTTGAAATTGATGGCAGCAACATGTCTTAAAATAGTTGGGACAGGGCAACAAAAAAGGTGGTACTAACAAGGAAAAGCTGGAAGAACCTTTTGCAGCTAATTAAGTTAATTGGCAACAGGGTCAGTAACATAATTTGGTTAAAAAAAAAAAAAAAGAGCACACATTATACAATATTTTTTAGAAAAAAATCCTTTAGATTTACCAAAACCATATAATGTGAGGTCAAACCTAAACACTTTCCATTTGTATGCAATCAGGCAGGTCCTTGCAATACATAGTTGAAGGTAAATCTTAAGGAAATGGAGTAAGAAAATTGAATAGTGTATGGCCAGCCTAAGGCTAGCCATACATTATACAATTTTCTTGTACAACTTTCCTTAGGACTCACTTAACCCCTTGATCGCCCCCTAGTGTTTACCCCCTTCCCTACCAGTGTCTTTATACAGTAATCGGTGCGTTTTTATAGCACTGATCGCTGTATAAATGACAATGGTCCCAAAATAGTGTCAAAAGTGTCTGATGTGTCGGCCATAATGTCGCAGTAACGATAAAAATCGCAGATTGCCAGCATTACTAATAATAAATATGCCATAAATCTATCCCCTATTTTGTAGACACTATAACTTTTGCGCAAACCAATCAATATACACTTATTGCAGGGTTTTTTTTGTGTAGAAGCATACATATTGGCCTAAACTGAGGAAAAAAGTATTTTTTTGGGGATATTTATTATAGCAAAAAGTTCAAAATATTGCTTTTTTTTTCAAAATTATCGGTCTTTTTTTGTTTATAGCGCAAAAAATAGAAACCGCAGAGGTGATCAAATACCACCAAAGAAAGCTCTATTTGTGGGGAAAAAAGGACGTCAATTTTGTTTGGGTGCAACATCGTGCAATTGTCAGTTAAAGCGGTGCAGTGCCATATCGCAAAAAGTGCTCTGGTCAGGAAGGGGGTAAATTTTTCCGGGGCTCAAGTGGTTAATCATTTTTGAGTTTTGAGAAGGAGTAATGGACACAAATGTAATAAACAAAGCCAAAGTCTTTGTGACATGTGAGTATAGCTAGTGTAGGACTGGCCTGTCCTATGTCAGCTCTCCTGCACTTCCTGGTACCTCTCTCGTCAGCCGATCAAGCTCCTTCGACTGGTTTCGTCACTCTCGTGACTTCCTCTGGGAATTTCCCGAAACGATTGCGTCACTCTCGTGACTTCCTCTGGGAATTTCCCGAAACGATTGAGCCCACTGTAATCAATACAAGGTCTCAGTTCACCACTCTTCTTCACGAAGAAGAAACCAGCACCAGCAGGGGACGAGGATTTGCGGATGAAACCTTGAGAAAGTGCATATGCATCATACTCCTCCATGGCCTTATCCTCCAAGACCGTCAAAGGGTAAACCCGGCCAATGAGGATGGCAAATGTGATCAACTTCTCCAGCTCAGTGGGTATATCTTGGGCTGCTATCTCATCCTTGAGCCAGGTTGAAGGTCAATTGCACAATCATATAATAATTTTGAATTTTGAAATAGAGCCATATCTCTCTATTTGATGAGGACCAGGACTGAAATGGGTGATGCGGTGATGAAAACATAAGATCTTTAGCAAACTCACTGCCTTGTGGGATCCTGATGTAGTTGTGAGGCCAGATCCTTTGACAGACATCTCTCTAAAATCGCAGTACTGCTCACTGCAGGGAGTAGAGTAAGTACTCAAACCTCAGCTAATGGGTCTTGTTTTGGATTGGGTGACAACCCCCTCCCCCCCCCCTCCCCCCATTCCCCATATCCACATGTTCTGCATTCAAAGCCCACCGCATTTTGTGACTGTGGACCTGGAGGGGGTATTGGAAAAATGCTTTGTTAGGGATTGTCTTGTTTTCTCTGATTGTATTGGGAGGTATGGGGGGTGAGGGTGCGTAGAGTCAGCCCTTCCAATAATTTTCTCAGACCTAGGTTCCATTTGTTTCTCACCCATTTCCATCTATTTGCAAGCAATTGAACCCTACTCTACTGTTGACTTCTTCTTTAAGTACCAGTAATGAGCAGGGCTAGACTGGGACAAAAATTTGACCCTGGACTTCATCCAGACCGGCCCACTTTAATTTTGCAAACATGCACAACTCACCTCTTTTAATCGTTCACTTATTCTCCTCTGTATTTTTCTCCTCCGCTCCTTCTCACATTACTGCGTGAAGTGGGAGGGCTAATGTCATGCAGGAACATTGCTACAATTTTTTGTTAGTTTTTAAATATTTTACAATTTATTTTTGTATTATTTTTTTCACAGTAAGTGGACGGTGTCAGTAGGCAGTAGGGCAGTAGACGGTGTCAGTAGTTTTTTTGTTTTTATTATTTTCTTGTTAAAAGTTTTTATTAAGCGTTAAACAATAAACAGGTGTACATACATCTTAAGCTGAATGGAAAAACAGAATTATATCATATGATATTTAGATATACATAAGTGAAGTAAATTGTACAACATAAGTATTTCCATATAATTGCAGAAATTTACACACATTTTGGTAAGTAAAAATAAATTCAGTTATAAATAAGGAATTGAAATGTGGATGAGTATCACATTTTGTGTGTTTGGACTTTAATGAATAATTGAAGTCGAAATAAGTAAGAACTATCGTTAGGTGAATTTTATACGCCTAAGCTGTAGAAAAGAAAATTCGTTCTAGGGATAGGTATATAGGTGTCGTTTAGGAAGATGATAGGGATGGAATAGTTTTGTCTGGTAGTCTGGATATTATTTATAATAGGAATAATATAGTTTTAGCTAAAGTTAAATATGTAAAGGTAAGAAAAAATGTTCATCTCGCTTTTCATATTGCAAGATCAGATATTCTGGGAGTATGGGGAGGGGGGAGGGAGAGAGTCAGGGGTGTTAGAAGTATGCTTTGTGAGGACGCTCCAGGGGACCAGGGTGTAACTGGGGGTGACCCTTCACATATTATGGTAATGAAGGATTACCTTGTAATATTGAGGGATCGCTCTGTAGGTCCCGAAAATCCTGAGATTTGGTAAAATGAATCCAACAAGACCAGGTTTCAAGAAACTGTGTTTGTGTTTCTCTAGATTGGTGGATTATTTCTTCCATGTGTACTGTTTTTTGAAGGCGGGTGAACCAATCTTTCACAGTTGGTGGAAGTGTGGAACGCCAATTCCTTGGAATACACATGTTCGCGGCAGCCACCATATGCATCTGTAGGGAGTGTAGGTAGGTACGTATTGGGCATGCTGGGTAGTGTAAAAGGAATTGTGCTGGGGAATAGTCTAGTTTATGTGTTGTTACCATTTGTATCACTTTGTGAACGATCGCCCAGAAAGGTTGAATTTTACTACAATGCCACCATATATGTAAGAGAGTTCCAGTTTCAGTACCACATCTCCAACATATTGGGGAAAGTGATGGGTAAATTTTGTGTAATTTAGATGGAGTATTATACCATCTAGATAATATTTTGAACGCATTCTCTTGCACGCAAACATTTAGGGAACCTTTATGGGCGATCGTATAGATAAATTCCCATTGATTGTTGGGTATATGTATGGAGAGGTCTTTATGCCATCGTTCAATGTTAGTCTGGTTCTGTGGTGGATGTTGGGGGAATAGTAGAGCGTATGAAAAGGAAATCAGGTGACGTTGGGGTTCCGTTTTAAGGCACATATCTTCAAATGGGGTAATAGGTCTAGACCATTCTGCAGCGGCAGCTTGCGAATTCAAAAAATTTTAATTTGTATAAAGGACCAATAGGGCAGCACCTTAGGCTTGAGTATTTCGGAAAGATCTGTGAATGAGAGAAGTTTATTATCCTTATAAAAATGCATGGTGCGAATGTTATCAGACGGCCATAAGTCTCTCAGATAGCAGGCCTTCATTCCAGAGGGAAACGAAGGATTCCATCTGAGGGGGGTTAAAGGGCCATTAGTATCTGAGATCTTATATTTAGTACACGCTTGCTTGAAAACACGTAGTGTGGGTAAAATTAAGGGGTGATCCGTATAGTATTTGGATATTTTTGGGAAGTGTAGCCAAGGGGTTTGAGCTAAGGGTATCGGGGATAAATGATTTTCTATTTTGACCCAATCTTTAACTGAGGTATGGACATTCCAGTCTACAACTCTAGTAAGGTGACTTGCTATCTGATTTATGCGAATGTCGGGGATTCCCAATCCTCCTCGTACTTTTGGGGAGGTAAGTTTAGTATGATTTAGTCTAGGGCGGGTAGCCCCCCAAATAAATTTCGTACAGATTTGTCTAAAGGATGTGAAAAAAGACGGTGGGATATGGACAGGTACAGTTTGGAGAATATATAGAAATCTCAGCAGAACGTTCATTTTGATAATGGACGCTCTACCGAACCAAGAAAAGAGGCCCGTTGACCATTTCTTAAAGTCTTCAGTAATGTTATGCAACAAAGGCTGGTAATTTGCTGAATATAAGTCTGATAGTGAAGCAGTTATTTTAATGCCTAGGTAGGTGAGATATTTATTGTCCCATTTGAAAGGAAAATTTTGCTGGCATTGTTCACATTGTTTTAAAGGGAGTGAGATGTTTAAGGCTGTAGACTTTGCAAGGTTTATTTGTAAATTTGATATGGATTTAAAATATTCTAATGTTTTAAAAAGGTTGGGTAGCGTGATCAGTGGTTCAGATAGAAATAAAAGTACGTTATCTGCAAAAGCAGCTGTCTTATAAGTATTACCTTTTATTTCAATTCCCTTAATGTCAGGGTTCTCTCTAATATTCCTCAATAGGGGTTCCATAGTTAAGATAAAAATCAATGGGGATAGAGGGCAGCCCTGACGTGTACCGTTGGAGACGGAGAAGGCGTTTGACAGGTGACCATTAACCCTAACCCGAGCTGTGGGTGTGGAGTAAAGCATGAGTATGAAATTAAGCATGCGTTCTGGTAAACCTATGTGCCTCAAAGTTTCAGTCATATAATCCCAGACCACCCTGTCAAACGCCTTCTCCGCGTCCAAGGATAAAAAGAATCCTTTTTTTTTCGAAGAGACAAGCCAGTGATAAATATTTATTGCTTTCAGGGTATTGTCCCTTGCCTCCCTTCCTGGAACAAACCCTACTTGGTCAAGGTGAATTAGGTCAGGAATCAAGGGAAGTAGTCTGTTAGCTAATATTTTGGCATACCATTTTAGATCAACATTTAATAGGGAGATAGGCCTATAATTTGTCACCAAGCATGGATCCTTTCCTGGTTTTGGAATAACTGATATATGGGCTGTTAATAGATCTCTTGGGGGTTTCGTTGGTGTAGCATAAGTATTAAAGGTAGATATGAAAAAAGGAGTTAATATATAATTATAAGCCTTATAATATCCTACTGTCAAGCCATCTGGCCCTGGGCATTTACCTGTTTTTAAGGATTTTAGTGCGTTCTCTGTTTCCTCTAAAGTGATTGGTTTGTCAAGTATTTGACGGTTTAAGTCTGATATAGGGGATGGGCTATATTGATTAAGGAAGTCTGTTATAATAGATTTTCTATCAGGATTGCATGTACGTGAATTTGTGTCAGTTTGGTTATATAGTTTGGTATAATACTGTACAAATTGATCTGCTATGTCTGGTGTGGATGAGACTTTCTTGCCTTTAGTATCTGTAAGGGTGTGAATTGTGTTAGCTGATCTCTTCGATCTTAAGGCCCTAGCGAGCATTTTACCAGCCTTGTTGCCAAACTCATAAAACGTTTTTTGGCGTAGGATAAATGATCGTTTCGTTTGTTTGTCTAACATTTCCATTAATTGTTTTCTGAGGGTTATCAAGGAGGTTAGTGTATCTTGGGCAAGGGTTTGTTTATGTACCTTTTCTAATTTATAGATTCTGTTAGACAGATCGTTAAAGAGTTTTTGTTGTAATTTACGTCTCTTAGCAGCAGCAGCTATGAGGATACCCCTAACAACACATTTGTGCGCTTCCCAATGTATTGGTGGTGAAGTATCGGAGGCTGAGTTATTTATAAAGTATTGTTTTAGGCAGAATAATACAAAAAGCAGCGCTGATGAGTGATAAGTAAAAAATAATAATATATCGATCAATAGGTGTGAAAATTTACAAATGCACCCAAACAATAAAGTCCAGTGACATAAAATAAAAAAATAAAAATGAAAAAAAATGAAAATATAGTTCGTATATGTGACAATGTGAACTCAAAATTCTGGTGACTGTAGAAATCAAAACCACCGTGATCCACCACCAATAAATGATTGCGCTTACCAGAGGGCAAGCTTAGATAAGCCTGTAATATGATGTTAACGAGACAGATCTGAACCATCAGGCATCAGCACCAATCCGGATCTCCTTATACAGGGTTAACCAGGGACAGAAATTCCAATGATATTTCTCCTTCAGATCGGTTTGGAATATGCACACTCTCCAAGAATATGAAAGATGTCATATAAGAAGACGTCATTGGACGAAACGGACGTAGGGAGGCTGACGCACTGACGTCATCGCGTTCCGCGTTGTGAGCGGGTGTACTGCTAGCCGGCCGGCGTATTTTACTTGTCCTGCTTATATGCTTCTTCTTTTGTGTAAGTAGGATTGCTTTTCTTTTAATAAACTTTTAATTTGGTATCACACTATGGGAGCATCCCTTCTCTTCCTGTATTTCATACTGGTTGCTGAGTGATTCCTGGTCCGATATTCTTGGAGAGTGTGCATATTCCAAACCGATCTGAAGGAGAAATATCATTGGAATTTCTGTCCCTGGTTAACCCTGTATAAGGAGATCCGGATTGGTGCTGATGCCTGATGGTTCAGATCTGTCTCGTTAACATCATATTACAGGCTTATCTAAGCTTGCCCTCTGGTAAGCGCAATCATTTATTGGTGGTGGATCACGGTGGTTTTGATTTCTACAGTCACCAGAATTTTGAGTTCACATTGTCACATATACGAACTATATTTTCATTTTTTTTCATTTTTATTTTTTTATTTTATGTCACTGGACTTTATTGTTTGGGTGCATTTGTAAATTTTCACACCTATTGATCGATATATTATTATTTTTTACTTATCACTCATCAGCGTGGCTTTTTGTATTATTCTGTCTTGGTTATTGTGTCTATCTCACAATTTTTTAGCTGCTGCTATTATTTATATATAATTGTTTTTTTCACTTGTTTATATGACTGCGGTCATCACATAACAATTTTTTAGGCATAGGATCAGCGCGGTGTTTATTTCCATTTTTCCTATTGTTTTAGGCAGTTTTCAATTTCACTATTAATAGATTCATCTGTGAGGAGGGATGGGTCTAGTTTCCAAGTACGGGTTCCGGGCATCACATCAGGGAAGGACAAAAAAAAAGATATCGGATGGTGATCTGATAGGTACATGGGGTCAATCGAGGTTGAGAGAAGGAAGGGTAAATCAGACTGAGTAATGAAAAAATAATCTATCCTGGAATATTTGTCATGGGGATTAGAATAAAATGTAAAATCTTTGCAATCGGGGAACAAAGTACGCCAGGAATCATGTAACATTAAAGATTGTAATTCACCTTTAATTGCTTTAAGAGCAGAGTATGGAACGGATGATAAGCCATTAGACGTGTCTAGTATGGGGTTCATGGGGATGTTAAAGTCCCCTCCTAAGATTAATGTGCCTACTTGAAAATCAGCAAGGCGTCTAGTAATTTCCCGAAAAAAGGAAACCTGACCGGAATTTGGGGCGTATATATTGGCCAACGTGATCTGTTTACCTTTCAAAGTGCATTTTAGAAAGAGGAATCTTCTTAATTTGTCAATCAAAGAGTCTGTAATAAGCATAGGGTTATGTTTTGCTAGTATGATGGATACTCCTTTAGTTTTGGATATGGGGTTTGTGGCGTGATAAGCTATAGGGTAATGTATATTGTATAGTTTTGGAGTGGAATCTCCCCTAAAGTGTGTCTCTTGAACAAAAATTATGTCTGCTCGGTTGCGTTTCATTGTCGTTAATAACTGGGATCTTTTTTCCGGCACATTCAAGCCTTTGGCATTGAGAGAAATAATTTTGAGAGGGGTATTCGGTAATGTAGGGTTTGAAGGAGCCATTTTTCTTTATATGTGAACTTCGGTTTGTCTGTTATCAAAAAGAAGGTCAAGGAAATAAAGGAAGTATTTATATAGATACAATATAACCAAATTGAGTACTTCCTTATAGTAGGAAAGTGACTGGTCCCCTGGAGCGTCCTGTGAGGGGTTAAGGTTAGGGTCAAGGTAATGTAGGAGGGTGTTAGACTAGGCCTTAGAGTAAAGTTAGGGATTATCAAGGGGGAACTGGTGGTAAGCGAGGACCTGCTCGCCTACTACTAAGGGATGGTTAGGGTACCGGTGAAAGTCAGTGGTATATAGGTATTTAGAAGTTCGCCGTGTTACCAATAAAAGTAGCACCACTCTTTGGGGGTCGACTAGGATGAGAATAGATGGTTTATAGGATTCTGTAATACATCCCGTCAGACCGTAGACCCCTAATAAGAAATAGCGATCTAAGTGATAAGTGAGTAAGGGGAAATTTATTATAATTAGAGACATGGATTCAATATCTAGAAGGTAAAGATGTTATTGCACCTGGATTCCTTCGGGCACTGAGAGCCAAGAAAATCGCGTATGATGTCGAGGACAGCATGAAGAAAACTACAAAACTGGGTGTGGTGTGTCAGAGGCCTAAGTGTGTATACAGCATGGAAATAATTCTCCTATACAGGGAGTATATCTACGTGGCATTGAAAGAATAAAGTAGATAAGCTAAGATCCAAACATTGTATCATCATGTATGGAAGATAGCAGGTCTAGTCAACTGGTTCTCCGCATAAAACATAAACATAAACAAATGCGATGACCACTGAGAGATAAAAGAGAAAACAAAAAATTCGAAACCTCCATATATATATCTGCACATATACACACACGTATATATGTACACATATACACACATACATGTACACATCTAAACATAAGAAATTGATAACCGACAAAAAATTTCAACTTGAGTCCTTCTTGTGCTAAGAAAGATGATATGTGGGTCTGAGCGAGTGCCTACAGTCTTGTAAGGTAGACTGTGTCTTAAATAAAAAAAAAAAAAAGGAGGGGGGGAGGGGAAATCCCCCCCCCCACACACAAACAAACAAACACAACACCCCCACCCCTAACCCATCTTTTCTTCAATTCCTCCTTGAGGTTGATGGAGATCTGCGTCTTCTGAAATGTGAGGCCTGCGTTTCCATCTGGTCTGTTCCGCGTGGTTGGAAAGACAGGTCTTGATATATAGATATTCTATGGCCCTCATATTCAACCGTGCGTTTAATTCTGGCCTGTTTTAAGATATCTTCCTTCAACCTATAGTCATTAATAAAGCAAATGACATCTCTGGGAGGATCTGTGTCCCTTCCTTTAGGTCTAAGGGCCCTGTGTATGCGATCCATGTTAATGACTTCAATACGCTGACTTTCCAGTAGCTGACTAAAGATGGCTGATACTGTGGCATTCAGCTGGGTATTATCCACACTCTCAGGGAGGCCTCTCACTCTTAAGTTATGGCGTCTTCCCCTATTCTCAAGGGCTACGGCATGTTTTTGAATGTCCCTTAATTGCATAGTGTGTGTGCTTACCGTGGCTGTCACTTTCCTTAGTACCGAATTGTGTACATTCGTTTTTTGTTCCACATCCTGCATTCTTCCCGCCATTGCCTGTAGTTCCTGCCTTAAGTCTGTCATGGCTGCGGTGAAGGTGTCCTTGATGTCATTTGCCACAGCACGTAGATCTTGTAAGGTAGGATGTTGTGAAGTACCAGGTATAGCCTCAGGAGGAGTCATGGACGGAGTTAGTGTAATGCCGCTCTGCGCCTGAGGTGTTCGCCGCCATATTGGGTCTCTGAGGCCTGCATGCTCTTACCTTCCGTGCTCCGGTGTGCCCCATATGAGTGGACGGCGTCCTCCCCATGCTCTTACCTTCCGTGCTCCGAGGCCGGATACAGAACTATCACCTGGTAGATGTATGGCACTGGAAGTACCCTGATAGAAGGAAATATTCATGTTGTTCAGACTCGCATCATACACTTGGTTGGATCTGCTTATTGCACATACCACGTGGTACTCCTCTTTGGAGTTTACTAGGTCTTAAATCTTGGAGAATAGGTGCAATACTGGTTGTTATCCAATAGTGCTCTATAAACATGAATATGGGACATGGATTATTTATGGCAGAGCAATGGAGATGAAACCACTGAAAACACCAGTTGAGTGGCCTTCAAGGCCTGTGGGGCACCTTTTTTTTTGGCAGCTACATGTACCCTTGGGAAAACTAATAGGGAATAAATACACTCACTAGGACAGGCAACTGGATGCAAAATTTACATATCCTGGATCTATCCCCAGACAACTTTGAATACTGTCAGTGATTGTTTTTTTCAGTAAGAGCAAGAACAGACACAACATATACAGTGCCTTGAAAAAGTATTTTTACCCCTTGAAATTTTCCACATTTTGCCATGTTGCAACCAAAAACGTAAATGTATTTTATTGTGATTTTATGTGATAGACCAACACAAAGTGGCACATAATTGTGAAGTGTAAGGAAAATTATAAATGGTTTTCAAAATGTTTACAAATAAATATGTGAAAAGTGTGGCCTGCATTTGTATTCCGCCCCCCTGAGTCAATACTTGGTAGAACCACCTTTCGCTGCAATTACAGCTGCAAGTCTTTTTGGGGATGTCTCTACCAGCTTTGCACATTTCTTCCCATTCTTTGAAAAATAGCTCAAGTTCGGTCAGATTGGATGGAGAGCATCTGTGAACAGCAATTTTCAAGTCTTGCCACAGATTCACAATTGGATTTAGGTCTGGACTTTGACTGGGCCATTCTAACACATGAATATGCTTTGATCTAAACCATTTCATTATAGCTCTGGCTGTATGGGCTGTTGTCCTGCTGGAAGGTGAACCTCCGCCCCAGTCAAGTCTTTTGCAGACTCTAACAAGTTTTCTTCTAAGATATGTATTTGGCTCCATCCATCTTCTCATCAACTCTGACCAGCTTCCCTGTCCCTGCTGAAGAAAAACATCCCCACAACATGATGCTGCCACCCCCATGTTTCAGGGTGATGTGTGGTTAGTTTTTTCCACCACACACAGCGTTTTGCTTTTAGGCCAAAAAGTTCAATTTTGGTCTCATCTGAGCAGAGCACCTTCTTCCACGTTTGCTGTGTCCCCCACATGGCTTCTCAAAAACTGCAAACAGGACTTCTTATGGCTTTCTTTCAACAATGGCTTTCTTCTTGCCACTCTTCCATAAAGGCCAGATTTGTGGAGTGCAAGACTAATAGTTGTCCTGTAGACAGATTCTCCCACCTGAGCTGTGGATTCCTGCAGCTTCTTCAGAGTTACAATGGGTCTCTTGGCTGTTTCTCTGATTAACGGTCTCCTTGTCCGGCCTGTCAGTTTAGGTGAACAGCCATGTCTTGGTAGGTTTGCAGTTGTGCCATGCTCTTTCCAATAATGGATTGAACAGTGCTCCAGGTGATGTTCAAAGCTTGGGATATTTTTTTTATAACCTAACCATGTTTTAAACTTCTCCACAACTTTATCCCTGACCTGTCTGGTGTGTTCCTTGGCCTTCATGATGCTGTTTGTTCACTAAGGTTCTCTTAAACCCTCTGAGGGTTTCACAGAACAGCTGTATTTATACTGAGATTAAATTACACACAGGTGGACTTGATTTACTACCGTATTTTTCCGTGTATAAGACGCCCCCATGTATAAGACGCCCCCCACTTTTCCAGCCCAAAATAAAGAAAACAACATTTTAAACAGGTAAAACAGAACACAGTTTTTGCTTGTTTTCCCCTTAAGGCCTTCTTCTTTTTTGGCATCTTAAGGAGTTGTTATTCCTGTTTTCTCCACTGTCAGATCATACTCTCAGTGGGGGGGGGGTACAAACTGTCTCTCTGCAGCTCTATGCCCATGCTCTTTTGCATAGCTAACCACACTAAGTTTGAATTTGGCAGAATATGAAAATCTCTTACTTTTGTTTTGTGACATCTTGGCTCTAATCGCTCCGCTCCGCTCCCTGATTCATCTGCGCAGTCTCCACAGCGAACGGATCGCATCTGCGCAGTCTCCACAGCGAACGGATCACATCTGTGCACTCTCCACCTCCAGATGCAGCAGGCGTCATACAGCTTGTGATTGGAGGATGCCGCTGTGACATCCTACGCACCCGCGCGGCTCTCTCCCAGGCTGACTGACCGTGTATAAGACGCTGCTCGAATTTCAGTGTAACAATTAAAGAAAAAAGCCGCGTCTTATACACGGAAAAATACGGTAATTATGTGACTTCTAAAGGCAATTGGTTCTACTAGATTTTAGTTAGGGGTATCAAGTAAAGGGGGCTGAATACAAACGCACGCCACTTTTTAGATATTTATTTGTAAACAAAATTGAAAGCCATGTATCCTTTTCTTTCCACTTCACAATTATGTGGCACTTTGTGCCACATAATTGTCACATAAAATCCCAATAAAATATATTTACGCTTTTGGTTGTAACATGACAAAATGTGGAAAATGTCAAAGGGTATGAATACTTTTGCACTGTATTTGAGTCCAGGGACACAAATTGCTGTCTTTTGGTCTTTCTGGCTAAACTGGAACAGCTTCCTTATCCTATACCCAGGATCTATGATGCTATTCATACCCTACAAATCCCTAATTTGGGTATCATGGAAGCCTCTCTACTATGATGATTGTAGGCTTTATGAGACCCTAGCCTATTACAACCCTGCTGATATCCAAAACTCCTAAACCAACTTAATTCTATTTAGCTACCCTCTCTCTCTTCCAAGCAAAGTGAATTCATACATTTTAACACCAAGGAAAGGGAGATTTGACAGGCTCTCTCATCTATCTCTAAATAAAAAACACATGGCCTGGATGGCTATTCTATTGAGTGGTGACATGACAATATATTACCTGGTCCCATATTTACTGTCCATTTATAATGAGATACTTCAACAAGCCCCCTCTCTCCCTTGATGAGAAAAGCTTTGATTTATTTAATTTCTAATCCTAATAAAGACTCCTACATTTTGAATATTTTATTAATCTGATTATTAATATAAATGTTAAAATCGTGTTGTCTACTGTTGTTAATTTGGAAAAAAAATAGGATTATTCCAGGGAGATCCACAAATATATTCATAAACTTTTTACCAGTCTTACTGAGAAAGCTTGGGTTTGGTAACACTTTTATATCTTGGAAACACATTTTTATAAAACAGGCCTACTGCCTATATTAGATTTTCTCCCTCCCCCTCTCTCTCTCTATACATATATATACACACACAAGACAGGGATGCCCTTCGCTCCTGCCCCTATTTGACTTGGTTATAGAGTCTTTTTCAGAACGTATCAGACATACCTCTTTTTATCAAGTGAGCACACTGGAAAAGTCTCTCTATACGCATATGATACCTTGATACATTTATCATATTCATGACCAGCCATTGATAGAACCCTAGTTTTTTTTTTTTTATGTATACTGACACTTAGTTGACTTTGTTCCTGTTATCATAGCCATCCCTCTGAGGGTTTTTTCCTCCCATTATTGTTGGGTTGCCAGTCTGTTTTGTTTGATTTACTGGAGTGGTTAACTGCATAGTAGAAAATGGGTCTTCCTATAAAAGTGTATATATTTTTTTGTAACTACTCTTTGGATTAACAGTCAAGTGATCATAACGCAGGGATCATTAGGCAGCTTCATGTGATTGGCACTTTAGTTAAAATATTCATATTTATGTAAAATTCCCCTTGTTTGTCCCCTTAGGGGCATTTCATCTGGGTGTTGACTTGGTTAGTATTCAGGCACCCTCTAGTGGTGATTCTTTATTACTGATTTTATTAAGAAAAAAATCCTAATATAGTGAAGTAACTAATGATGTTTTGGAAATACCCTTTATTAATTAGTAATTTAAGGATATTTTTGCAGTCTTTATACACTTCCTTGTCTCCTCCTGTGGTCCCCTTGTTGCTCCTCTATTTTGGTTCAGCTGGGGTGCCCTACTCTGTGTGGGTTGTCTCCTATAGAGGTTTGGGGGCTTCTGGAGATGTACTTGAGGACAATGCATTAGTGGTAATATGGATGTCAACATATAGGGTGTGATTTTGTGAAGTTATCTCCGTTTAAAAGCAGTGGTTTCCTGATGAAGCAAAAGAGCAAAACATGTGGCTATGTGTTTATTATCACAGTTTTAAATTGACACATCATTTTTGTATGATTTCTGTGTAATAAAATACATTTTTAATTGTAATTACTTGCTTGTTTTTAATGGCTGCTTAAAAGTCCCCCCTTTTTTTGTTTGTAAATCTGAGGAAGAGTAAGGCCCCATGTACACGGGACGCTGCTAAACGTATGTTCAGAGGCAGTTGGATGCTTTTTTCAGCTGCCCATGAACTCATTCAATGTTATCCTATGTGACCATGTACAGAGTCTCGTTCATTGAAGTTTTTAGGCAGTTGATTTAACAGTTTTTTTTCGAAAGCAAAAAAATGGGTTCAGACGCAGAAGTTTCAGATGCTAAAAGCGACAACCCGTATTTTGTTTATAGGCGTTTTTTGTTTTTGGCCATTTAAAAAAAATATGTTTTCTTTTTAAACACTTAAAAACGGGGCTAAACGGGGCGTGAAAACGCAGCAAAACGGATATTTTAAATGTGGGTTACTATCTGTCAACTTAAATCGTTCAGGAGAGGTTGTAAAAATGTCCCATGTACATGGAGCCTTAAAGTGGTTGTAATCTGACCTGGGCACATATAAATGTAGTGTTTACTTATCTCTCTCCAGAGCTCTAAGTCCCGTGTCTTTCTGCTGCTCCGTTCCTCTGTTATCTGCATGATAACTTCTGACAAGCTCTCCAACACATGAGACACAATCTATTCAGACTGCAGCTCTGCAAGTTTCTGCATTCCTCTGCCTATGTTGAGGGGGGGGGGGGCGTGTGACTTTCCTCCAATCATCTCTCACACAGTGTATGCCCAGACTCCACACACACTGCTGAATGAGGAAGAAAGATTTGTAACACCATGTGCACTTTCTAAAGAATGTAGAAAGACTGCAGATATACATGGAAAACTTATGTAAGGAGATTTGTTTCATCTCTGTGTATCATCTGAGGCTGTTCACTTCACTGAGTATAGGAGAGGATTTACAATCACTTTAACATCTTAAATAGTGTTTCTCCTGACGTTTTATACATTTTCTCTGAATGCTCAGTCTATTCCTAAACAAGAACTCAATCATATGCTTAATATGTTTATTTGGCACTCCAAACACCTAGGTTTTCACTATCTCCTTTGCAACTCCAACATTCTCAGGGTGGACTGGCATTACCAGACCTACAAAGATATTGATATGACACCCAACTGATGTAAGTGTGTTGGTGGCTATTTCCACAGTTAAATAACACCTTATCCAACCTCATACACTGGAAATCTCTCAAAATTTGAGGGTACCAACATTTTGGCTACTGCCCTACAAATCTATTTTACCACAGGCACCCTGGGCTGTCTGCCCAAATTTTCCTATGTGGTGTAACCCCCTGAACTCCCTTGTTTTTTTAACTGTTCCTAGTGACCCCCAGGGGGCTACTGTTGGCCTGAAATATGTGCATAAACTTCCCTGCACTGCAGCAAGAATTGGTAGTGCTTTCCACTTGGTCTCTGCAATATCCTAAACTGCGACATGCTGCCAAGGCCCAGTTTGGATTGTGTGATGTACTCTCTCAACCATTAAAAGGTTAATTGCTATTTTAGTATACACTATTTCCTGTTTCCATATGCAATATGCTTAAAAAACAAAATGAGACCTATGTGATTCTGGTGGAACTGTTATTAACGTCTCTCACATAATTGTCGTCATAATTCTTTTTATGTACAAATCTGGCTAATATGATATATTTTCAATAAGATTGAACAAAAATGTCACCTGACTTTAAGGTACCCCCCCCAGCTATATCAAGTTCAGGAACAATAGGATATACAAATCCTGCATATAAATGAGCAGGATTGGGATAACTTTCACAACTTTTATGTCAGCACTGCTATATCTGCAAAAGACAAACTCAATTACAATATTTTCACAGAATTTATTTCACTCCCGTTAAGACTGTAGAAAATGGGAAAGTGAGACTCCACTCTCTGTCACAAATGCCACAGAAATACCAGGGATATTCTCAATATGGTTTGTGAATGCTCCAAATGTGGACCCTTCTGCTCTTAAACTAATGTTTTTTTTTTTTGTCTCAGAACTTTGATATCTCAAATATGAATTCAAAATAATGTTCACTAGGAGTATTTACTGATATAGACCTTGGGAGTGCCAACAAGACCACTTTAAGCACTTGCTGACCGCCCATAGCCGAAAAATGGCTGCAGGGCAGCCGGATAACTCTGGGAGGGCGTACTATAACGTCCTCCCAGAATCGCGTACCCCAGGGAATATCTGTGACCGCGGATCACGGTATAGGACCGATGGCAGCGCTGTGGGCTGGATCGATAGTGCCCACAGAACTGCTCTGTGCCAGTTCCTGCCTCATCCACCCATGCTCAGCCATGCCATCCATACTCATCCATCCATGCTCAGCCATCCTATCCATGCTCAGCCACTTCATCCATGCTCAGCCATCCCATCCATACTCATCTAAATTAGATTTTAAATTATGCCCCTAGAACACCTGATGGTGCTCCCTGCATGTTGGGCCTCTGTATGTGGCCAAGATGTGTTAGTCTCATACATGTGGTATCGTTATACTCGGGAGTAGAAGAAAATATTTTGGGGTGTAATTTTTGCTATGTACATGCTATGTGTTAGAAATATTATATAAATGGACAACTTTGTGTAAAAAAAAAAAAAAAAAAAAGTTATTTTTCTTTTCCCACATTTTCCAAAAACTTGTAGAAAAAAATTACATGTTCTAACGACTCATTATGCCTTATGTTTTCTTTACAAAAATAGGGTCATTTTGTGGGCGTTTAAATTGTCTTGGTGCTCCAGGGCCTTCAAAAGTGCAAGAGGTAATCAAGAAATTATATGTGTAATTTATGTTCCTAGAACATCTGATGGCGCTCCCTGCATGTCGGGCCTCTTTATGTGGCCAGGCTGTGTAAAAGTCTTGCACATGTGGTATCACCATACTCAGGAGGAATAGTATAATGTGTTTTGGGGTGTAATTTGTGGTATGCATATGCTGTGTGTGAGAAATAACCTGTTGACAATTTAGTGAGAAAAAAAATCATCTTAGTTTTGCAAAGAATTGTGGGGAAAAAAATGACAACTTCAAAAAACTCACTATGCCTCTTACTAAATACTTTGGAATGTCTACTTTCCAAAAAGGGGCCATTTGGGGGGTATTTGTAGCTTCCTGGCTTGTTAGGGTCTCAAGAAATTTGACAGCCGTCAGTGCATCAGGTGTGATCAATTTTCAATGATTGGCACCATAGATTGTAGACTCTATAACTTTCATAAAGACCAAATAATTCACACGGATTTGGGTTATTTTTACCAAAGATATGTAGCAGTATAAATTTTGGCAAAAATGTATGAATAAAAATGACTAATTTGCAAAATGTTATAACCGAAACAAAGAAAAATGCAATTTTTACCAAATTTTTGGTCTTTTTTCATTTATAGCGCAAATAATAAAAAACCCAGCGGTGATTAAACACCACCAAAAGAACGCTCTATTTGTGTGAAAAAAGGACTAAAATTTAATATGGGTACAGTGTTTCATGACTAAGTAATTGTTTTTCAAAATGTGAGAGCACCAAAAGCTGAAAATTGGTCTGGTTAGGAAGGGGGTTTAAAGTGGGGTACACACTATAAGAAAATCGGTCCAACCTTCATCAGATTTTTCTTGATTTTTCACAGCAAATCGGAACCGATGAAAGAAAATTCTTATGAATATTCTTGTACGACAAAGGCTTTTTTTTTTGTTGTTTATTGTTTCTGATCATGTGCAGTCTTTCTTTTCTGATTTTTCTTGTACAAAAATTATATACTTTAAACGCAAATCTTTCGCTCTGTTCCCGTACGAGAACATTTTTGGAGTTTGTCCCTTTGGGAATTTTCATATGTAAATTAGGAATCTGCTGTCAAAAGTTGTGCACACCATACGAAAATTGTACGAAAATTCTTTGGATGAAAATGTTCGCCCGATTTTCTTATAGTGTGTATGAGCCTTTAGTGCCCAGTGGGTAACTGATTAAGGTCACTTCTCTCAAACTAAATATCTACTCAGCTCATAGATAATAATGCATGAACATGATTGGTGAATATAATGCTATAGATGAATCTGTGAAGCCAGAGGGTGCCTCACTAAATCTGGAGGGAGTTGGGTCCTTTGTTTTAACACCAGTAAGCAGCGAGCTCCTGCTTCACCATCTTAATTGCAATGCACAGAACCCCTTTTCCAAAGTTGTTTCTGTCTTCATGGTCATACTATACAAATGATACACACAAAGAAGCAGATACAGTGAACTTCTTTTATTGTTAACTATTGGTATGTGTACAGCTTTTGCAACTGCAAAGTTAATGGGTATCCTTGCAGTAAATTATTGTATGTCCAATTATATTTTGCATTCAAAAACTGCAAATCCTACCCAGCGATGATGTTATTACATGTTAATTTTTCTTGAAGCGTTGTTAAACCCAAAACCAAAAATGTCATATAATGCAGCTTAACAATTATTCGATGTGGTGGCCCCATTCGTTTTGTTAAGCTCCCCCCCTCTGTTTTCATCTGGCCAGCAATCCACCACCTGTCTTACACTGCCTACAGTCTGTATGAAGGAGTACATAGGCACCTTTGGACAGCAGCGTTGTAGTCTGGGGGGAGTGTTAGATGTACTAGCAAATTTGGTTACACTAATAAACTGAAGCCAAATTCCAACTAACACTTTTTAAGCAGTTACAGCAACAAGTTTTTTTCCCTATTTTGGAAGTTCTTCCCACAGCTTTACTGGAAATTTGCATAATAATTTACTGGTTATCTTATTTACATATCATTAGCCAGAAGTGGACATATGCCCTTTATAGTGTAACGCAGGAACATGTTCAATTTTCCATTTTTCCGCTTGCAAAGTAAAATAAGGCACTGTTTTTATGATGACAATCCATCCTCCACAAAGGCTTGTTTTTCCATGCAATGTACAAGAATGATATTTGCATATAGCAGAATTTTGTGTAACTGTTGTAGACATACATAGTAAAAGCTAGCATCCGTCCTCATAAAGAAGGTAGTGTAGAACACGGGATGGAACAGGAAGGCTATTAATACAGGACAATCTATGTTTTCCAATCGCCCTCCGCACAGCAATACGACATAAACTTGATAGGGTTCGTGTACAACCTGAATAAGAATGGGCATAGTTAGTTTTTTCAGCTTTGCATGTAATCTTCACACCCAGTTCATAAATTAAGATTTTCTTACTTAAAGGGTAAGGAAACTTTATTTTTTGTCCATTGAGCCACACAAGAAGTCTTTAAACTTGACAAAACAATGTATACCCAGAGAGCAAAGGATTGAAGTTTTTAAGGTGCAAAAAAAAAAAAAAAATCAACCATGATTGATTTTTTTTGTTTTGCACATTAAAACTCCAATCCTTTGCTCTCTGGGTATACATTATTTTGTCATATATAAAGGAGGTGGTGCATTTATTAGAGTCTCTCAATACCAATTTGATGAAGTCTTTAAACTTAGTTACACTGCACCCACTGAATGATTGGACACTGGCAAATATAAAAAAAAAAAAGTAGGCCAGCCCTATGATAACCCCCTCCTACTAGTAATATGCTTCAGACTTTTTTTTACTAATGGCCTTTTCTTCAATTCTGCTGTTAAGATTACACTCATTTTTGCTAGAATTCCTTCTTCGTGTCTGTATTTTATTTTTTTTCTTTGATCAGGACTCTTCTTTACTTTGATGCTAAAGCTGGATTCTACAATTGCCACTATCCAGAATGGCCTTTCCTCAGCATAGCTTTTGGAGTGTCGTGCTGGTTTACTGCTATGGGCCATAACTTGTCTGTATCTAGACAAAAAGGGGACAGTAATACTGCAATGGGTGACCAGGGCTCACACTCCACTAACAGTTCCGTGCTCTCTGAAGGTGCCAACATCTGCCATCTGAAATCTTGTTACCCAATGATGACAGGGGCTACCTCCCTAGCTCTTTGTATAGGGCCAAGGACCTTGCCTTGTTGGCCGGGTCTCTACTAAAGTCATGCAAAACTTTGTGGCTAAATTCATTGAATTTCTGGCTGAGGTTGGCTGCTGAGGTTCTAGGCCCCTTCCCTTGCATAATCTATAGATGATCTGCCTTCAGTTCTAGCAGCTTCTGAGCCATTAGTCAGTGACCATTTCTTACCTCTGATTCAGTGTCCGTCCAATCTCTACCTGACAAAATTATGCTTGTGGATTATCAATTTTTGCAATATTGCTCCAGAATTAAAAGAATGGTTCAGCTCCAATTGATGTGGTGCACACTACTATGAATATGTAGGATCAAAGGGCTATATTCAATCCTGGGTATTTCAAAGCCCCTGCTACTATAGACCTTCCAATTGCACCTGCTCTTTAAGGTCTCCCTCTGTGAAAATTGGAAACACCCTGACATGGCATTGGTACCTCTGACCACTTACTGGACTTCCCATTCCATAGGGATTTTGTTAAACACAAAACTATGTAGACCCTATAGTAAACAGGCTGCACACCCATCACTTCCTCTGATAATCTTTATTCATCAAGACAACACATACTGCATGCTTTCACCTAAGCATGCGTGGTCTAGTAGTCCTCATTGTCTTAGCTCCTGTGTATTATCAGTCAGGAGTTGTATTTCAAACTCGTCTCTGATTACCTCCCCCAAAGAGAACATTTGCCTCCCTTTGGGTTTGTACATCCAGATCCTTTCCATGGTAGTCACCAAATATACCATTCTCTCTGTTCCCAGAGGCACTTTTTGGCTTCTGTGGTCAGCAAGGATGTATGCTTACAGCTTACCCCCTCTTACTGCTCTCACTTGTCAGTCTTGCCTTGGTAACCCCTATGTTCTCCAGGTTGTTGGCTCCAGTGTTTGCCCTGGAACTTTCTCAAAGCAACCCCATTGTGCTATACTAAGGCGGCCTCATGCGGAGAAAACGTCAGGCATTAACTTTTTGGATATGGTGTATCTGGTTGACCAGGAGCAGAAATGATTTGGCCAAATCCTGAACCTTCAGAAATCATAGCTGGAATCTTGCTGTTGCCAAAAACGGCTAGGACCACCAGAGTACAGCCCTTGTTCTTTAGTTCTGTGGCGTGATTCAGGAATCAGTGAATTACACTCTTTGAGAAAGAGCCATCCCCTCCCCCTGTAACTGTCAAATAATTTTCTTGGAGTCCATTAATGAACACAGAAGACTTTCACGTTTTAGTTTATACTGCCACCCACAGGAGGATTGGACACTGGCAAACAAAAAATAATAATCTAAGCCAGCCCAGGATAAACCCTCCAGTTAGCCTATCCTCTGCTGCCTTTGCCCAAGTGGGTGAAATATTGCCCAACAGACTTCTAAGGGCCCCATAGACTAATCCAAAGAGGATAGGATGGCTAAACATTGCAGTAGAACCCCTGGGGACCATGGTGCTGGAACTTGGCAAGTATTCAACTGAGGAGGTGGGAGGTTAAATCAGGACAGACTTTCTAAAAAAAAGGTCCTTACTCTTTAACCACTTCAATACCGGGCCATAGTCAAATGACGTCCACAGATGGAATCTCCCATCCTGGGTGGACGTCATATGACATCCTTGGTATGTCGCCGCTGGATGAGCCCATCCCCGATCTGAGTGATTGGCATCTCCGAGCCACCCCCAGTACACGTGACCAGCGGTGTCCAATCACCGCCGGTCACAAGTACTGCCTCTGTGAACGGCGCTCGTGCATGACCCTAGAGCGGCGATCGGGAACAAGGCTTGTCACTCTGACACAGCCCAACCCCGATCGCAGTAAAGACCCAATGAAATTGGCTCTTTACCACGTGACCGGCTGTGTCACAGCATGTCAACAGACCGTGGTAACGAGATGTTACCGGGTTCTCCTCCTCACACACTGATCGTGTGTGAGAAGGAGGTGGCGGTAACATCTCGTTACCCCTTAGTGTACACCAACCACACTGATTACCCCCCCCTAATAAAGAGGACCTGTCACCAGCCATCAAAGTACATGTCACTAGCCATCATAGTACCTGTCATCACCCGTCACAGCTCATCTGAGTACCCGAGTACCTGTCACAGCCCATCTGAGTATCCGAGTACCTGTCACAGCCCATCTGAGTATTCGAGTACCTGAGTACCTGTCACAGTCCATCTGAGTACCCGAATACCTGTCACAGCCCATCTGAGTACCCAGTACCTGTCACAGCCCATCTGAGTACCCGAGTACCTGTCACAGCCCATCTGAGTACCCGAGTACCTGTCACAGCCCATCTGAGTACCCGAGTACCTGTCACAGCCCATCTGAGTACCCGAGTACCTGTCACAGCCCATCTGAGTACCCGAGTACCTGTCACAGCCCATCTAAGTACCCGAGCACCTGTCACAGCCCATCTGAGTACCTGTCACCCCATCTGAGTACCCGAGTACCTGTCCCAGCCCATCTGAGTAACCAAGTACCCGTCACAGGCCATCTGAGTACCTGTCACAGTCCATCTGAGTACCCAAGTACCTTGCACAGCCCATCTGAGTATCTGTCACAGCCCATCTGAGTACCCGAGTACCTGTCACAGCCCATTTGAGTACCCGAGTACCTGTCACAGCCCATCTGAGTACCCGAGTACCTGTCACAGCCCATCTGAGTACCCGAGTACCTGTCACAGCCCATCTGAGTACCCGAGTACCTGTCACAGCCCATCTAAGTACCCGAGTACCTGTCACAGCCCATCTAAGTACCCGAGCACCTGTCACAGCCCATCTGAGTACCTGTCACAGCCCATCTGAGTACCCGAGTACCTGTCCCAGCCCATCTGAGTAACCAAGTACCCGTCACAGGCCATCTGAGTACCTGTCACAGTCCATCTGAGTACCCAAGTACCTTGCACAGCCCATCTGAGTATCTGTCACAGCCCATCTGAGTACCCAAGTACCTGTCACAGACCATCTGAGTACCCGAGTACCTGTCACAGTTCATCGGAGTACCCGAGTACCTGTCACAGTTCATCTGAGTACCCTAGTACCTCTCACAGTTCATCTGAGTACCCTAGTACCTGTCCAAGCCCATCTGAGTACCCGAGTACCTGTCACAGTCCATCTGAGTACCTGTCACAGCCCATCTGCGTACCCGAGTACCTGTCCCAGCCCATCTGAGTAACCGAGTACCCGTCACAGGCCATCTGAGTAACCGAGTACCCGTCACAGGCCATCTGAGTACCCAAGTACCTTGCACAGCCCATCTGAGTATCTGTCACAGTCCATCTGAGTCCCGAGTACCTGTCACAGTTCATCTGAGTACCCTAGTACCTGTCAGAGTTCATCTGAGTACCCTAGTACCTGTCCAAGCCCATCTGAGTACCCTAGTACCTGTCCAAGCCCATCTGAGTACCCTAGTACCTGTCCAAGCCCATCTGTGTACCCGAGTACCTGTCACCTGTGGTATCGCCATACTCAGGAGTAGTAAAATGTGTTTTGGGGTGTCATTTTTGCTATATACATGCGATGTGTTAGAAATATCTTATAAACTGACAACTTTGTGTAAAAAAAAAAAAAAATGTTTTCATTTTCTTTCCACGTTTTCGAAGACTTGTGGAAAAAAATTAACTGTTCAAAAGACTCATAATGCCTCATAGAATAGACTTTGGGGTGTTTGTTTTCCAAAATGGGGTCATTTTGTGGGTAATTCCATTGTCCTGGTGCTCCAGGGCCTTCACAAATGTAATAGGTCACTAGGAAATTAGCGGTGTCATTTATGCTCCTAGAACATGTGATGGCGCTCGCTGCATGTTGGGCCTCTGTGTGTGGACAGGCTGTGTAAAAGTCACACACATGTGGTATCGCCATACTCGGGAGGAGTTGCAGAATGTATTTTGGGGTATAATTGGAAGTATGGATATGCTGTGTGTGAGAAATAACTTGTTATTATGACAATTTTGTAAAAACGAAAAAAAAAAAAAGAATTCTTCTTTTTCCAAAGAATTGTGTGAAAAAATTACAACTTCAAAAAACTCACCATGCCCCTTACTAAATACCTTGGACTGTCTACTTTTCAAAAAGGGGTAATTCAGGAGCTATTTAGTTCTGCTTTAACATTTCAGGGAAGTGCTGTACTCCTATCAAAAAAACAGTATATGCTTTTAACCACTTGTCAACCAGTGCCGTTTATAAAAAGTAGCAGAGATTTTTAAACACACAAACATTTTTTTTACCCAAATGCAAGGAATGCTGTAGGGTAAAAAATGTTTAGGCTTTAGAGCCACTTTAATTACATTGGGTTCTCACTTGACTTGTTTATATGTCAATATTTCTGACTGGGTGGTTTTGCAAGGATAAGAAAAAAATACCTTTGTGAATGCTAGTGACACGCACGCACACACACACACACACACGTGCATATCATGACTCACATCTTGCCTCCCTGAAGAGTTTCAGAGCCTCTTGGTTCACTTTTCTCCTGGAGCTTTCATCAACACTAGGTTCCCTGCGTACAAGACTCAGATTTGCCCCGTAGTCAATAAGTAGCTGAACAAATGGTTCATCACAACCATGCCGGAGAACTGCCTCCAATAGACAAGATGGAGACGCCCGTGAAAAGTTTGTTTCGCATACCATACGCCAGCTGTTATAGTCAGGGTTGGCACCAGCCTGAAGCAGGAGACGGAAGCAAGGCAAACTGTCATACACTGCACTAATATACAACGGTGTGCACGATAATGATGTCAGACATCGAGGGGAAGATCCCAAACCACATGACAGCTGGTGATCAACATCCACATCTGCACCATATCTGAAAATAGGGGAGAAAAAAGTAAATAGTTCTTGTAAGAATACAGACAAGACAGGGTTGAATTGGCATGTTTAAAAAAGACCTCTACACATATCTAACCTCTATAAGAGACCTCTCGGATACAGAATATATTTCACAAAGACGTTACAGAACACATTTCCTTCTATGCCAAGCAATTACCTCTAAAACCCTAATGGGTTTTTACTGGGTTCTGTTAGAATTTTCTTATCACTGTCCTGTTGACTATGGTTTAGCCCCTCGGGATAAGAGGGAGAATGTCCAACAGCAACATAGACAAATAAAAATTCTTTATAAATTTGAGTATGAAATGACTAAGTACCTTGTCAGTTTTTTTTTTTGCGATTTGTATCTCTATTGCAGATTCTCTCTTATTTCTTACCTGATGAATCTGTTGTCACCAGTACAGTAAGAGCCTGTGCTGACAGGCTTTGTGCTTGTGTCAATAGCATCAGTGCTTCTAAGATCATTCAGAATTCATTAACAGGTGCATTTGACAGTAACCTGTGCATGTGCTTTTTGGTGCATTATTAAAGCGGGTTTTTGATGTGTTTTCATACATTGGTGTTTTTTTGGAGGAGGAAACTGGTTGTTAAACATAAAACACTACCAAAAAAAGCACCACAACTACATGCATTTTTCTATTTCAATAATGTTTATTGACTTTATTTTAATTTTTAGCCACTTCCGGACCGCGGCACTTCCGCCGATAGCTCTTAAAGGGACATTTTTTTTTGGATTTTTTTTTTTTTAAATGACAAAATTATTTTTATTATTATTATTATTTTTTTTATTGCATTTTAGTGTAAATATGAGATCTGAGGTCTTTTTGACGCCAGATCTTATATTTAAGAGGTCCTGTCATGCTTTTTTTCTATTACAAGGGATGTTTACATTCCTTGTAATAGGAATAAAAGTGACGAATAAAATAAAAAATAAAAGGTAAAATAAATACTAAAAAATACAAATTTTAAACGCGCCCCATCCCGTCGAGCTTGCATGCAGAAGCGAACGCATACGAAAACGTTGTTTAAACCACACATGCGAGGTATTGCCTCAAAACATGCAACCTGTAGAATTTTTTAAACGTCGCCTATGGAGATTTTTAAGGGTAAAAGTTTGTCGCCATTCCACGAGCGGGCGCAATTTTGAAGCATGACATGTTGGGCATCAATTTACTCGGCATTACATTATCTTTCACAATTTAAAAAAAAATTGGGCTAACTTTACTGATTGCTTATTTTTTTATTCAAACACGTGTATTTTTTCCAAAAAAAAGTGCGCTTGTAAGACCGCTGCGCAAATACGGTGTGACAAAGTATTGCAACGACTGCCATTTTATTCTCTAGGGTGTTAGAAAAAAAAAATGTATAATGTTTGGGGGTTCTAAGTAATTTTCTAACAAAAAAAAATGTTTTTAAACAGCAAATCTCAAAAAGAGATCTCAAAAATCTCGGTCCTTAAGTGGTTAAAAGAAAAGTACATCAGTGGTACAAAATACAAAAGGAGAAAAGATACCTGAGAGTGCGTTTAAAGCGGAGTTCCACCCTAAAGTGGAACTTCCGCTTATTGGATTCCTCCCCCTCTCTGGTGCTACAATTGGCACCTTTCAGGGGGGAGGGGGGTGCAGATACCTTTACAATCCAGGTATCTGCACCCACTTCCGGGACTAGCTAGCCGCAGATGCTCTGTCCCCCACCCCCCGTTGTGTCCTGGAAACACACAGTTCCCAGGACACAATGGGGACCAGTAAAGACGTGCAGCGCGACTCGCGCATGCACAGTAGGGAACCGGGCAGTGAAGCCACAATGCTTCACTTCCTGACTCCCTGACAGAGGATGGCGGCGGGGGCAGCCGAGAGACGAGCGATTGCTCGTCATCTGCTGCCGACATCGATGGAACCTGGAACAGGTAAGTGTCCATTTATTAAAAGTCAGCAGCTGCAGTTTTTTTTTTTAAGGATTTCTTTCTACCATTTTCATCTGGTGATCCAGTCAGTACGTCTGTTTTTCAAAAGAACAAGCTCTCCAGCAGAATGAGCTCTCCAGCAGAATGTATCAGTTACAGAGGTGAGATAAATCATTTAACACTAGCAGGGATGCCTACAATGATCAGCTTTAATTTATTTATGTAAAATCTTTATCCTAAAAGGGGGGAAAAAACTGTTTGCTGTAACTGCTTATAAAGTATTAGCTGGAGTTTGGCTTCAATTTGTTAGTGTGTTTAAATCTGTTAGTACGTGTAACACTCCTCTCCCCCCATGCTGACAATGCTGCTGTCCAAAGGTGCCCCCTGTGCTCATTCATCCAGAGTAGGGGCGCTCTAATACAGGAGATGTATTACTGTCTGGATCACCAGGTGAAAACACAAGAAAAAAAGCCTAAGAAAAGTAAACTGATGCAGCCACTGCATCTAATGATTGGTTATCTGCAATATATTACATTTTTGGTTTTGCTTTTAATTCCACTTTAACCTCTTTATTCCTTTTCCCGCTTCTTATTCTGTTTCTGCTAATGTTGTATCTTCTTCATTATGGTTGCTGAAAATTATCCTATTTACACAAATGTTATAACTTCTTCATTTAAATCTGCAATCGTGTATATAATCTTTGCTCATTTTCCTGCATTAAATGCCTTTTTAGCAGCATGTCAATTCAGTGTAAGGTGTATGCAGTACTTCCTCCTTAATTGAATATTTCTCCAGATAACTTCCTGGCTCCCCTTTCTGCGTATGTATTTTCACCATTTTGTTCATTACATTTATCCTACTCATTCTGTTTGATTGCATCCTGTCTAAAGTCTAACTCCACTTTAAAACGGTCACTGTGCTACATATTACACTCATATTTAGGGCGTAAAATTTAACATGGTGATCTATGGACCCCCTCCCACCCCAAAAACGCCCCCCTTCCCTCAGACAGCGTACAAGGATTATTCCCGCCCATTCATTCACAGATCTCGAAGCAGCAGATCTGTAGTTCTCATAAACACAAGTGTGTTGATCAATGCTCCATATTTACACTTCCTCTAGCTCTCTAACTGAAAGTCCATACATGCAGTGAATGAAACTGCAGAGGGTGTAGATGACTTCAGGCCCAACAGGTCATAGAGCTCAAATATAACCGCTATTATATTTTCACTAGTATATTTTTTGAGCAACCTCCCTCTCATGCTCCAGTGCAAAGATGAGGATGCAACATAATACAATGGCTTCCAATCTCAGATTTAGGGGTCATTTCAGAGAAAGAAGGACCAATTTCTAGCAAGGATTAAGCTAGTTGGGTAGCTCTGTGTAAAAATAAATGTCAGGACCATGACATTTTAGGTTTGTCTTTGCATGTTTAAATAGGTTTTTCACTCATTGGAAAATAAAGCCCCCTGCTCCACACCATTTCCTTATAGTACACCTGCCCCTTGTGGGCCCTCATGCTGCCCACCAAGAGTTCAGTCCAGACACATAGTTACTTGTCCCCTTTCCACCATTTTTTTTGCTATGTGTCCTGATTGCCACCACAGAGCCTCTTCTTAAAAGGCCAAGTTTACTTTTTTAGAAAAAATAATAAATGCACATATTTTTGCAGGAAAATAATTTTCAATTATAACTTTTTTCATGTGGGAGCCTGGAAAGCATTTAACCCATAATCAGTGGATCAGGGATGCAATGTATGGCTTCTGCAGACCAGTGTTAATTTCGTCGACTAAAACATTTTAGTCGACTAAATTAATATTATTTTAGTCAACTAAAATAAGACTAAAAATAAAACAACTGAAATTACTGAAATACGACTAAAACTAAAATGGCATTTTAGTCAAAAGACTAAAATGGGACTAAAAAAAATGCCATTTTAGTCAAAAGACTAAGTCTAAAACTAAATTGAAATTTGACTTCAAAACCAACACTGGTCTATAGTGCATGTTCATACCTCAATGTAATAATAAATAACATATTCGATTTTTCACTCCAACAGTATATAATGAGTTTGCAAGTTGTAGAGAATTGTTAACTAATGCATTACAATTGAATTATACCCATTCGATTTTAGACGACTAAAATTAGTTTTATTCAACTAAAATATACTGGAGATTTTAGTTAACTAAAACGTAGGACATTTTAGTAGACTAAAATGTACTGGAGATTTAGTCGAGATTTAGTCGACTAAATACAACTAAAACTAAAACAATTGCAGAAGACTAAAATGGGACTGAAACTAAAAGTGCCATTTTAGTCCTAATACTAATACTAATAGTAAGACTAAAACTAAATCGAAATTTGCTGCCAAAATTAACACTGCTGCAGACAAACCCATACCTGCATACGGGTTGTCCGTTAAAAAGCTGCATGGCTTGTTAATGAACTACAAATGCGCTCATCAATGCCCTCGCAGTTCATTCAGAACTACAAGCCAGCACCCGCGGTGGATGACAGTAGCTGTATTTGATAATTCACAGGTAACTTTGCTTTTGAATTGTGACAGCAAGTGTGGAGAGAAGATCCCCGCTCGCGGTCACACCAAGGGGGGATCTAGTAAACTGGCTGCCGAAACTGGAACATGTTCCTCCAATATTTAGGGTGGAACATGTAACATGTTCTAAAAGGTGAACTTACCCTTTAAAACTGTCCTAGTTGTGCTACGTGCCTCCCGCATCAGACTCTATTCATTCCTATGCAAACTGTAGTCTCTAATGGAGTCAGGTGATGTATGGACTTTATACTAAAATGATTAGAGTGCAGGAAAAGTGTATAGATGTTGTATTGAAATGAATAGGTTCCAGGAGGTGCATGGACATTCCACTAAAATAAATGTCCAGGTAGTGTATAATGTTTCACTAGGTTAAATCGAGTCCAGGTGGTATATAAGTGTACAGAGGGTGTACAATTCTTCCACTGGAATGAAGGGGGTATGTGTCGCACATGCATGGAAGGTGTGGGGCTTGACTGGGGTTATTTTAAAGAAAAGGCAGTGGGTCGTCAGGCAGACCATACAGTGAAGTGGAGCAGGGACAAATAGTATTATTCCCTGACTGAACTGCTTAGAAAGGCGTAGCAGGGCCCTCTAATCATTACATGAAAAATCAACAACCTACTTTTTTTTTTCAGGGATGAAAAAGACAAATCGGCACAATCATGGCACATCGTGGCACACATATCAAAGAAGTGTAGAACAAAACATCTTGTATCAGATATTTTGCATGCTCCTATATGGTAGCCAGATTTTCAAGAAAAAATGTAACTGTTATATACTCCTAAAGGTATAGTGTATGGGTTCAGAAACTGTCCAGCTGCAGTACATACGGTGCAAGTGACTGAACTTCTATTGAGAAATGCTAAAATATATATATATATATATTTCTATATATACATATATATATATATATCACATAATATATATATATTAATTTGCATATATATATATAGAAACATACACACACACACACACACTTGGCCAATATGTCCTTCCAAGTATAAAATAGACCAATTTGATAACACCCCCAATCCACATCACAGGCATAAGTTATCATATACAGTGTGTATTAAAGGCTCTTTCTTACCTTATCAGCTCTTCTAATATATCAGCCCTGCCCATACGAGCTGCATGATATACTGGTGAACTCCGATTATGCGGGCTGCCATTAGGGTCTGCTCCAGCTTTCAGAAGAACCTGCACACATTCCAAGTGTCCATTTTCTGTGGCCACAAACAGAGGTGTTTGCCCTTTTACATCCACTAGCTCCAGCTCAGCCCCATGATGGATCAGGAGAGAGACACAATCTGCATGGCCAGCTGTTGCTGCAATACGTAGAGGGGAGCAGGGGAGCCATCCGCTGCACCACACTGACTTCTCATTTATACGTCTGTGAGAGTAGGGAAGGGGGAATAAGACACTTACTAGACAGTCATTTTAGGAGAAACTTCTCGTCAAAAGGCAACTTCATGTCATCAAAATAACCAATTCAAACAAAAATTTAACAAATAGGAGGGATTGTACTTTCCTCACTAAAAGCGTGTTCCTATCACAGTATGATCTTGTATAATTATTTACAGTTTTTCTGTTTAACATGCAATCTGTTTTTATCAGTTATAGTCACTTTGTTAAAAAGAATGATGCCCTCTTCTATGGTCACTTCAGCTCCTCTACCTACAGTGGGTAAAATAAGTATTGAACACGTCACCATTTTTCGAGGTAAATACATTTATAAAGGTGCTATTGACATGAAATTTTCACCACATGTCGGAAACAACCCACGCTAACCTCGCCAATTTAAGGGGACGTACAGGTACGCCCATTTGCCCACCGCTGTGCCGACATATATCGGCGTGCAGCGGTCAGCAAGTGGTTAAGACATGGGCAAAATGGTTAAAATTTAAGGAAACTAAACTATATTATGAAATAATATCAGACCCTGATGGTAAATCATGTAAGTATGACTTATTAATTAATATCGATTAACCTTATCGTTTCTGTACCTCCCCGATAGTTCTATATAGTTACATTTGTCATAGGTCATAGTTTTTTTTCCTCTTTCTTTTTCCTTTTGTGCGGTTCATGCTCCCCTCCCTCTATTTCGCTATTGGAGGGGAGAGGACGGGAACTGATAAGATAAATTGCATTGTATATGTTTAAAGATAATGTTAATAATAATGCTGAAAATAATAATAAAATAAAAAAAAAACATAAGCAGCATGGATTTACTGAGGGCAGATCATGTCAGACTAATCTGGTTGAATTTTTTGACTATATCACTAATGTTTTGGACCAGGGAGGTGCTCATCTTAATTTCAGCAAAGTATTTGATACAGTTCCAGATAATGTTCTAATAATACAAATTGTAGAAGCTAGAACTTAACCCTTGGATGGTTCCGTGGTTATGCAATTGGCTAAAGGATAGATACCAGAGAGTGTGATTGTAAATGGTGTTCATGTAGCACGGAGCCTAAGATCCGTCACCAGTGGTGTATAACAAGGTTCTATACTAGGTCATGTTCTAGTTAATCTATATGTAAGTTATATAACTAAAGGTGTGGTATGTCTTTTTGCTGATGGCACAAAGGTGTACAATAGGGTTGATATCCCTGGAGGTGTCTGTAACATGGAACAGGATTTGGCATTGGAAGATTGGTCAAAGCAGTGGAAACTGCAGTTCAATGTTTCTAAATGTAAAATAATGCACCTAGGGAAAAATAATGCCTTGAAAAACTACCCTCTTGGGGGTACAGTGTTGGCCAGCACTACAGAGGAGTGGGGGTACTTATTTCAGACTACTGCAAAATGAGAAAACAGTGTGGCCAAGCAGTGAGAAAAGCAAATAGAATTCTAGGATGCATCACTAGAGGGATCACCAGCAGGAGGAAGGAGGTCCTGGTTCCTCTATATAGATCTTTAGACCACATTTAGAATATTGCATCCAGTTCTGGAAACCGCACTTACAAAAAGATATTGATAAGATAGAGCGGGTCCAGATGATGGGCAATAAAAACGGTGAAAGGTCAGAGGGATAAAACATATCAGGATAGACTTAAAGCGGAGTTCCACCCAAAAATCAAACTTCCGCTTGATCATCTCCTCACCCCCCTTTGGTGCCACACTTGGCACCTTTCAGGGGGGAGAGGGGGGGGCAGGGCTGCTGCGCCGTCTCTCAGAAGTTCGGCCCCCCTCCTCCTTCCTCTGCCGCCGGCCAATTGGAAAGCGCAGCACGATTCGCACATGCGCAGTATGGTGGTGGCTGCACCAGACAGTCACTCTGAAGATCGGCTGAGGTTCCGACATTGCGGACTCCCTGGACAGGTAAATGTCCATATATTAAAAGTTTGTAGCTGCTGACTTAATTTTTCTAGGTGTGGGCAGACCTCTGCTTTAATATGTACAGTCTGGAGGAAAGAAGGAAAAGGGGGACATGGCTGAAACCCTTAAATACATCAAGGGGGTGGATAAGGCTCAGGAGGGCAGTATTTTCAGTATGTGGTCAAGATCTAGAACACATGGACTTAACCTCAAACTAGCAGGAGGAAAGTTCAAAACTAAATCATAGAAAGTATCATCATTTTACTGAAAGAGTAGAGGCGCCATTTTTAAATGGCAAGGCTGCACTGCAACGACACTGACAAGGCTGCAATGCAAGCCTGCAACGACACTGACAAGGCTGCAATGACACTGACAAGGCTGCAAATGACACTGAAAAGGCTGCAAATGGACACTGACAAGGCTGCAGATGGACACTGATAAGGCTGCAGATGGACACTGATAAGGCTGCATTGATGGGCATTTAAATGTAAGTTTTTTTCCTTAAACTTCCCTCCTAAACTTGGTGTGCGTGTTATACGCCGATAAATACGGTATGTATAAATATAAAAAAAATGGGGCAGGCTCAATGAACCACTTTTTTTTCTGCCTCCACTCTGTTTCTATGGAGGCATGGATCACATCAGCTGATGCTTCTTATGAACAACAATCTTAACATTTTTGAGTGTCTTATCAAAGTAGCTTTTTCCTACAGCACTGTGAATGTTTAATGGGTGTGTTCAATAAGGACGATAAATTAGAATTGCTTGTGTGTTATCAGCTGAAGTACATTGTATTTTTCTATTATTACTTAGATGCGGATCAGATCAGATTTTATGGCAAAATTACAGCAAAAAAACAGTTAAATTCAAGGGATTCACATATTTTTTCCTGCCACTTCACATACAAGTTTTCCTGTAGTGATTCTCTGTACATTAGACTGAGTAGTTAGGTATCCTGCAGACACTACTGAGATAAGAGGGTAAAGCTGGCCATAGACAGTTCATTTAAAACTAACAGATTATTCCATTCACACTACCAAGGTGGAAGGAGGATTCCCCCCAGCCGGAACATTGTTTTCCGACAGTGGGACCTGACACTCTAAGAATACACTGATCAGAGGCTGCAGCCACTGATCGACATACGTTTTCCACCATTCAAATGCAGGGATGGCCACATGCTGATAGATGTTAGTCCGGTCCCTGCTGAACTGACCAAATTGCAAGCAGTGTATGGCCAGTTTATAACAACCGCTGTAGATATAGTTCTCAATCATACAGACTGCACCGACAGAAACAGTAACAGACTTTGATGGGCAAATGCAGTGTGCTTGTCGAACCTGCTTGAACTGCTTCTGCATTCCCACAGACTTATACACTATATTACCAAAAGTATTGGAACGCAAGTAGGGTTCAATATTGCGTTGGGCAACCGTTTGCAACTTTAACAGCTGCAGCTCTTCTGGGAAGGCTGGTCACAAGGGTTGAAGCTGTTATAGCCGTAAAGGGTGGGCCAACAAATTATTGAACCCTACGAACTAAGACTGGGATGCCATTAAAGTTCTGTGCGTGTAAAGGCAGGCGTCCCAATACTTTTGGTAATATAGTGTATGAGGAGATTAACAGTTCTAGAGCAAAAAGGTCCATCAACATTGACCCTAAAACACCCTTTTTAAGTAAATGTAAAACATACATCACGAGTGCTGTACAGGTCTACTTATGTATGTCCCTTTTAGTAGTGGTTTATGGTTCACCATCGTTCTCACTTTTTGGCACACTCCCAAGCCACCTTGCAGTGCAGTGTTCAGTGTTTATGCATCCAATTGCCAGGCCATGTGTGGGGCATGGCTAAGCCTACACAAAAACTGGTATTTGCATAGAGTCCTCAGGGGGCTCCAGTGACACAAAAATGCAGAATGATCCAGGCTAATACTTTTTTTGTAAAAAAAAAAGAAAAACAAAGAAAAACAAAGAATAATACCTATAACTAAATTCTAACAAGTCTTAATCCAATCTACTAATGCAATTAGGCAGCAAAGGGTATTCCTGGAACTATTTTTTATTTGAATTCTGGATCAACTCCATAATACCGAACCAAACTTCAAATTTAAAGTGGTGTTCCCCCCCCCCCCCCCCACCCAACCCACCCCCCCCACGTCCCCCCCCCCAAAAAAGGATGATTAAAATTCCTAAAAAAATAAAAATTTTGAAAAAAAAAAAATGTAACTCACCTCTAAATGCCTGTTGCTAGGGGGTCCCTCGTAGTCTGCCTCCTTCAGTGCCCGGGCTAAGTGACATCACTTCCCCTCAGCGCAGAAAGGGCTCCCTCCCTCCTGTCAGTCAACTGGCACAGTAAGAATGCCGGTGCAGCCGAACGGAGCGGGTAACGAGCGGGCTTCGTTCCCCCGCATCGCTGGACCCTGGGACAGGTAAGTTTCCGATTATTAAAAGTCAGCAGCTGCAGTATTTGTAGCTGCTGACTTTAAATTTTTTTTTTTTTTTTAAAGGGGCACTCCTCTTTAAGATTCCAATAATAAAGAAAGCCACAGTCTTGCAGGGGGACCACACAGCTAGTGTGTGCAAATCCTCTGGCAGCTCATTTTACTTATCTATACTGTCTCAGGCATACCTTAGAAATCTGTCCTCTTGCAATAGTGTCCTCAGTGTATCAATATCCCCCACACAGGCAGCATTATGTAGCAGTGTGTCCTGACAATGCTCCAGCTCATGGTCACAGTACTGGTCCTGCAGCCAGGCTTTCAAGTTGCGTCCTGCAAAAGGCCCAAATGATTAATAGATGACAGTAAAAACACAATCTTTTCTCCTCAAATGAGGAGCATCTAGGAATGCATAATTTTTTTTTTTTTTTAACAATCAAAAGGTGCTTTATTGTTCTCATATCAGGTAAACACGGCATACAGACTGATATAAAGTAAAACCGAATACATTGGCCTTAGGCAATAAAACAGAGAATAAAAGGTATTTCAAGTAGTGAATAGATCTTACTGAATATGTTGGAATTAAAAACAAATACAGAACTTAGGCAAAGAAAGGAAATGCGCAGATGTATAAGACAAAGCACACAGTCGTCAAGGGCTTTAGGTAGAGGTCCATACCTTGTCATACTTCCACTGACATCCTCTATTCATATACAGTTGTGCTCATAAGTTTACATACCCTAGCAGAATTTATGATTTCTTGGTCATTTTTCTGAGAATATGAATAACACAAAAACATTTCTTTCCATCATGGTTAGTGTTTGGCTGAAGCCATTTATTATCAATTAACTGTGTTTACTCTTTTTAAATCATAATCACAGAAACTACCCAAATGACCCTGATCAAAAGTTCACATACCCCAGCACTTAATACCGTGTATTGCCCCCTTTAACGTCAATGGCAGATTGAAGTCTTTTGTGGTATTTGTGGATGAGCCTCTTCATCTTCTCAGATGGTAAAGCTGCCCATTCCTCTTGGCAAAAAGCCTCCAGTTCCTGTAAATCCTTGGGCTGTCTTGCATGAACTGCACGTTTGAGATTTCCCTAGAGTGGCTCAATGATATTGAGGTCAGGAGACTGAGATGGCCACTCCAGAACCTTCACCTTATTCTGCTGTAGCCAATGACAGGTCGACTTGGCCTTGTGTTTTGGATCATTGACTGATAAATACAAATGTTCCTCCAGTATTTTTTGATAACATACGGCATTCATCTTGCCATCAATTTTGACCAAATTTCCTGTGCCTTTGTAGCTCACACATCCCCAAAACATCAGCGACCCACCTCCGTGTTTCACAGTAGGAATGGTGTACCTTTCATCATAGGCCCTGTTGACTGCTCGCCAAATGAAGCATTTATGGTTGTGGCCAAAAAGCTAAATTTTGGTCTCATCACTCCAAATAACTTTGTGCCAGAAGGTTTAAGGCTTGTCTCTGTGCTGTTTGGCGTAGTGTAAGCGGGATACCTTGTGGAATTTGCATAGTAATGGCTTTCTTCTGGTGACCCGACCATGCAGCTCACCTTTACTTCAAGTGCCTCCTTATTATTCATCTTGAAACAGCCACGCCACATGTTTTCAGAGAGTCCTGTATTGCACCTGAAGTTATTTGTGTGTTTTTCTTTGCATCCTGAACAGTTTTCTTGGCAGTTGTGGCTGAAATTTTAGTTGGTCTACCTGACAGTGGTTTGGTTTCAACAGAACCCTTAATTTTAAACTTCTTGATTAGAATTTGAACACTGGTGATTGGCATTCTCAGTTCCTTGGATATCTTTATATATCCCTTTCCTGTTTTATACATTTTCCCGCAGATCCTTTGACGATTCTTTTGCTTTCCCCATGACTCAGAATCCAGAAATGTCAGTGCAGCACTGGATGAAAGATGCAAGGGTTTGTCAGGAGTCCAGAAACTCATTGACCTTTTAGGCCGGGTTTACACTGGTGCGACACGACACTCATCCTACTTTGGATCTGACTTTGTCCTGCGACTTGAAGTCAGAGACGTGTCCGACTTCAATGAATGGGGATCCGCCAATTCCAGGCACTGTTTGGTATGAATCTTGAGGGGGAAATCCACCAAATTTTAAATATAAAAACGGCACGAGTTCTCCCTCCAAGAGCATACCAGGCCCTTCGTTCTGATATGGGTTTTAATGGGAACACCGTAAGCTGAAAAAACGGCATGGGGGTCCCCCCAAAATCCATACCAGAAGACCATTATCGAAGCACGCAGCCCGGCCGGTCAGGAAAGGGGGTGGGGACGAGCGAGCGCCCCCCCCTCCTGAACCATACCAGGCCACATGCCCTCAACATGGGGGAGTGGGTGCTTTGGGGCAGGGGGGGGTCGCACTGCAGCCCCCCCCACCCCAAAGCACCTTGTCCCCATGTTGATAAGGGCCTCTTCCCAACAACCCTGGCCGTTGGTTGTCGGGGTCTGCGGGCGGGGAGCTTATCGGAATCTGGGAGCCCCCTTTAATAAGGGGGCCCCAGATCTCGGCTCCCCGCCCTATTTGAATGAGTATGGGGTACATCGTACCCCTACCCATTCACCTGGGGGAATAAAAGTGTCAATAAACAAACACACTAGACAGGTCTTTAACCACTAGCCGACCGCCGGCTGTCTACACGCGCGCCGTGTCACTGGACACCCGATGCGCGTTCCCAGCGGCCGCTATGTCCGCCGGGCACCCGCGATTGCCCGGTAACACAGCGGGACCGTGGATCTGTGTGTGTAAACACACAGATCCACGGTCCTGTCAGAGGAGAGGAGCCGATGGTGTGTTCTCTGTATGAGAATCGGTCTCCTCCCCTTGTGAGTCCCCTCCCCCCACAGTAAGAATCACTCCCAGGGAACATATTAACCCCTTCAGCGCCCCCTAGTGGTTAACCCCTTCCCAGCCATTCACATTTATACAGTAATCAATGCATTTTTATAGCACGGATCGCTGTATAAATGTGAATGGTCCCAAAAATGTGTCAAAAGTGTCAGATATGTCCGCCGCAATATCGCAGTCACGATAAAAATCGCAGATCACCGCCATTACTAGTTAAAAAAAAAAATAATAAAAATGCTATAAATCTATCCCCTATTTTGTAGACGCTATAACTTTTGCGCAAAACAAATCAATATACGATAATTGCGATTTTTTTTTTACCAAAAATATATAAAAAGAATACGTATCGGCCTAAACTGAGGAAAAACATTTTTTTTTTTAGATATTTTTTGGGGATATTTAGTATAGCAAAAAGTAAAAAATATTTTTTTTTTGTTAAAACTTGTCCCTCTTCTTTTGTTTATAGCGCAAAAAATAAAAACCGCAGAGGTGATCAAATACCACCAAAAGAAAGCTCTATTTGTGGGGACAAAATGATAACAATTTCATTTGGCCGCGCAATTGTCATTCAAAATGTGACAGCGCTGAAAGCTGAAAAATGCCTTGGTCAGGAAGGGGGTGAAAATGCACTGTACTGAGGTGGTTAAAGTAATTTATTAGGCAGCTCTTGGAGGGGGAACCCATGCTGTTTTTTTATTTAAAATTTGGCATGAAGTTCCCCCTCAAGATTAATACCAAACAATGCCTTGTATTAGCAGGGATCCAAGTCTGATCCCCATTCATTGAAGTCGGACGCGTCTCTGACTTCGAGTCGCAGGGCAAAGTCAGACGAGTGTCGTGTCACACCAGTGTAAACCCGGCCTCATACACACACACACACACACACACTAATTACAAGCAAGACAGTTTTAGGGTGGTTTGCAGGCGCTATTTTTAACGCTATAGCGCCTGCAAAACGCCCCAGTGTGAAAGGGGTCTAATATGTACAGGAGATTTACATACACAGCACTAGTGTACAGTGTGAAAACAATATATTTTTAAAGCAGACTATGGATGTGACAGCACACAGGCATTCCATGCATTACTGGTATAGTAAAATGAAATAAAATCAGAGCTAACATTGTGAATGAATCCTTTTATTGACTATCTAGATTTTTATATGAGACAATAAAACCTTCCATTCACATCTATTTTCATACTGAAGCCCAGAGCGCCTCAGACATGGACAGAGCTTTGCTCCCCCATAATTGGTGTATTACCTAGTACCCCTATAGTGATAATGTTTCCTTCATTGCAAATAGAGTATTACAGGTTCACATACCGTACAGTGCCATCACATGCCGTATAGAGTCATCACATGTTGTACGGGACTGTATAGGAGTACAGGGGATGGGGATGATGGGACTGTATAGGAGTACAGGGGATGGGGACGATGGGACTGTATAGGAGTACAGGGGATGGGCATGACGGGACTGTATATCACGACATGTGATGACTCTGTACGGCATGTGATGACACTGGGGATGATGGGATTGTATAAGATTACAGGGGATAGGGGGGGGGATAGGGATGGGATCAGTGACAGAGGGATGGTGGGGTGACATCAGTGACAGAGGGATGATTTGTATGTACAATAAAGGAGACTTTGGGTACATATCGGGGTCACTTAAGATGTGGGGGAGTTGTCAGTCTCCTCTCCTATGTACTGTACACAGGTATGCTCTTGTCAGAAACCATGAATCAGACTGAGACAGAAGTACAGTTAAATCACACTTGTTTAATAACAATAATAAAAAAAGGTAAACAGAGTAAACGTAGTCAAAACATAGTCAGAGTTCAGGAACTGTAACGGATAGTCAAACAAGCCAAAACATCAGGGAGACAGAAATGAGCGTACTAGAACAGCAAGCAGGATCTGGAGCCAGAAGCAATGTCAGCCAAGTAAGTCTTTAACAGGAACACAGGAGAGCATCTCTACAGATGTGACCAAGGCGAAGGCAGAGATCATCTGGACTGGGTGACTTAAGTAGGCAGGACTGATGAGCAGGTTATCATCAACAGGTGAGTCACTGTGGAGAGATAGGAGCTGGCAATTAGCTGACAGCTGAGCGGCCAGCTTTGAGAAGGAAGGGCTGAGCCCAGCCCTGTCAGTACCCTCTCCTCAATGACCCCTCCCCATCAGAGGACCACCAGGCTTGAGGGGAAAACATCTATGGAAATCACGGAGGAGGACAGGGGGATGTACGTCCGAGGATGAGACCCAAGAGCGTTCCTCCGGACCGTACCCTTTCCAATGCACCAAGTACAGTCCAAAAATGGACTGTACTTCACACTCCTCATGGTTCTCACCCTGTACAGGGTGAGGACGAGGCACCGATGTGGTAAAGCGGTTGCAGACCAAAGGTTTTAATAAGGAGACATGAAATACATTAGAGATAAGCATTATTAGGACATTGGGAAAAAAAAAACTGTGGGAAAAAAATACTGCACTACTTCAAACCTCTAATAAAATGAAATTAATGATAAAAACAGTAAGAATAAAAAAAAAAAAACAAGCAGCCCCTAAAAGTGAGATACATTATTAGATAATTATTAGGAGGTCTAATGCGAAAGCCACTGGGTTAATCCTGCGAAGAATACGGAAAGGCCCAAGAGACCGAGGTATGAACTTCAGAGATCAAACACGAAGTCGGAGGTTGCGAGATGACAGCCAGACCCTGTCCCAAACCTGGTAGGAAGGCACAGACAGGCGTCTACGGTCTGCATGGAGTCTGTAACTTGTGCCCAAGTGGAACGAAGACCAAGGAGATGCTCCTCTAATGCAGGAATACTCTGCGGAACAAATGAGTCAGACAACATGGAAGGATGGAAAACAAAATTTCGCCATAAACGGAGACAATTGGGAAGCAGAATTCAAGGCACTATTGTGAGCAAACTCTGCCCACGATAACAGGTCTGACCAGGTGTTATGATGATCAGAAATATAGCAACATAGGAATTGCTCCAAAGACTGATTGGCTCGTTCTGCAGCCCCATTAGACTACGGGTGATATGCAGAGGAGAAGGCAAGCTGAATTCCCAACTGTGCACAAAAGGCTTGCCAGAACCGGGACACAAACTGACTACCCCTGTCTGAGACAATCACCTTGGGTAGCCCATGTAAGCGAAAGATCTCCCGAGTAAAAATCGAAGCCAGTTCCTTAGAAGTGGGCAACTTATTTAGTGGAATACAATGGGACATTTCTGAGAACCGGTCAACCACCATAAGGATAACTGTGTTGCCCTGGGAGTTGGGTAACTCCACAATGAAATCCATAGACAGGTGGGTCCAGGGCCTCTCTCCATTGAGTATGGGTTGTAGGAGGCCCACTGGAAGGTGTCGTGGATTCTTATGCCCCGTACACACGGTCGGATTTTCCGATGGAAAATGTCCTATCGGACCATGTTTTCCTGCTCCATGTTGGGCAATACGGATCCGTTCCCTCTGAAAGGGGCCTTAAAGGGAATGCTCCTAAACTCAGCTTGTTACCTGTATAAGACACCTGTCCACAGAAGTTTTCAGATTCCAATCTTTCCACCATGACCAAGACCAAAGAGCTGTCCAAGGATGTCAAAGACAAGATTGTAGACCTACACAAGGCTGGAATGGGATACAAGACCATCGCCAAGCAGCTTGGTGAGAGGGTGACAACAGTTTGTGCGATTATTCACAAATGGAAGAAACACAAAATAACTGTTATCTCCCTCGGTCTGGGGCTCGATGCAAGATCTCACCTCATGACGTTTCAATGATCATGAAAACAGTGAGGAATCAGCCCAGAACTATTCGGGAGAATCTTGTCAATGATCTTAAGGCAGCTGGGACCATAGTCACCAAGAAAACAATTGGTAGCACACTACACCATGAGGGACTAAAATGCTGCAGCGCCGGCAAGGTCCTCCTGCTCAAAAAAGCACATGTACAGGCCTGTGCGAAGTTTGCTAATGGACATCTGAATGATTCAGAGGAGAACTGTGTGAAAGTGTTGTGGTCAGATAAGACCAAAATTGAGCTCTTTGACATCAACTCAACTTGCCATGTTTGGAGGAGGAATGCTGCCTATGTCCCCAAGAACACCATCCCCACTGTCAAACATGGAGGTGGAAACCTTTGCTTTGGGGGTGTTTTTCTGCTAAGGGGACAGGACAACTTCACGGCATCAAAGGGACGATGGACAGGGCCATGTACCATCAAATCTTGGCTGAGAACCTCCTCCCGTCAGCCAGGGATTCGAAAATGGGTCGTAGATAGGTATTCCAGCATGACAATGACCCAAAACACACGGCCAAGGGAACAAAGGAGTGGCTCAAGAAGAAGCACATTAAGGTCCTGAAGTGGACTTACCAGTCTCCAGACCTTAATCCCATAAAAAATATGTGGCGGGAGCTGAGGGTTCGAGTTACCAAATGTCAGCCTTGAAACCTTAATGACTTGGAGAGGATCTGCAAATAGGAGTGGGACAAAATCCCTCCTGAGATGTGTGCCAACTACAAGAAATGTCTGACCTCTGTGATTGCCAAAAAGGGTTTTGCCACCAAGTTTTATGTCATGTTTTGCAAAGGGGTCAACTACGTATTTCACTGTCCCTGGACCATACCCTTTGACGAAATAAAAGATATGTAAAAAAAATAAAAAAATACTTATTTCACTCATTAAAATGCAAATCAATTTATACATTTTTTGAAATGTGTTTTTCTGGATATTTTTGTTGTTATTCTGTCTCTCACTGTTAAAATAAACTATCATTAAAATTATAGACTGATCATTTCTTTGTCCGTGGGCAAACGTACAAAATAAGCAGGGGATCAAATACTTTTTCCCTCACTGTACATGTTGGAAGTTGTAATGCGGAAATGGAAAACTTGGGGGTCTTAGAGTGCCAAAGAAATAAGGTAATCAGGAAGTTTCATTCTTAGAATATGCGTTCCAAGCAAAATGAGGGAGTTTAGACTAGATAGGTATCTTATGTTTAAATGCTGAAAGGATAGGGATTAGGTTAGAGGAATTATAATTTGAGTTATTGTAAACTGTCTGTTCAGCAATTGCTGCCCATGTGGAATATGTGACCTATATACATTACATTTCTTCTTGGTCTTTTAACTGCAACTTGCAGATATTATCTTCCAGCCATATGTTCTGTCGCTTATTAACATATTGGTTAACACTGGATAATGCCCTGTGGTGTGCTGCCAGCCCCAGAGCAGAGATTCTGCACTTGTCTTTGCCCATATGCCATAGTACACATTGCTGATAGACTCTACTATGGTTCTAACAATACACTTGGTGCCTAACACTGGAATTAGCCATTTCACTGGCTAAGAATTAGTTAAAATTTCAATATACTAAATTGTCTTGTTAAGAGACATTTCTGAAAAGTTTTCAAACCTCACATTTAAAATAATTCACAGTACAACTCTATATTACAGTATTGGCTATACATTTTAGAGATTCTTTCCTATAAAATTTTAAAGAATGAGAAATCTGTTCATCTTAGTATATCTGATGGAAGCTCTCATTCCGCCATAAAAATATAAAGAAATTAGACTTCAGTGCCACAGATCTCGTGATTAAATAAACCAACATTTTGTGTAAAATAAAGATGCTATAAAGTTCACACCAGCTACGATGCTACTGTAAAACTCAATAGTGAACATATTCATACATCGCGCTAGAATATCATATACTGCTGCAATATAAAATATAAAGTAAAGCCACACAAATAAGTACAGTGCCTTGCAAAAGTATTCACCCCCTTGGCTTTTTACCTATTTTGTTACATTACAGTCTTTAGTTCAATGTTTTTTTAATCTGAATTATATGTGATGGATCAGAACACAATAGTCTAAGTTGGTGAAGTCAAATTTTAAAAGTACCGTATTTATCGGCGTATAACACGCACTTTTTCCCCCTTAAAATCGGGGGAAAGTCGTGGGTGCGTGTTATACGCCGATACCCAAAAAAAAAATGACAAAAATCGGTTGCGGCGCCGAAAAATGGCGACTGAGGCCGAACCGCGGCCGAAAAAAGGCCGGAAAAAGCCGAAGCGCGGCCGAAAAAGACCGAAGCCGGCTGTTCAGCTCCGCTCGTAGTCCCGCCTCCCTGCGCTCGCTCCCGAAACAGCAGGGAGGCGGGACTCCGAGCGGAGCTGAACAGTCTGCTCGGTCTTCTTCGGCCTTTTTCGGCCGCGGTTCGGTCTTTTTCGGCCGCGCATGCGCGGTATTTCTCGCGGCGGGAAATTTAAAAGCTGGCGAACTGCAAATGACACTAGCAAGCTGCAAATGACGCCGGGCAAGCTACAAATGACGCTGGGCAGGTTGCAAATGACGCTGGGAAAGGCTGCAAATGACGCTGGGCAAGCTGCAAATGACGCTGGGCAAGCTACAAATGACGCTGGGCAGGTTGCAAATGACGCTGGGCAAGGCTGCAAATGACGCTGGGCAAGGCTGCAAATGACGCTGGGCAAAATTCAAATGACGCTGGGCAATACGGTATATACATAAAACAATTTTTTCAGAAATAAAAAAATAATTGGCATGTGTGTATGTATTCACCCCCTTTGTTATGAAGCCCATAAAAAGCTCTGGTGCAACCAATTACCTTCAGAAGTCACATAATTAGTGAAATGATGTCCACCTGTGTGCAATCTAAGTGTCACATGACCTGTCATTACATATACACACCTTTTTGAAAGGCCCCAGAGGCTGCAACACCTAAGCAAGAGGCACCACTAAGCACACATATACTAGCGTCCCCAGCAGTTTAGGGTTCCAAAAAAAACGCATTGTTAGCGGGATCAGCCCAGATACCTGCTAGCACCTGCGTTTTCCCCTCCGCCCAGCCCACCCAAGTGCAGTATCGATCGATCACTGTCACTTACAAAACACTAAGCACACATAACTGCAGCGTTCGCAGAGTCAGGCCTGATCCCTGCGATCGCTAACAGTTTTTTTGTGGTAGCGCTTTGATTCAGTCGCTTCAGTCAGGAGCTTTTTTACCTGTGAATCTCAAAAAAAATAAAAAAAAATAAAATAGTTGTCGTTTTATTATTCTCTCTCTCTCTCTCTATTCTCTCTCTATCGTTGCTCTTTTTTTACTCCATTCTATTCTGCAATGTTTTATTATGTTTTATCATGTTTTATCATGCTTGCTTTTCAGGTATGTAATTTTGTTTACTGTGTTTCAGTGTTAAGCATTTTTTTGTTTTCAGGTGCGCCATTCAGTTGCAACGCGGATTTATTTATCTTGACAGCAACAGCGTTTGCTCCCACGATACATAAAGCCGCGACTCCAACGCTGTAGGAGGGAATGTCCCCCCTCCCGGATATAAACCGCGCCATTGGGAAATTGGGAAAGCATTTTATCACACCAATCTTGGTGTGTACAGATGCTTTGAGGGCAGAGGAAATATCTATGGTCTAATAGACCCCAATTTTTTGGAAAAAAGAGTACCTGTCACTGCCTATTGCTAACCAAACACTGCCATGAAGAAAAAGGAACTCTCCAAACCAGTATGGGACAATGTTGTTGAGAAGTACCTGCAGGTTTAGGTATCATCTTGTATCATTCTTTTCAGCCAGTGTTAGGTTATAAAAATTTTTCCAAATCTTTGATGATCCCTAAGAGCACCACCCATCAAATCTATCATATCCAAATGGAAAGAACTTGGCACAACAACAAACACTGCCATGAAGACCAAGGAACTTTCCAAACAAGTAAGGGACAATGTTGTTGAGAAGTACACCCAAGCTATTTGATGTGTGCAGTTGATCCCTAAGAGCACCATCAAATCTATCATATCCAAATGGAAAGAACATGGCACAACAGCAAACCTGCCAAGAAACGGCCGCACACCAAAACTCACGGACCGGCAAGGAGGGCATTAATCAGAGAGGGAGCACAGAGACCTAAGGTAACGCTGGAGGAGCTGCAGAGTTCCACAGCAGAGACTGGAGTATCTGTACATAGGATGACAATAAGCCGCATGCTCCATATAGTTGGGCTTTTTGGCAGAGTGGCCAGAAGAAAGCCATTACTTTCAGCAACAAACAAAATTACACGTTTTTAGTTCACGAAAAGGCATGTGGGAGACTCCCAAAATGTATGGAGGAAGGTGCTCTGGTCTGATGAGACTAAAATTTTACTTTTTGGCCATCAAAGAAAACGCTATGTAACACATCACAACCCAAAGAACACCATCCCTACAGTGGAAACATGGTGGTAGCAGCATCATGCTGTGGGGATGTTTTTCAGCAGTCGGGACTGGGAAACTGGTCAGAGTTGAGGGAAAGATGGACGGTACTAAATACAGGGATATTCTTGAGCAAAACCTGTACCACTCTGTGTGTGATTTGAGGCTAGGACGGAGGTTCACCTTCCAACAGGACAATGACCCCAAACACACTGCTAAAGCAACACTTGAGTGGTTTAAGGGGAAACATGTAAATGTGTTGGAATGGCCTAGTCAAAGCCCAGACCTCAATCCAATAGAAAAGCTGTGGTCATACTTAAAGATTGCTGTTCAAAAGCGCAAACCATCCAACTTGAAGGAGCTGAAGCAGTTTTGCATGGATGAATGGGCAAAAAGCCCAGTGGTAAGATGTGGCAAGCTCATGGAGACTTATCCAAAGTGACTTGGAGCTGTGATAGCCGCAAAAGGTGGCTCTACAAAGTATTGACTTTAGGGGGGGGGGGGGGGGGGGTAAATAGTTATGCACATTGACTTTTTCTGTTATTTTGGCGTCACAATAAAATAAAAAAATATTCAAAGTTGTGGGCATGTTCTGTAAATTAAATGATGCAAATCCTCAAACAATCCATGTTAATTCCAGGTTGTGAGGCAACAAAACACAAAAATTGCCAAGGGGGTGAATACTTTTGCAAGGCACTGTATATAAGTCCCATAAAGTGCTCGTGCTTTAATATTCAAAAATAAACAGGTGCTCCACTAGTGCTCAGTTCAAGTGCCCCATATGGATATGCACCAACTATTTCTAGTATGGTCACTTGCACCTGTGGGGAATCCACCCCTGGGTGATGCTCTAGATCAGGGATCTCCAAACTACGGCCCTCCAGGTGTTGCGGAACTACACGTCCCATGAGGCATTGTAAAACTGACATTCACAGACATGACTAGGTATGATGGGAATTGTAGTTCCTGAACTAGGAACACAAGGTCTCCTATTGCTATTGGGATCTCTTGTATTAGTAGGGGCTCCTCCCCTATAGAGGATCCTCTAAGGCAATATTACAGCTCACTGGATGGGCCCTCAGATGGTATTATGCAAGGAAAAAAGACAATCTGGGAATTCCACATAGCGTAAAACTGTAGATTTATTAAAATTGATAAGAAACAAAGGTGAAAAATAAAAAATTTATGATGCCTAAAACCTGGCATAATGGCAGTCTAATCATTGAAGGGAGAGCAGGTTAAGTTCTCATCACAGCTAGAAAAAACTGACCACGAAATACTCATGAGCCTAGTGTGGTCAGTTTTTAATTGGAAAGCAAAGGGACTTGCAGAAATACCAGGTTTTTCACACAAAGGAAGCAATACAGGGAGAACAGGATACTTTTTCATACAAATACATGGTACAGCCAAGGAAAAGGCAGCTTTAAATAAGGACTGACATTTTTTATCCGCAGGGTCTTTTAAACACTGGAAAGTTGTCCAACAGTACTACAAGGGTCCTTATCAGATACAATGCCACAGGGTCCACAGCTGGGAACACCCACTTTTTGCGGAAGCGTTCTCTATAAGGAATTGTTGGGCTAACTGTTTAGGGAGCATGAACACTTGTCCAGATGGGCCTAGTCCTTGTACAGATTCTCTTCAGTATGCAGATACAACGGAAAGGACTTAGCTGGCTTGGGTGCTTTCCAAGACACCAACCACATCACTTTAGGTGCAGACGATTTCGAAAGGGACATCTAGATCATTGAGTTTTGGAGTTATTCTAGGCCTGAGTGTCATCCACAGAGGATTCATCCACCTCTGAGAAATCGAGTTCTGCAGACCTTTCCTCCTCTTCATACAACCCTAAAAAAGGTGGAAGGGGGCCATTTACACTCAACTTCTTATTCATAAGAACTTCTTATTCTACCAGAGGCATAACTAGAACCTTCAGGGCCCCGATGCAAGAAACCATGAAGGGCCCCCCTGACTCCCAGCCGGGGGCACTTTCTCTCAGGCCTGGGACCATTTCCCGAAGCCTGGTGGTCGCACTTCCACCGGTGTCAGTTTTCATTATTATATTATTATTTTTTTGTACCCTTTATTTTACGAGCCCCATTGGGCGAGGCTTTGGTGAGATATCAGGGGTCTAAACATACCTCTAATGTTCCACCTTTGAGACAGGGAAAGGAGATTGAGGACACAGCCCGCAGTCTTCATCTCTGAAGCCTCAGCTGCAGAATCTTCGCTTTCATTCACAAACTGAAGCATATTAAATATAGTATACCTCAATGATGCCTCCGTTTTGAATGAACGGGTGCGCTGCCTTTTTTTTTTTTTTGTTTATTTATTTACCATTTTTTTTTTCTTTTACAATATTATTTTGTATTATTTTTTTTAACAGACCTCTGATGTTCCACGTTTGAGCCAGAGAAAGGAGATTGAGGACACAACCCACTGTGCCTCAGCTGCACAGTATCTTTCCTTTAAATCACAAACTGAAGCATAGTAAAGATAGTTTACTACGTCTCAGTTATAATTGAACAGGTGACAGTTACTGGCTGTCCATTCAGACAAGGAAGGGGCTGGTAAATTACATATTTACCAGCCCTTTCCCTGCTCTCCATCCTGACAAATCCCCCGTCAATGCTGAGGGGTGAGGACAAGAAGCCAGGAAAGAGCAGAAAGAAGCTGAATAGGAGGAGCGGCGGGGGAGGTGTATAGAGGAATCAATTTCTCTATTTTCCTCCAGCAGGAGGAAAATGGAGGGAATCAGTTCCTCTATTTGCCACCCCATAGCTCCTCCTATCCGGGTGTATATTGGAACTGCATGGGCCCCCTAGAGCATGGGGCAACTGTGACCCCTGTAGTTACACCCCTGGTGGCAGTACTGTGTGGGGGATGGGGTCAGTGGCACTGTTGAGGGGGATGGGGGCAGTGGAAGTGCTGAGGGGGATGGGATCAGTGACAGTGCTGTGGGGGGGAGGGGAATCATTGTGACAGTGGTGGTGGGATGGGAGCAGTGCCAGTGCTTTGTGGGGGGAATGGGGGAAGTGGCAGTGCTGGAGGGTGATGGGGGTTGGGATAAATGGCACTCACTTGCTCTCTGTGTCAGCCTAGGTGGTAGTGCGCCCTAGGCAGCTGCCTAGTGGTAGCGCCGGCCCTGTGTACACTGCATGCACAGTACAATGTACGCTCCTGGCATCTACAGGAATGGAGTATGGTGCCGACACGGGTTCATTCCTGAGTTACATCATCGGTGGTTGCAGAGAGGACAGGAGAAGATGGCTTCAACGCTGTATGTGTGAAATTACGATGTCATAGAAAATGCACCACTGACTGACAGCAGCTTTATTCAACTGAAACCATTTCTAAGGCAGGCCATACATGGGTCAGATTTCGAAAGAATTTTCTTTCGAAAATCTTATCTAAGAATTTTCGTTTGCAGCAACAGCCAATTTTCATGCGGCCATCAAATTTGAGTAATCGGACATGTTGGAAATTTTTTTTAAAAACGAACGATTTTCTAACCAATGAGGGTAGAATCGTGCGTGAAATCTAATCGGAAAAAAAAATGCGCATGTGCAAGAAAAGAAAATTCCCAGAAAGAAGATTTCCAGCCACGAAAATTATTTTCTGTAGCAACAGGAGGTGAAATTAAAGGCTTAGGTGGTCGAATTTCAAAATCAATGGTGGCACCATTGGATCACAAAACGCACAAATTTTCTGATTTTCAAAAGAAAATTCTTTCGAAATTCGACCATGTATGGTCAGCCTTATGCTGGCCATACACTATACAAAAAAAAATCGGCCAAACCCATTTTTGAAAAACGAACGTTCGGCCGCGAGCGCAAACGATAGTGCCATCATGTAATGACCGATAAATCGCTCAGTGGACATAAATAAATACATTTTATGTTCGTTTGTTTACATATACCTAGTGCAGACAGGTCGGACAGGAAACACATTAACCTTTCAATTTATCGTTCGTTCGGCAGAAAATTTCCAAGCTTGTCCTTCGTTTTTTCGGCTCAAAAACGTCGAAGCGGTTATCGATTTTGTGCCCATTAACGAACGAAAGGTCTAATGACCGAATTTCGGCCGATTTTTTGTATAGTGTATGGCCAGCATTACTCTCCACAGATTGTATGTTAACGCTAAAAGTTTACATAGAAGTTACTAGAAAGGCAGCCGTATCCCCCCAGCTTGTACACCTTCCCCATGCAGACACTACAGATAAGAGGTGTGCCATGACTAGTCACTTCTATCAGGCATGCTCTTTTCTATGGTCACTAAATATGAATTATCTTCTTTATTATAAACCTCATATCATGAAATGACCGGAGCTGATATTTGTACAGATGTCTGGCGCACCAGGGCCTTCATTTACACCTGTGGGGTCTTCCTGAGTGGCAGTATAGGTCGGTATGGCAGCACACTGCATAGGAGCGGCCCATACACACTACAGGTGTGCTCTTACCTACTCTACCGGTGCCTCTCATACCACCGTCTGCCCCCTCAGAGTCCTCCTCCTCCATCCGGAATGTAATCACACTCTTCCAAAGATGTCCCGCCTCCCGCCGCCGCCGATTGGACGTTTCACGCGTCACGTAAACAGATGACTGGCCACGTCATTAAGCGAGGACAGCAGGAGAACGTTGTGTCATATGTCCGACCAATCAGCGGCTGCAGTCATTCTGCCTCTAGAAGAGCTGACACAGATCCAATGTTTCTCTTTTTATCGCTTTTTCTATGACAGTATGCGCCCTGGTAGTGAAAAATGGAGAACATTGGCTTGTAATAGGAGGAATGGTCAGATCTAAACTCCATCACTAAAAATGCATATAATCAACCATACCTTCCAACGGGAATGAGGGACACCTATCAGCAAAAGTATGCAGGCGTAGGACACACCCCCTGCCACGCCCCCTTAAAGGAGAATTGTACAAAAAAAAAAAAAACAAGATTGATTAAAGCGGTTGTATACCCGTTTTTAGTCAGGTTTTTTTTTTAAACTACCTGCAAGACAAAGTCGTAATGAGCTAGTATGACTAGCATACTAGCTCATTATGCATCACCTTAGATCGGGGCCCCCAACGCCGTCCTCTTCTCCCCCTCCAGCCGCATCCATCTTTCCACAGATACCCTTCCGGGTATCGCCGCCCCAGCCAATCACAGCGCCGCTGCGGCGCTGTGATGGCCAGAGCGGCGAGGACGTTGCTCCGCGCATGCGCGCGGGACACTTCAACTGCGGTGAGCCCAGTGTTGCCAACCTACCAGATTGAAATTTACTGACACAACACCCAAAATTTACTGGCACAGCCAAGTTTTTACTGGCATTTCCAAAAGTTACAAAATGACAGTTGTAAGTGCAAATTTCAGTATTTAGGCTACAAATAAGTACAATATGCAATTAGCAATGTGATTCAAGGTAGATATTAAGGCAAAAAGCATATTTCTTATTTTATTTTAAATATAGTAAGTGGCTCAGGGACAGGAAATTAGAATGGGCGACACACGCACATGAAGTAGACTCTCACAGTGACACTGACAGCAGTGTGCAGCAGCACAGATCACTGACACGTCCCATCCCAAGTGACAGTCTCTCTCCATGCCAAGTGGTCCTCTCAGTCCCCTCCAGTCCAAACAGCACTGACAGTCCCGCTCCCGGATTGCCCTGCTCCTGTCACACAGACCCGCACATGAGGCCCTGACCGCTCTGCTTGGCTCCCTTGCATGACATCACACGACCTGCTCAGGCACCGCCTCCGTCAGATCCGCCCTCCGCCGGTACCACCCGAACACACTAACATGTACTTGGATGGTCCTGGCCGGCTCCGGACCCGAGCTGCGCTTGCCCAGTTCCGAGCCAAGCACCACAGCCATATTTTTTACTGGCAACCTTTTCCTCTTACTGGCATTTACTGGCAGGTGAAAAGTGCCTGTTTTTTACTGGCTGCCAGTAAAAATACTGACGGTTGGCAACACTGGGTGAGCTGCAGTTGTGAATAGGGATTAACCATGTAAATGCACCATTGTCTACGGCGCGCATGCGTAAAACGTTCTTTGCAAATATCTCCTAAACCGTGTAGGTTTAGGAGATATTTCTTGTTGAATTTAAGGGTATACAACCGCTTTAAACCCACAAGTGCTTTTTTTTTTTACCACTAATATTCCTTTATTTTGGCTTTTGAAATTTATGCAGCAAATGCAGCAATTTAGAAATCAGATGGAAGGTTTAGTACTGGAAAAAAAACTTTTTGATAGATTAAAAAGTGCATTTTATATCCAACTATATTAGGGCTGTGGAAATTACAGATTAATTCCTCGATTAATCGATTCATTCTTTTGATCGATCAAAATTCTCTCCGCCGGCTTCTGGGTCTTCAGGGAGTTCCGTCGGAGAGCCGGTGACATCACGGACATCAACGTCACCGGACTCCTTCCCCCTTCCCCAAGTGCCTCTGTCTGCTAACGAAGGGAAGGGGGGAGGAGTCCGGTGACATCGAAGTTTTGATTGAAAGTAGCGTGTATGGGGGAGAAGCTACGCATGACATCACCCGCTGCTGCCCTACGGAACTAACACGATTGTTGGCTTTACATGCTGTGTTTTTATCATCTTTATGTGAGTAGTTTGTGTTTGAACACAAAAATGTAATCTTATACTTAAGCGGTGAGCACTTAGATCTTTTCTTTCTACCCGTGACCTGGCGTCCTTGCTGAGATCTAAGGAGACGTGAGAGAAGTTTATGGTCTGTGTTAACCCTTTTGATACCCACTTGCATGACCACCTGTTTGCACAGGGGTCCATGCCATAAGGTGAGAGTGATTAGTTAGACCGGAGGTGGAGGGAATGTCACGCTACTGTGGGGAAAAAAATGGCTTACGTGAGTGCTACAGTTTGAATTTAAAACGTATTTGTGTGAACTGTGAAGTTAAGTCATGGATTGTGGAAACTAACAAGTGTCGTGTGATTGTAAATAGTGTATACCACATTTACCACTGACTAATACAGAGTTGCAATGCAAGGAGATCAGCTAAAAGTAGTTGGATCTGTATGTGCATTATAATTAATCAAAATTAGTTGATTAATAAAAAAAAAAAAAAAAATGGAAACATAGGATAACATAGAGGGGAGTTTATGAGCTGTTAAAAAAAAAAAAAACGCACAAACTCCCAAAAACGGCCGTTTATGAGCTTCAGTGTAGTTTAAGTCTAGTCACTGGAATCAATTTACATGCATATGCACACATTATGGCTCCATGCACACAGGAGCTCATAAACTACAGTTTTTTGGAGTTTGGGCGTTTTTTTTAACAGCCCATAAACTCCACTCTATGTTATCTTATGTGTCCATGCACACATGGACATTTTTTAGCTTTTATCAGCAGTGGAGTTTATGGGCTGTTCTCTGAACGCCATAAAATCGTGTTCAAAGTGCCGTTTTTCGGACCACAAAACAACGCAGATAAACGTGCATTAATTTTTTCAATGCATTGTGGGAGTTTGGGAAAGCATTGTGTGATTTTTGGAGTGTCCTCTGTGTATTTTTATTAAAAACACCCATAAATGCTAACGCACATAAACACTAGTACAAAACGCTGTTAAAAGCACACATATGTCTATGCAAGTCGCACCCGAAATCGCCTAAAGTAGTGCAGGGTGCGGCGCTGCAAAGTCGGCATCGCACCGATTTGAACACTGCCATTGCCGACTTGTCAAATCGCATGACAAGACGCTCCAGTGTAAATGGGGACTTAGTGTGAATGACCACATAGACTTAGGCTCGATTCACATCTATGCATGTTGCTTTTGAGCGTTTTTGCAGTGCTTTTTGTGGTGCTTGCCACGTTTTTGGACACGCGTTTTTACTGCGATTTTGCCACTTTTTGCAGTTTTTTTTTTTACACTATGGTTGCTTGGCAACCAGCTATATACAGTGTAAAAAAAAATAAAAAATAAAAAACGCAAATCGCGGCAAAAATCGCGGTACTTGCGTTTTGGATGCGGGTCCATTGACTTCTATTACATGCAAAACATTGCATTTTGCATGAAAAAAGTCCCCGACCCTTTCCAAAAATGCAGAGGCACAAAAATGCATTGATGTGAAGTTCCATAGGAACCCATGTTAAAAAAATTCCCTGCATTTCTGCAAAATGCATCAAAAAACGCTTTAGTGTGAATCAAGCCCTAGGCCTCTTTCACACATGCAGACAGCTTGTCTGTTATTCATCCATCCATTGACGGATGAAAACCAGACCTCAGTGCATCTCTATGCAAAAACTGATGTAAATGGATGATCATCTTTGGAACAGATCAAAGCCCTATTTTTCTTCCGATAAAAAAAAAAAACAGATGTAAACAGTCAATTTTTGCATGAAAAAATGGCTCCGGGACTCAAGTGGTTAAAGGATAAGTTCACCTTTTAAAAAAAAATAATAAATGCACATTTTTTTGCAGTTAAAAAATTGGGCATTTATTATTTTTTGTTCCTGGAGCCTGTAAAGCATTGCACCCGCAATCAGCAAATCACTGGTGCCATGCAGGTCTCCTGCAGATCTGTCAGTGTATCTGTGTACCCATACATCCCGTACGGGCAAGCAGATACAATCTGACAGGAAAAGAGAATGAACTACCAGAGCGCTCCACAGCACCATTGTAGTTCATTGAAAACTACAAGCCGACATCCGAAAAGGCTGGCAGACTTTATAGTTTTCCATTCACAAAACACTGATAATGAGTGACGGGGCCGGGCGGGTGGAGCCCTGAATATGGGTATAACATGTAACATGTTACCAAAGGTGAACTTATCCTTTAAAGCGGAGTTCCACCCAAAAATGGAACTTCCGCTTAAAGCACTACTCGCCCCCTTACATGCCACATTTGGTATTTCCTTTTTTTGGGTGGGGAGTGGGGGCTTCGTTAGGAGGGGGACTTCCTGTCCCACTTCCTCCTTCCGCCCAGGGACCGCCAAGGGGACTCCTCCTTTCGCCTTAGGCGGCTCCTCCCTCTAGGCGATCTCCTGGGACACGTGACAGGTCCCAGGAGATCGCCTCTCCCCTCTGGGAGCACAGCATGACTCGCACATTGCGTGCCCGGCCGTGAAGCCGAAAGCTGTCACGGCCCGGTGCCCAGAGTGGCAATGGAGGCACCGGCGGAGAGGAGGGGGAGAAGAGCGATGCTCCGTTCGGCCGTATAGCTGGACCGTGGAACAGGTAAGTGTCTGTTTATTAAAAGTCAGCAACTACACTTCTTGTAGCTGCTGACTTTTAGTAAACATAAAAAGCCCGGAACTCCGCTTTAAGGACTCTAGCTGGCAGATGAAAAATAAAAAAGGAAGTAAAAATGTAAGAAAAACTGATGTAAACTTCATACGTTTTTTCTTTGATAAAACATGACCGAACTGATGAAATGAACTGTTTGCATGTGTAAAAGGGGCCTTACACTAAACTTTTCTTGGTAAGAACATCTCCGTATCCCTGTTTTACATTTAGCATGCCGCTGGGAGATGTCGACATCGATAGCTAAATGGGGCCAAGGATACACCACTTTAAAGTGGTTGTAAACCTAGTTACACCACTTTTACCTACGGGTAAGCCTATAATAAGGTTTACCTGTAGGTACTGGAAATATCTACTAAACCTGCACAGTTTAGGAGAGATTTACCATATACACTTGCACCGACGTCATCGGCGCATGCGCACTGAAGAAGTTTCTAAAGGGCCCGTGCCGTGACCGGCGTCTCCCGCGTGCATGTGCGGGTGTGACATCACACGACTCTGGCCAGTCACAGAGCCGGAGTCCACAGCTCCAGAAGGAAGAGGGGTGAAGATGGATGCGGCCACCAGTGGGGACATTGCGGGCTTCGTTTGCAGGTGCAAGTGCAACATAATTATGCTTTTACTTTGCAGAGGAAAAAAGAGGAAGTAAAACCTATCAGGGTTTACTTCCTCTTTAAGTACTGGCATACCTCTGTATGCCAACTCAGAATTGCTCTTAAAGCTGAGCTAAAGTTTTGTTGTTGTAAAAAAAACACAATGAGCAGCCAGGCTTTTATTGCAGAAGAGACGTGCAATGTCACGCTCTACTGCAATAAAATGTCCCTACCTGCCTGCTTACGGCGCTGTAAACTGAGCTCAGCTTAGAAGCACTGTGCTATCTTAGAAGAATATGCCAGTGAGGAATCATTGGACAGGTGAGAATTATTACTTTTAGTTCTGCTTTAAAGCGGTAATAAATGTTGAAAAAAAAAAAAAGGTCAAAACCTGTCCCTGTCCCTTGCCTGCATCCTCTTCTGGGTGCCAGTCTTCCATATTCGTTGGCTGATGCAGGATGACATCACATGACATCACTCCTGTGCATGCTCAAGAGTCAGATATCCAGGCACACAGAAGCCGGCACCATAAGCTGAGCTGCGCATGTACAGCTCAGTTTGCATGTCGAAGAACGCTGTGAGCAGGTAGGTTTGTAGATAGGTAGGTGAATTTTATTGCAGGAGACACATTGCACATTCCTTCTGCAATAAAGAGCCTGTGCCCTCGCAGTTTGTCACAGCAGAATTTTAGTTCTGTTTTAAGAATTTGTTGCTGCCATAGCATGTTCATAAAATGACAGTAGTAAGAACTACCTGAATTTGCCAGACGTGTCGGTACTATCACTGACACTGGTGCAAATGCTTGCCTGAATTAGGGAGTTCTTAGTGGGACTACAACCAGAAAAGTGCCATTAGGGCTGCTTTGAATTCCCCTGTATGTCTCTTCTGCATTAAAGTTTTTTACCTGCCTGTCTGCAACTGTACACTGATCTGCGCACGCGCACGCGCACACGCACACACACACACACTCACACACACACACTGTACAATTTTGGCATCTGCAGAGGTTATTAAACTCCCACAAATGTGCAGAAGTGACATCATCTTGGCCCAGCCCCTCCAAATTGCTGAAGATCAGAAGCCAGAAAAAGACTGGCCAAAGATGTCAGCAGCCGGCAAGAGCCATGGGACATTGCAGCGCAGAAGTAGAGGTGAGTAATTCCTTTCTAAGGTGATTGAAGATGTAATAGTGCATTACTTTTATGGTCACTCACCTCTACAAGACTCGGTTCACTCCTATGCGTTTAATGCTTTTTGCAGAAACGCACTACAGTCCATTTAACATGATTTCCTATGGGACACGTTCACATCTATGCTTTTTTCAGCTGCTGCATTTTTGGAAAGTGTCAGTGACAGAATTTAATGGAGAATCTGCTGAAAAGCATGTAGTGCATTTTTGCAGCGATTTACGTTGTTTAATCCACCCAACATCAAATAGTCCCCCCCCCAAAAAAACATACAAAATGCATCAAAAAATGCGTCAAAAACGTGTGTGCAAAAACACAAAATGCACTGCAAAAAGGACTGCAGAAATGGATCAAAAGCAAACTGCATAGGTGTGAACCGAGCCTTATGCCGCGTACACACGAGCGGATTTTCCATCGGAAAAAAATTGGATGGTTTTCCGACGGAATTCCGCTCAAGTTTGGCTTGCATACACACGGTCACACAACTTTCGATTGTAAAGAACGCGGTGACGTACAACACTACAACGAGCCGAGAAAATGAAGTTCAATGCTTCAGAGCATGCGTCAAATTGTTTCCGAGCATGCGTAGGAATTTTGCGCGTAGGAATTTGTACAGACGATCAGAACTTTTTCCGACCGAAAAATTAAGAACTTGCTCTCCATCTTTTGCTGGCGGGAATTCCGCCAGCAAAAAAGTCAGATGAAGCATACACACGGTTGGAATTTCCGACCAAAAGCTCACATCGGACTTTTGCTGGCGGAATTTCTGATCCTGTGTACAGGGCATTAGGCCTTGTTCACATTGCGTGAAGTTTAGACACATTTTTGCCACATTGTTTTGCGGTTTTGCCACATTTTTTCAACGCTCCTCATTGATTTTAAAGTGCAGTGTAGATAGAGTTATACACATGCACATGCCCAAGTTGACTCACATCTAAGGGAGGCAAAAATAACCCTGCCTGTCAGGCATTGGAGCTTAGCTATCCCTTCCATTGATTTTTAATGTAGCACACCTTAAATGTACTTTAAAATGATATGGCTTTTGTGTTGTGTTTAGCAGTGTTCATTTTGACCTCAAATTTGGATTTAGTTTTAGTTAGTCTTTTGACTTACATGCCATTTCAATTTTAGTCATCTGAATGGTTTTAGTTTTAGTCGTATTTTATTCGACTAAAATCTCCAGTACATTTTAGTTGTCTAAAATCTAATGGGTTTAGTTAAATTTTAATGCATTGATTAAGCATTTCTTTAGAATTGCTAAACTCATATACTCCTGGAGTCAGCCCAGGAGTAGGGGCCTATCGTAAGGGAACCCTCTCCTTGGGGTACTGCTGGGTGGTCGAATAAAGGTGTGAGAGGTGATGGGTCAGAGGATAAAACCGACTGTAGGTCTCGTTTATACCATAAGTGCAGGGCAGCAGACGTTAGCGGAGAGGTTGAGATCAAATGTATATGTTGTGCATGACCCCAGAGTAGAGCTCGAAGGTCATGTGGGGACATATCTTGTTCTATCGCGGAGGAAGCCTTGATAAAAGGACGGGGGAACCATTCAGTGACCCTAGCCAGGAGCACCGCTTTGTGGTATAGCTCGAAGTCAGGGAGGCCTGCGCCCCCTTGGGTTTTGGGGTATGTGAGTAGGGCATGTTTGATACGGGACATGCCTTGGTGCCATACAAAGCGTAATGAAGTAAAGAAACGTTTAGGGACTGCGATGGGCACCGTCTGGAATACATATAGTAGTTTGGGTAAGGTGTCCATTTTGAGAGTAATTATGCGGCCGAGCCACGGTAAGGGAGAGTTGTTCCATTCTTCTAGATCATTACGAAGCCGGGCTAATAGGGGTAGATAGTTTAAGGCGTAGAGCTCGGATAAGTCAGATGGGACCTGGAACGGTGCGGAGGAAGAGCCATTGACCACAACTGAGGCTGAGGGATTAGAGTATACTTTTCAGTGCTCCCACTGGAATGGGAAGTTGAGCGCGCACTCGGGCCAGGGTGTTCGCGGGGAGGGAGACATTGAGGGCTTGTTAAAAAGAACTAACATATTATTAAGACTGTGTGGGGGATATTTTCTTGGTACACTTTGGGCCCCTTAGTACCAACTGAGCATCTATCTCTGGCGATGAGGGAGTGTGCATCTAAGAGGCTAAGCAGTTCCCTACGGGCATTGGAGAGATCTACTGAGTATTGTTGCTGACCACGTCCATCCCTTTATGACTACAGTGTACCCATCTTCTGATGGATACTTCCAGCAGGATAATGCACCAACTCAGAAAGCTCAAATCATCTCAAACTGGTTTGACAATGAGGTCACTGTACTCCAATGGCCTCCACAGTCACCACATCTCAATCCAATAGAGCACCCTTGGGATGTGGTGGAACGGAAGATTCACATCATGAATGTGCAGCTGACAAATCTGTAGCAACTGCAGGATGCCATCATGTCAATATGGACCAAAATATCTGAGGAATTATTACAACACCTTGTTGAATCTATGTCACAAAGAATTCGAACCCCTTTCACACTGGGGTCATGGCTGCGTTCACTCATTTTAGTGGCGCTTTACTGCTGTTTAAGCGGCGCTTTTCGGCCGCTAGCGGGGCGCTTTTAACCCCAATAGGGATTAAAAACTCCCATGTTGCGGCGCTTCCGATTTTCAGGCGTTTTTCGGAAGCGCTGCCCATTCGTTCCAATGGGCAGGGAGTTTTAGGAGCGCTAAATACAGCGCTCCCAACCCTTCCCAAAGATGCTGCTCGCAGGACTTTTTGGAACGTCCCGCAATCGCACCGCCCGAGTATGAAGTCACACTTGAATGAATGGGAGGTGGTTTTCAGTCGCTTAGCAGAGGCTATTTCCAGCGCTTAAGCGCCTGAAAACCACCCCAGTGTGAAAGGGGTATTAAGGCAGTTATGAAGGCAAAAGGGGGTCCAACCCGGTACTAGCAAGGTGTAATTAATAAAGTAGCTGGTGCTTGTAGTTTGCAGTGTTTCCTGCACATCAGAGGAGGTAACTTGTTTGATGCATGAAATTGCTTACCAAATAGAAATAATAAACATCCTGAACTCCACATCATCATCAATGTTTCTGAACCACAGAAATCCACAATGAATGTCCACTGTGATTCAATTGCTAATTTCTACAACCATAATAATCAGGTGAAGCAGATGAGCAAAGTGTAAAAAAAAAAATGAAAAAAAAGTTGAGAAATGTAAATTCTCAGCAACAGAGCAACCCGGTCCAACACCCACTATAATCAGGAAACCCCACCACATACAAATATACACAAAGAAGCAGTCTGTTTGGATAGATTTTATAGCAAAAATTAAAACAATCTGATAGAATGTAACGCTTTTAAGTTTTACAAAATGTTCACACAAATTTTGTCATGTGATTAATATGTATATAAATAATTTGTACACAATACAATTTATAAAATCTGTGTCCATACAGCCCGGTAGTGATCACTCACCTGTGCAAAACAAAATCTTCTGTTAGCAGCAGTTTGTATAGAAATCTGGAGTGGACAGGTGAAAATGAAATGGCAGATTGGAGATCAGTACTAAAGGCTTGTTCACAATAGGCACATGCGTTTTAGCACATGTTAACGCATATTTGGAATGCAAATTATATGCATTGTGAAGGCCCCCTATCTGTTGATATTAATGGGAAAATACAGATCAAAGCATAGCGCACTGCTGTAAATGGACCCTGGTGAGAACAATTGATTTCTTAGGTCCATGGATGTTTGACTGCCCTGGGAAATGCAAGAGAAAGATCTAAGGGCACACTGACATCTTTGCATTGTGGTAATGTATTGTAAAATGTGCATTGTAAAGCATCAATCGTGGTGAACTGTCATTCATTTTTAGGGTCCTTTCACACGGGACGGATCCGTGATGATCCGCCCCATGAACATCCACTTGCTCAGCGGGGATCACTCCGTTAAACCCCGCTGAGCAGGACAGGAAGATGACAGGTCTGTCTCTGCACACTGCGCAGGGACGGACCCGTCAGAGCACTTCTCTCCCCTATGGGAGATCGGATGACGACGGACCGTAGTGTCTGTCGTCATCCGATTTGATCCTCAGACAGATGGAAAAGTACGTTTTTCCTCCGTCACACTTTTTCGGATCGGAGCGGGTCGGATGTCAGTGGACATGTCACCGCTGACATCCGACGCTCCATAGAGGTCTACGGAGCATCCGTTCAGGTCCGCCTAAAAAACTGACAGGCGGACCTGAACGGATCGTTTGTGTGAAAGGGGCCTTAATCATATCCCATTACATGGGCATGTCATTACTAAAAAGCAAAGGTCAGGTGCATTAGGTGTGCCTTCAACCCATTCAAAATGAATGAGCTGTCTTGTCTTGACAAAGGCCACATAATTAATAGTCTGAATGGGACCTTTTAGAATGAACAAGCCCTGAATGTGCAGAATGTGATAACAGTGTGGGACCTAGACACACATCAGACTAGGGCCCTACTGCAGAAAATGGCTTTTAGAGTAGAAGGTGCTCAGGCTTTTGTCCAAGTGAAGAAAGCAGAGTTATGAGTGTACTACTGAAACAAAACACAGAAAAACCTCTAGTCAATGACGGTCCGTGTTCATCCGATCCCCCATAGAGGAGAGCAGAGATCTGACAGGGTGGTCCCTGCACAGTGTGCAGGGACCGCCCTGTCATCCGTCGGCTCAGCAGGGATCAACGGAGCGATCCCCACTGAGCAAGCGGATGTTCACGGGGTGGATCATCACGGATCCGTCCCGTGTGAAAGGGCCTTACTCAGCTAAACTTCGGCCCTTGCTGCCCTATTTGGATATGGGGGATCCTGAAAAACTGAACAACAAGAAAAAAAAAAAAAAAGAAGGTCACACCAGCCTCAAAACACCCACCTAGGTCACCCTTTATTAAACTCTAAAAACAAAAAAATATATTGGTACTTATAAACCAAGATGAGTATCTGGCTAATATATAAATAAAGCCAAAGCAAACTCCAACAAAAGGCTTTAACCGTGACTCTGGGTAGGTATCAGCGGCATCACATTGCAGAACCAGATGCTAATGCATTTTGGGGGTTATAACATCTACCTCAGAGCTATCTGCCTGCACTCTAGGATGTTTAAATGCTACTATAGATTGGGAAAAGATTATTATTATTGTTGTTTTAGTACTATATCAGATCACACTATTTTAATACAGTATGGCAAAGGAATATTTTTTTTTTAATTGAACCCCGTATTAATTTGATTGATTCAATTGGGGGCAGTGGTAAATTATTATCTTTAGAAAAAGGTGTAATATTTTTTACTAAGATTATCAACAATAATTTTTTTCATTTATTTAGTGTGTTCTCACACACACACACGCACATTTCTTTTCACCAGTGTCGTTGACAGTTGTTGGGGTTGTTCAATTTAGTTGTCAGACACATTTATGTGCCAATGTATTGTTGCCGTTCGAGACTGGATTTAATCCCGCACCTGGGTATGCTTTGGGCTGTTCTGGCTCTGTCACTGATGATCTCCTATTGCAGGGGTGTCAAAACTTTTTTCAAACAGGGCCAGATTTGATGAAGTGAACATGCGCAAGGGCCGACCATTTTGGCTGACATTCTTTGAACCATTAAAATTCAGTCTAAGTGTGTTCGTCCGAGCACCAATACACTGCCCAACAAGAATTCTCTTGCCTTTGTGGGGTGGTGTGGTGAAAAGATGAGCTTGGGCGTGTTATTTGTATATACCGTATTTATTGGCATATAACCTTCACTTAAAGAGGGAAGTTTCAGGAAAAAAGCTTAAATTTTAAATAAAGAACTGCAAAACAAACTATGGGTCAGTGCCCATCAATGCAGCCTAATCAGTGCCCATCAATGCCACGAATGCAGCCACACCACTGCCATGAATGCAGCACCCATGTTGCCATGAATGCAGCACCCACGGTGCCATGAACGCAGACTCACCATTGCCGTCAGTGCAGCCTGATTCATGCCCATCTGCAGCCTTGGAGGAGACCGGAAGTGGGCGGGATGAGCGCCTACAGGTTACATACACTAGAAACTCCTGTTTTCTCGGCAGCCTCTTTAATACAAAGTCCCGACTCCTATGATGAACAGAACAGTCGTCCAATGGCAGCGCAGGAGACAGGACTTCCTTTTACAGAGGCCGTCGTGTAAACAGGAAATATTCCTGTATGGACGGCACTTGTCATGCCCCCACCAAGGCAGCCAGCATATATATCTTTTGTGGCCCCCTGTGATTCGTTGGGGGCCACAAAAGATATACATGTTCAAATTACCAGGCGGGCCATTTGAAACCGGAATGCGGGCCAGACTTTGGACATGCCTGACCTATTGGTTAGGCCTCATGTACACTACAGCTGCTAAACTAAAGTTTAGGAGCAGTTGGGTGTTTTTTTCAGAACTCTACTCTATGTATGTGTACATGTACACTCAGTCGTTTATAGTAGTTTAGAGGCAGTTGAGGTTACAGGCATTTTTTTGAAAGCAGGAAAAGCGCGTTCAGGACTGTAGTTTACTGGCATTTCAAACGTCAAATGCTTGTAACCACAGCAAACTACATTTATGAGCATTAGCGTTTATAAGCGTTTGTAAAGGGGAAACATTTTCTGATAATTTTTTTTTGAAAAATGTTGAAAAAAACAAAAAACAAACACAAAATTTCACCACATGCTGTTTCCTGCATCAATGGACAAACTCTGGTCCTCTCACGCAATTTTCTAGGTCTTTGGAGCCTCAGCAAAATCAGGAGCATTTCCTTACACGTGTGACCATGGAAGGGGCATTTGTGCGCTCCAGAGTGCAGTGATTTCCACCGTGGGAGCTTGGCGCGTGCTACACCAGCACTGGTGGCCATATTTAGTTATCTTAGCTCAGTTAGACTTCTCTGGATTACTTTTTGTTGTCAAAGGTGCATCGCCATACCCCAGCTTTGAGATAAGAGTATAGGTAAGAAGAGCAGGATACTACTGCTACCTTATGCTAGAAACACTGGTCCCTATGGACTCCTGAAAGAGATATATATAGATTAGTGGGGAACATATGTCCTATTATTTATGTTAATTTCCTGCAGATATTTTTTGCCGACATCTTTTGGAGACATTTGTGGTATGCCTGGCCACTGCTCCCCGGTGATATGATCCATTCCCTGAATCCATTCATGATGTTGCTGATACCTACACAGAATGACAATTCAAGCTCATTGTCGGAGTGTTCTTTGGGTTTATTTGTATATTAGCCTGATGCTCATCTTGGTTTGTGACTATATTTATTTGGGTTTTATATTTAAATAAAATGGTATCAACGCTGGTATTTCAAATCCCTGGACTGGCTGCATGGGCACTGACAGCTGATGAGTATAGCTTGGACCGGGAAGCTGTACAGTGATAGTTCACCTTTAAATTTTTTCTGAAAAGGTGAACTAACACTTTAAGGAAAATTCCCTAACTGGTGCTATAAATATTGGTAATGGTTACACAGTCATTTCATCATGAGTCATATTCACATAATTCAAGTACTGCATAAATCTTTGACTTATAATCTAGACCAGTGTTTCTCAGCTCCAGTCCTCAAGACGCCACAACAGGTCATGTTTTCAGGCTTTCCATTATTTCACTGCCTTCGTAATTACCACAGTTGTTTCATCTGAGGGAAATCATGAAAACATGACCTGTTGTGGCGCCTTGAGGACTGGATTTGAAAAACACTGATCTAGACCATATAGGACCAAAACATTGCACATTCTCTATAGGATATGCACTGATCAAAAGACAACTGGTTTCTCCAGAAGAACCGCTGCAGAAGTGGCCCTGGGAAGAAAAGACTGGCCCTCCAGCAAGAGATTATGATATTCACTTATGAAGCTCAGGCAATGACTGGCATTGCTCTGTAAAGCAGGAGCGGCTTCCCGACAAAAAAAAAGCACAAACCTCCAATGGAATGTATACAATTCACAGACGCACCCTGAACAGCAACTGAATAAATAGGTTTAAAGTACTGGACCTAGAGAGACAAAAGAGTAATTTGTGCCACAGAGATATGGACTGTCTATTACTGTCTGGACTATTACTGCATAATTCAGTTTCTATTAGAGCCACTCATGCTCTGAACCATCTTCTGGATTTTCTCTTCATTCCGTAGTATGTTTCCTTTCACTGTGCAGATCCTATCACGTTGTTCATTGATAAGTTGCTCAAGCTCCACAAGTTCAGCCTTAAGAGGTTCCACCGCTGAGTCAGTGATGCTGATGAAAAAGAAAATAACATGATCACATGTATATGCAGCTGTAACTGTATGGTTAAAAAAAAAAAAAAAAAAAAAAGTGTACATTTTACACATACACAGATCATTAGCCAGTATGCATCCTGTGGCAGTTCTCAAAAAGTGTGCTTAGCTGTAAAGATTAACTCTTTCAATCTAGAGAAAAGCTAGTCAACCTCTATCTCTATGTAGGTTAAAGTATATGTCAAGAAAAACAAAAGTTTCGTACTTCGCCTAAAGTCTATTTTTTTGGAGTCTATTGAAGGAAACAGAAATTCAGATATGGTTGCTATACTGCTGCCTACAAAAGGTTTGGACACTGGCAATCAGAAAAAGTGTTAGCCAGTCCCCATGTAGAGTAACCCCCCTACTCTACCCAGAATGCCTCAGCTTTGTGGAAAAGCAGTACCAAGGGTAAGTGCAAAATGAAAGAGGGGTGGGGTCTGTTTCCCTATGCATTAACCGCCTGAGATCCACGCCATAGCCAAATGACGGCTACGGCGCGGATCTGTTGTGCCGGGACGACGTCTATTGACGTCGTCCCGGCAACGAGCTGCCTGCGCGCCCCCTGAGGGGCGCGCGCGGCGCGCTCTGTGATCCGCGAGTCTGTGAGACTCGCCGGATCACAGATCCGAGTAAGGGGTCGATGCCGACCCCTTACCACGTGATCAGCTGTCAGCCAACGACAGCTGATCATGTGACAGTAACAGAGCCGGTAATCGGCTTTCTTTCCTGCTCGCGCTGACAGCGAGAGGAGAAAAAAAAAAAGCCGATCACCGGCGGCAGTGAGAGGGACATCAGTCCCTCTCACTGCAATATGCCCAGGGTCCATGGTGCCCTCCTGTAAAAAATAAAAGTGCCCACAGTGCCACCTGTCAGTGCCCCCAGTGCCATCTGTCAGTGCCACCTGTCAGTGCCCCCAGTGCTGCACATCAGTGTCCCCTACCAGTGCCCATCAGTCCACCCATCAGTGCCATCTTTGCTGTGCCCATCAGTACCGACTTATCTGTCCCCACCAGTGCAGCCTATCAGTGCCCACCAGTGCATCCTATCAGTGCCCATCAGTGCAGCTTATCTGTGCCCAGCAGTGCCGACTTATCTGTCCCCACCAGTGCCGCCTATCAGTGCCCACCAGTGCCGCCTATCAGTGCCCACCAGTGCCGCCTATCAGTGCCCACCAGTGCCGCCTATCAGTGCCCACCAGTGCCGCCTATCAGTGCCCACCAGTGCCGCCTCATCAGCGCATATCAATGAAGCAGAAAAATTACCTGTTTGCAAAATTTTATAACAAACTATTAAACATGATTTCATTTTTTTTTTTTAATTTTCCATCTTTTTTTATTTGTTTAGCAAAAAATAAAAACCCCAGCTGTGATTACCACCAAAAGAAAGCTCTATTTGTGGGGAAAAAAATGGTAAAAATTTCATTTGGGTACAGTGTTGTATGACCGCGCAATTGTCATTCAAAGTGCGTCAGCGCCAAAAGCTGAAAATTGGTCTGGTCACGAGGGGGGTTTAAGTGCAAAGTAATCAGGTGGTTAAAAGAAAAGTAAAAAGGAACTTTTTTTTTTTTTTCCTGATTAATACTTACCTAGGTGGATGCTGCATCTGTCCCCCGATGCCTCTACACTGAGAACCAAGCGATACAACATCGCAGATCACTCAGTTTTCAGAGCTCCGTGAGCAGAGAGCTGTAGACTGTCAGTCACAGCTCTCTGCTCTTCTCAGAGCGGCTGTCTCAGGCTCTCAGCAGCTCACTGTGAGGCTGAGTCGGGTGTCAGTCCAGGCACCTGGCGGATTCAGACTCCGTGGTCAGGATGAGGCGGTGACTGGACTGACATTGGTGACTTCAGTCCGCTCTCTGCTGAAAATGGGTCACAGGAGTGCAAAACAAATTGCACTCCTGTGATCCATAGGATAATCTACACGAGCTTTGGCTATACTTCTCCTTTAAGATGAAAAGCCTTCTTTGGGCAGCAGCCCCCCCCCCCATTCTTACTTGAGCTCCATCTCTATCCAGCGATGTTGCACAAGAGACTCAGCGGAGCAGTCCGAGCGGGGGGTACAGCACCAAACACACTGATTATGTGGGTTGGTATGTATTAAATCACCTGTAGGTGTAGGTGTCTGCATCTGATTTAAAAAGATCTTTGTACATTTGCTCCCTCACAGCCAGATAAACCCCTAAGACCGCTTTCACATTATGGTGGTTTTCTGGCGCTTTAGCGCTGGCAATAGCCTCTGCTAAGCACCTGAAAACCGCCTCCTATTCATTTAAGTGTGACTTTTCACACTCGGGCGGTGCACTTATGAGACGTTGTAAAAAAGTCAAAGCATCTTTGGGGCGGGTTGGGAGCACTGTATTTAGTGCTCCCAAAATGCCCTCCTAGTGACTGAAAAGCGCAGCTTAAACAGCGATAAAGCGCCGCTAGAACGAGCAGTGCTTTACTGCGAATGCCTCCTTGGCCTAGTGCAACTTCCTGAGGACAGCCAATCTGATAGGCCGAAATGCATAGAAGTTGAGTCACTTTATTGTGACACACTTCCGCCCACACATTCAATCTGGAAATCAAGCCTGTTCTGAGCCAGCAGCTGCATTAACCAACCAGGCGGATTTCACGGATTTACTTATACCTGCTGTTCACTCCGGGTGCCAGGACATTAGGCACTCATACATGGGAGTTGAATGTCTTTATATTTTTTGGAATAAAAAGCTCCTTATCAACGGTACTGCGCAATGAGGCTTTTTCTATTATATTTATTTATATGAGGAACATTCACCACTGCCAATCATCGGTCCAGAGGATATCCATAGGGGTCGCCCCACACGCGCATTTGACCTAACTAGCGATAGTTGGTCCACTCCCAGGGGTGAGTGCACATCTACTAGGGGGGCACCCTATTTAAAGCACTTAAGAAGCACGGAATCATCCATCTATTGCTCAAGTCACAGCATTGTATATTGTTTCACTAGCACGAGCACCTTTTTTTCACTGGGGACTGTTTGATTAATTTTATTTGTTACCAGTGTATCATTTATTACCTGTATGTCATTTTTTTAGCATTTAGCGTGGTATACTTTTTATCACCTAGTGTAAAAGGGGTCTAACAGAAGCTGCTGCTACTCAAAAAAGGTTGCAACTCGCCCACCCCCTCTCCATTCATAGAACTCATCTTACTACTGTCACACAATGCATCACATTCTGTGAATGGGACAATAAAAGTTGAATGACAGCATCACTTCCTTCCATTCCCAAATCTTGGTGCACAAGAAAAGAGGCTACCTAGCCAGACAACCAATCTTGCGTAAAGAGATATTCAAAGAATTTTTAGAATCTTCAGCGTAGAAGCCCATGAGAAATGCAAAGTGACCATCAGAGCCGATCGGCCCTATAGGCACACTATGCAAGCTGCTTAGGGCCCCGCCGCTGTGGGGGGCCCCCCCAAGACCCAGCATCCCCCCTGCACCTCTGGCTGGCCGTTTAGAGTGCAGTGAGAAGAGGTGGGAGGAGGTGGAAGGCGGTGATCGGCAGCTCTATGGTGCCTGAGTGGGCAGCGGGATCTCCCTGGGGTTTGTAGTACTCTCAGTGTATACAGTAGAGAGGAGAAGGGAGGGGCCTCTGACCCAGGCAGGTATCAGTTTCACTTTCACTCTGCTTGAACACTGTTGCTGATGCCCGGGTCAGAGGCCCCTCCCCTCTCCGCTGTATACATTCGGAGATAGAACTACTAGCCCCAGGGAGATCCCCCTGCCTGTGGACACCATATAGCTGCCGATCGCCGCCTCCCACCTCCACCAGCCAGGTACAGGGGAACCTCTGCAAGGGGGGGAGCCAGCTGTTTGGGGGCCCAAATGTAAGAGGGGGGGCTTTCTGGGGACACTGATGCAAGGACGGGGCCCTCTGGGGACCCTGATGCAAGGGCGGGGCCCTCTGGGGACCCTGATGCAAGGGCGGGGCCCTCTGGGGACCCTGATGCAAGGGCGGGGCCCTCTGGGGACCCTGATGCAAGGGCGGGGCCCTCTGGGGACCCTGATGCAAGGGCGGGGCCCTCTGGGGACCCTGATGCAAGGACGGGGCCCTCTGGGGACCCTGATGCAAGGGCGGGGCCCTCTGGGGACACTGATGCAAGGGCGGGGCCCTCTGGGGACCCTGATGCAAGGGCGAGGCCCTCTGGGGACCCTGATGCAAGGGGAGGGGGGACCTCTGGGGGACCCTGATGCAAGGGAGGCTCTCTGGGGACCCTGATGCAAGGGGAGGCTCTCTGGGGACCTGATGCAAGGGGAGGCTCTCTGGGGATCCTGATGCAAGGGGAGGCTCTCTGGGGACCCTGATGCAAGGGGAGGCTCTCTGGGGACCCTGATGTAAGGGGGGGAGGCTCTCTGGGGACCCTGATGCAAGGGGAGGCTCTCTGGGGACCCTGATGCAAGGGGAGGCTCTCTGGGGACCCTGATGCAAGGGGAGGCTCTCTGGGGACCCTGATGTAAGGGGGGGCTCTCTGGGGACCCTGATGCAAGGGGAGGCTCTCTAGGGACCCTGATGCAAGGGGGGCTCTCTAGGGACTCTGATGCAAGGGGGCTCTCTGATGCAAGGGGGGCTCTCTAGGGACCCTGATGTAAGGGGGGCTCTCTAGGGACCCTGATGCAAGGGGGGCTCTCTAGGGACCCCGATGTAAGGGGGGCTCTCTAGGGACCCCGATGTAAGGGGGGCTCTCTGAGGACCCTGATGTAAGGGGGGCTCTCTGAGGACCCTGATGTAGAGGGAGGCTCTCTAGGGACCCTGATGCAAGGGGGGCTCTCTAGGGACCCTGATGCAAGGGGGGCTCTCTAGGGACCCTGATGCAAGGGGGGCTCTCTAGGGACCCTGATGCAAGGGGGGCTCTCTAGGGACCCTGATGCAAGGGGGGCTCTCTAGGGACCCTGATGTAAGGGGGGCTCTCTGAGGACCCTGATGTAAGCGGGGCTCTCTGAGGACCCTGATGTAAGCGGGGCTCTCTAGGGACCCTGATGTAAGGGGGGCTCTCTAGGGACCCTGATGTAAGGGGGGCTCTCTAGGGACCCTGATGTAAGGGGGGCTCTCTAGGGACCCTGATGTAAGGGGGGCTCTCTAGGGATCCTGATGTAAGGGGGGCTCTCTGAGGACCCTGATGTAAGGGGGGCTCTCTGAGGACCCTGATGTAAGGGGGGCTCTCTGAGGACCCTGATGTAAGGGGGGCTCTCTGAGGACCTCATTCTGTTCTATATTGTTGTACTTATTCATTGACTGTTTTGTTTAAAGGAGGGAGGATTGTTTTGGGAGCACTGAAGTGTCAGGTGTGACTGTGTGGCAATGGCAAATGGTTTAAATAGCTCACGGCATCACGGGTCAAGTAGAGGGCCCCTTAGCAGAATTTTGCTTAGGGCCCCAGGGAGGTCAGGATCGGCACTGGTGACCATAGACTGGTAGAGAAGTCAAAGGTACAACCCACATGGAAAGTGCCACATGACTAAAACTTCACTTAGGTCTGGAAAGCACCACAATTCGGAGACCAGTGACCGATGGTCGAATTCCAGGCTAGCTGGGTCCAGATGCAAATTTCAAAACAGGGCCAAGGAAGCACAAAAAATCAGTGAGATGCTATATAGAGAGACCAGACAAAGCAACTGTGTAAGCGAGGAATCTTGATTGAAGTCACAGAGGAAATATCTAAAAACAAAAAGGCTAGCAAAAAACATTTAGACTACATTTACACCAGCTGCTGTGCGGCTCGGTCTGGCGGAATCACTGCAGTGCCAATGTGCTGATCTTGGTGCATTGCATCACCTGTTTTTTAACTGAACTTTATTGAAATGTCACACAGACATTTCACAAAGTTCAATAGGCCACTGCACGGTGTAAAGTGGATTGCCTTGCACTGTGCTGAAAAAAAGTACTGCCTGCAATACTTTTTTCAGTACACACCACCACAACACAGCATTTTGCCTTGTCATGCAGTGGGACTGTGCTGGAATAGCTGCTTAATGGAGCCCCACCAAACCTGGTGTGAATCTACCCTTAAGGCTTGTACGACAACTCTCGACAGCCGAATCTGACCTTTCGAATGAAAATTTCCGAAGGGACAAACTGCAAAATGTTTCTTGTATGGGAACAGAACGAACAATTTTCATTTAATGTGTACCATTTTTGTTCAATTTTCGTACAAGAAAAATCAGAAAAGAAAGACTGCGCATGATCAGACACAATAAACAAAAAAAAAAAAAGTCTTAGTCATACGAAAATTTTTGTACATTATTTCTTTCCTCAGTTCAGAAAATCAGACAATCTTTCCCCCGATTTTCTTATAGTATGTACCCCACTTTAGACATTTCTAAGCAGAGTTAAAGAAAAGCCATGCAAACTCCTAGGACACTGGCAAAAAACATTCCCATTCCCGGGAATTCCCGTTCCCATTGAAAACGTCAACCTATGACGAAACGCGTCTGGGACGTACGTGCTGACGTCACCACGCCGTCGACGAGGACGGGAGTTTGCTTTATGTAGCCGGCCGGCAATTTTTATCTTATACGCCTGATGTTATCTACATTTGTGTAAGTGTAACTTTTAATTTATCTGATTAAACTTGTCAAGATGTACTCCACTATGGTTTGCTTTTTTCTCTTTTTGGGGGCATATGAGTTGCTGCAGTAAAGAGAAAAACGGACCGATCGTTTGCTTTAAACTGGGAGCAGTTAGCGTTTTTCATCTCTAGCATATACCATCTGCAATCCTATCCGTGATCCATTATGCAATATTTGATGTACATCTGGTAAGAAGCCCCGCTGTGTGGTGTTGGGTCACAAATAGCAGTTTGCCATACTCACTGGTGCACATTTTAAATACCATCTGGTAAGCCTACTATTTGGAAGGTGGAGGTGTGTTTTTTTCATTTGATCACTCTAAGTCGTTTGAGTTGACCACTGGGTGTTTTTACTTTTTCCTTTTTTTTTTTATTTTTTATATACTTTGTTAATTTTTTTCACAAATTTTTCACCATTTTTTTTCACGATTTTTTCACTTTTAAGTGATTATCCTGTTTTTTGAAAAACACAATCTAGTGTCTTAGCAGTATTACGCTATGTTTTTTATTTTTTTTGTTTTGTCACTAATACACGGAGTCAAATATTTCTGAGGTGATTGAATGAATGCAAGGCAGCTGGAATCTCCATCAAAAGGCCCAGGCTGGGTATAAGCCAACTGCGCATGCTTGCTTATCCTCTGGTAAGCATACTATTTGGACACTTTAAGTATTTGCCTCTACATGCAATTTGGAAGTAGCCACTTTCTTGTACTCTGGCCATCTTGGATGGGAAGCGATTCCTGTGATCCAATTTCATTTATGGACTTTGATTTGGGACTTTTTTATTAGGGACTCCTTTCTGGTCTTTGGTTTAGCCCCTTGTTAATCACATCGGGATGAAGTCATTTCACCATTAGATGCCACTTATTAATTGCTGTTATAAAGTGTCACCAATTGAGCTCCATATATAATCTTATTGACTATTAGATATTCAGGTTTATATGCACTGCAATTTTCACATCAGCGCAACTTTTCTTTTTACTGGCAAAAAACATGCTTTGTAGAGGAGGAGGCGGCAGCACAACAAAATTGTATCTGAATTCTGAAAAACTTTTTTTCAGATTTGTGGAAACAGTAGTGAAAAGTTAGAACCTAGAACCCTTGTCAGTTTTATACTGCTATCAGTGGCACCATTAGAGGGATTTTTTTCTGTCCTGCATTAAAGTAGTTTTTTTTAGGTAAAGTAGGTTTTTGTAGGTAGTAAACCACACCTTAAAAAAAAAAAAAAAAAAAACCTGCAAGACAATGGCATAATGTCATTATGCACATTATGAAATACTTACCTTAGATGTCACTGCTGACAGGGCTTCCATCTTCACCCGATCTTCCTTTTGGGTTCCAGTGCTCCGGCCATCTGATTTGCCAAGCCACAATTAGGTCACAGCCACGGCACGGAGCTCTGAAGGGATGGCACAGATATGCCGCCCTTTCAGAGTGCATGCGCCGGTGACGTTGCTGGCTGCATGCAGTGTGAAAATCTCCTAAACAGTGCAAGTTTAAGTGATATTCACTGTACCTACAGGAAAGGCTTATTATAGGCTTACCTGTAGGTACAGGTAAAAAAAAAAAAAAAAAAAGACTTTACTACCACTTTAAAGTGGATCTAAAGGCAAAAATACTTACCTTAGTTCCAACAGGTCAATGTCTGCAAGATCCCCAATGACACCGGCAACTTACATAGTTAGTTAGGTGGAAAAAAAGACACAAGTCCACCCAGTTCAACCATAAAAAAAAATATTGTACAATACAATATACCCAATTCTATACCCACAGTTGATCCAGAGGAAGGCAAAAAAAAAACCAGCAGAGCATGCTCCAATTTGCTACAGCAGGGGAAAAAATTCCTTCCTGATCCCCCAAAAGGCAATCGGATTTTTCCTAGATCAACTTTACCTATAAATGTTAGTACCCCGTTATATTACCGTATTTATCGGCGTATAACACGCACTTTTTCCCCCTTAAAATCGGGGGAAAGTCGTGGGTGCGTGTTATACGCCGATACCCAAAAAAAAAATGACAAAAATCGGTTGCGGCGCCGAAAAATGGCGACCGCGGCCGAAAAAGGCCGGAAAAAGCCGAAGTGCGGCCGAAAAAGACCGAAGCCGGCTGTTCAGCTCCGCTCGTAGTCCCGCCTCCCTGAGCTCGCTCCCGAAACAGCAGGGAGGCGGGACTCCGAGCGGAGCTGAACAGTCGGCTCGGTCTTTTTCGGCCGCATGTCGGCCTTTTTCAGCCGCGGTTCGGTCTTTTTCGGCCGCGCATGGGCGGTATTTCTCGCGGCGGGAAATTTAAACGCTGGCGAACTTCAAATGACACTAGCAAGCTGCAAATGACGCCGGGCAAGCTACAAATGACGCCGGGCAAGCTACAAATGACGCTGGGCAGCTGCAAATGACGCTGGGCAGGTTGCAAATGACGCTGGGCAGGTTGCAAATGACGCTGGGAAAGGCTGCAAATGACGCTGGGCAAGCTACAAATGACGCTGGGCAAGCTGCAAATGACGCTGGGCAAGCTGCAAATGACGCTTAAATGTAAGTTTTTTTTTTCCCTAAACTTCTCTCCTAAAACTTTTTTTCCTTAAAATTCCCTCCTAAACTTGGGGTGCGTGTTATACGCCGATGCGTGTTATACGCCGATAAATACGGTATGTACATTTAGGAAAGTATCCAGGCCTTTCTTAAAGCAATCTACTGAGCTGGTCAGAACCACCTCTGGAGGGAGTCTATTCCACATTTTCACAGCTCTTACTGTGAAGAAACCTTTCCGTATTTGTAGATGAAATCCCTTTTCCTCTTCTACTTCTACCCCTCTTACTCCAGGTGCCAGTCTTCAGCCATCTTGATTGGCTGGCACAGGATGATGTCACTTCTGTGCATTAATAGGAGTGTGGTCATCTCATCACATACACACCTCAGTTTACATGCTTCAAGGAATTGCAAACAGACAGGTATTGGGGAAACAGACATGCTTCAGGGAATTGAAAACAGACATTAGATATCCCTTCTGCAATAACAGGCCTGCCTGTTCACAATTTTTTATTTTTTTAACTTTACTCAATTTAATGCAACGCTTTATTTCTTGACATAATGCAAAAGTGTCAGTACCTCCCAGCACTGGGCGCACAACGTCAAATACAATTAAGCTCATTTGTATAACTACCAAGAACCACATGGTGTATGACTTGCATTAGAAGTGAGCATATATAGTATAGCCAAAAGAGTATGATAAATACCTCTGCTCCCTTAGCAGAACCTCTGCGTGTTCACTGTTTTCTTTTCTCCACATCTGCAACTCATTCTTCATTGTGTCCATGTCCTCCTGGATGTAATCCATAATTTTGCCAAGTGGCAGAGCACTGCGACACACGATCTGAATGGAGCTCCTGAGCTTTCCAATCTCCTTTGTCACCATATCCTTTTCCTTCTTTCTTCCATTATCAGTCAAAAAGGCCTTGCCCTGAAAATAATTTAAATAGCTTAAAGATTTTCTGAAACACAGAAGACGACTATTACAGGCATTATATGAGAAAACCTTTAAAGCTGAACTCCATCCTTACTTTCAGGGCCTATTTACACCATGTTGGTTGAGCTGCAATTTTCTACACAGTACCACATAGATATGATCTGCCTGCATTGCATAAAGAAGTACCAAGATTCAATTATAACATCACTGGGTTTAAAATAGGACATGTAATCAAAACAAAAAAAAGTTTTATTTTAAAAATTAACTAGAATTATGAAAAAAAAAAAAAAAAAAAAGATTTAAAACCAGCTTTAAAGCACAACTCCAGACAGATACAAATAAAAAAAAAAACGCAATTAATGAAGTTATGTAGCCATTAAAAAATCCTTAAAGTGGTTGTAAAGGCAGAAGGTTTTTTATCTTAATGCATTCTAAAAACCTTCTGTGTGCAGTAGCCCCCCTAATATTTACCTGAGCCCCCTCTCTATCCAGCAATGTTGTACGAGTGCCTGAGCCATCCAGGACTCTCCCTCCTGATTGGCTGAGACACAACAGTGGAGTCATTGGCTCCTGCTGCTGTCAAAGTCGGTCAACCAATCAGAAGAAAGAGGGGCAGGGCCAGACCTTGGCTCCGTGTCTGAATGGACACACGGAGCTGCAGCTCGGCTTGGGTGCCCCCATAGCAAGCTGCTTGCTGTGGGGGCACTCAACAGGAGGGAGGGGCCAGGAGCACCAAAGAGGGACCAGAGAAGAGGATCTGGGCTGCTCTGTGCAAAACCATTTCACAGAGCAGGCATATATGACATGTTTATTATTTTTAAAGAAAAAAAATAAGAGATTTTAGTATCACTTTAAAGTGGTTCTACAGACCAAAGGATTTTTTTACCTTCATGCATCCTAAACCATGAAGGTAAAAAAACCTTCAGTGTGCAGCTCCCCCCTCAGCCCCCCTTATACTCACCAAGTCTCTCCCTCCTCATTGGCTGAGACACAGCAGCGGGAGCCATTGGAGGGAGTGAGGAGGGAACAGACGGCAGGGCCGAGTCCTGCTCTGTGCGTCTTATAGACGCACAGAGGCAGCTCTGGAGCAAGCACACACGAGTGCCCCCCAGAGCAAGCAACTTGCTATAGGGACACTTAGCAGGGGGGAGGGGCCAGGAACCATGATGGGGGAACCCGAAAAGAGTAGGATCGGGGCTGCTCTGTGCAAAACCTTTGCACAGAGCAAGCAAGTATAACATGTTTGCTATTTAATAAAAAAAAAATCTGAACCTCTACAAAAGTGTTAAAATGTGACTAATGTTATTTTCATGTGATTTTTTTCAACAATTACTGATTCGTTCTTGTTGTCAAGTTTGTATTGTCTGTTTACTCTGTAATAAATGCAATATTTTTTATAACAATTCCTTGTTTTACATTTGGGTACCGAAATAGTCCCAACCATCATTGATGATCGAGGGCATTGCTTGGAGTAGCCCTCGACTAATCTCCCCTTTCTTCAAAATGTGACTAGGAGAGTCAGGGCTAGCACTAGAGACCTATGTGGGGTGCTGGTTTGCACGTGTGCTGACAAGGAATAAGCTGAAAGGAGGAGAGCGATGTGTCTCTTAAGAGGCCGGGAGCAATGTCACCAATCTAGCTGTTCTGTATAGTAGGCCTCTGTAAACCTTAGAACCATATAGGCAGAAATAGAAATCCCTTAGTGGGTTACAACTCCCATATATGGGTTTCAATTATGTATTAAAACACTTTACCTGGAACTCACAGCTTTAACATGGTTAAAGTTTCTCCAAAGGTGGTTAAAGTTTCTGCAAAAAATGTTCTAGTCAGAAAAATAAATTATCTTCCACGTATTTAAGTAAGGTGAACAATGACCCTTCTATATAAAAAAAAAAAATAGAAACAATAGATTTCTCAACCACTCGAATGGTTGCCACCATGAACAAGTTAATGATTTATCACAAGTCCCAATACCGAGAAGCTCACACAATTCTGACAGGTCAGCATTTCTACACAGGAACAGATGCATGCTCAACCTGTAAAATGAAGATTTAGCTACAACAGCTGCTAAGATTGCTGCTTGGAAAATGTTCCTTAGAGGGCACATGCCTACTGAATTGTTAATTAGCCTACAGTATTCGGTTGCAATATAAACCACAAAAATGTGAAACACATTAGACTTTGCTCTTCATCTCAGTTTTATTGTCTGCCTACTGCTAGATGATTCACAGTGGACTGAATTCTGAATTTACAAAACAGAGTAACTGGTCCCAAGTCTTCAGGTATTTAGATGAATCAAGTGGACCTGTCTTTATAAGGAAAAAAAAAGACTTAGTTAGACTTACCGGTGACGGTATTTCTAAGAGCCTTTCAGGACAACCCTGGAGAGAGCGCAGCTCCGCCCACTTTTCAGGAAACACATGCTTGACCTTTAAAACCCCTCCTCTTCCACCATGGCCTCAGTTATTGGGGACCTCCGGCATACTGGAAAACAAAGCACAGAGAACCACACAAAAAACCATGACAGATACTTGTATCCTTTTTTATGCATTCAGAAACACAAGGGAGGGAACTAGGGGTTGTCCTGAAAGGCTCTTAGAAATACCGTCACCGGTAAGTCTAACTAAGTCTTTCTCAAATCGCCTTTCAGGACAACCCTGGAGAGGATAACCGAGAAGCTTACCTAGGGTGGGACTACTGCCTGCAGTACCTTCCTGCCAAAGGCCTGATCTGCAGCTGACAGCAAGTCCAGTCTGTAGTGGCGAAGGAAGGTCGAGTAGCTTGACCACGTGGCCGCCTTACAGATCTGATCAGGCGTAGCACCGGCCCTTTCAGCCCAAGAAACTGCTGTTGCCCTTGTGGAGTGGGCAGCAATCCCCGCTGGGGGCACTTCCCCTTTGGCCTTGTAGGCCTCTGCAATAGCCCCCCTGAGCCACCTGCCCAAGGTGCTCTTTGAAGCTTTTTCCCCCTTGCGGGGTCCTGAGAAGATCACAAAAAGGGCATTAGACTTCCTGAACTCCCTAGTGACCAAAAGGAACTGCAGAAGACATCTCCTTACATCTAGCGTGTGAAACGCCTCCTCACCTGCGTTGGCAGGAGCTGTAGAGAAGGTAGGCAAAACAATTTGCTGGGAGCGATGAAACTTCGAGGAGACCTTGGGCAGGAACGCTGGGTCTGTTTGAAGAACCACTCTGTCTGGGAAGATTCTAAGGAAAGGTTCCGTAACTGCTAGAGCTTGTAGCTCACTAATACGTCTTGCTGACGTAATAGCCACCAAAAAAATAGTTTTCAAGACTAAATCTTTTAAACAAGACCCCTGTAGGGGTTCAAAAGGTGCCTCCATAAGCCCCTGGAGGACAATGGATAAATCCCAACTAGGAAAAAAGGTAGGAGCCACTGGCCTATTTCGAGCCAGAGCTCTAAAAAATCTGGAAATTAAAGTCTCCCTGGACAGGGTTTTTTCAAAATAAACAGATAAAGCTGCTACCTGTGTTTTCAGGGTGCTAGCTGCTAATCCTTTTTCCATCCCCTCTTGGAGAAATTCCAGAACGGACACTACACTTTTGACCTGGAATCCCTTAGAGGTACAGTACGAATTAAATTTTTTCCAAACTTTAAAGTATATTGCCCTAGTCACCTCCTTTCTACTGGACAGGAGAGTCCTGACTACTCTATCGGACAGGCCTCTAGCTTTTAGGAGGTCTTTTTCAGAAGCCAGGCCGTTAGCTGAAGTCTGCCTACTTCTGGGTGAACCACCGTTCCCTGCAACAGCAGGTCCTCCCTGACTGGCAGCCTCCACGGAGGCTCCACTGCTAAGCCTAGGAGAGCCGAAAACCAGGGCCTTTTGGGCCAGTAGGGTGTGATCAGGATCATACCGATCCCCTCTTCCCTGAACTTCCTCAGTACCAACGGAATTAAAGGGAAGGGGGGAAAGGCATAGCACAGGTGGTAGTGCCATGGGTGAGCCAGGGCATCCAGACCCACGGCTCCGTCCTCCCTGTGCAGGGAAAAGAACCTGCGGACCTTGCAGTTCTGCCGATTGGCAAAAAGGTCTATTTGAGGAGACCCCCACGCTTTGGTGATCATAAGAAAGACGTCTTGATTCAGAGCCCATTCTGCCTCCAACAGCCTTTTCCTGCTGAGCATGTCCGCGAAAAGGTTTAAGGAACCCTTCAGGTGGACTGCCGAGAGGGAGGCTACCCATGGTTCCGCCCAACTGAAAAGTTGCTCGGCTAGGACCATAAGAGCACTGCTCCTGGTTCCTCCCTGTCGCTGTACATAAGCCACTGCGGTCGTATTGTCCGAGAGGATCTGGACATGATGACCCCTCACTTCCTCTCGAAAAACTCGAAGGGCTAAGAGAATGGCCCTGAGCTCCCGCCAGTTTGACGATCTTCGCGACTCTGTTTTGGTCCAGGTCCCTTGTGTCGTCAAACCGTCCAGATGAGCCCCCCAACCCCAAGCACTCGCGTCTGTTGTGAGGCGCTTGTCCAACGGGAAGACCCACGGGAGACCTCTGGAAAGGTTGGTCGGACACCTCCACCACCATAGAGCCCTTTTTACTCTTACCGTGAGCCTGATTTGTTTCTCTAGAGAAACCTGATGCGACCAGGACTTCAGGATATTTGCCTGAAGAGGCCTGGCGTGAAACCGAGCCCAAGGTACTGCCGGTATTGCGGCTGTGAGAAGCCCCAGAACCTTCATGGCAGAACGAACTGAGATTGCACAGTTCGTTTGGACCTGCTTCACTGCCGCCTGGACCTTTTCCCGCTTTGCCTGCGGGAGAAAAACTCTCTGGAGGACTGAGTTGATTACATAACCCAGGAAAGTTATTTCCTGACTTGGTACCAGGCTTGACTTCTCTAAGTTGAGGAGCCATCCCAGGCTTCTGAGGTGGATTTGAGCAACCTGCAAATTCACAGCTACCTGCTCCTTGGAGTCTGCAAAAAATAGAAGGTCGTCTAGATAGGGTACTACGGGAATACCCTTCAGCCTCAGGGGCTCCAGAGCTTCCGCCAAAATCTTCGTGAAGATCCTGGGGGAGGACGAGAGTCCGAAGGGCAGAGCCCTGAATTGCAGGTGCCAAACGGACTCCCCCAGATTGACTGCCAGCCGCAGAAATTGCTGGGAGGTCTGGGCAATTGGAATGTGTAGGTAAGCATCCCTTAGATCTAGGGATGCCAGGAAACAATTCGGCATTAACAATTTCGTTATCGAGTGGATGGTGTCCATACGAAAATGTTTGTACCGGATCGATCGGTTTAGGATCTTTAGATTTAAGATCAACCGAAATTTTCCTGAGGGTTTTCTGACTAGGAAAATGTGGGAGTAAAACCCCTGCCCTTGTTGATGTTTTGGGACCTCGACAACCACCTCTTGCTGTATCAGATCCTGCAGCAGGTTCGTCATGGCAGAGGCCTTGTCTTGATCCCTTGGGAGGGTCGTGACATAGAACCTGTTCGGAGGAGGTTCTAGAAACTCTAGGTTGTAGCCCTGGGCGACAACACTCCTCACGAATGGGCTCGGAGTCATCCTGTTCCATTGCGGAAGGAAAGCTGACAGCCTTCCTCCTACTGGAACCAGACCGTCATTTGCTCTTGGGTGTATGGTCGGAGGGAGCTCTAAACAGGACTCCTCCCCTACCTCTACCCCTCTGGGGAGCCCAACGGCTTCTGTTATCTTCCCTACTTTTTTGGGACTGCTGAACAGCACGAAAATTTTTCTTCGGTGCCTGTTTCTTCTTAGTAGGGAAGGCCTTCTTTTTATCAGCAGTTCTGTCCAAGATGGTTTCCAGATCTGGCCCAAAAAGTAGGTCCCCAGAAAAGGGAAGGCCACATAGCCTAATCTTTGAGGCCGTGTCACCCGACCAAGTCTTTAGCCAGACAGCACGACGGGCTGAATTAACTAAAGCAGAAGACCTAGCTGCCAACTTGATAGACTCGGCAGAGGCATCGGCCATGTATTTTACTGCCTTCAGGATCAAAGGGAAAGATTCCAAGAGGTCTTTCCGAGATGTCCCTGCCTCAATATGACTCTTAAGTTTCTCCACCCAGCATTCCAGGTTCCTCGCTACTACCGTGGAAGCCATGGCTGGTTTGAGGCTAGCTGCCGCAGAATCCCATGCCTTTTTAAGGAGGCCATCAGCCCTCTTATCCATCGTGTCCTTGAGGACCCCCATGTCCTCAAATGCCAAATCAGTGCGGCGTGAGACCTGGGAGAAAGCGGCATCCACCCGCGGCTTTTTATTCCAAACCTCCGACTCTTTATCGTCGAATGGGAAGCGCCGTTTGAGGGTTTTGGAGAGAAAAGGACCTCTCTCAGGGTCCTTCCACTCCCTTTTGACTGTGTCTGAAAGTACCCGATGGACCGGAAAAACCCTGGTTTTGGTGTCATCCAGGCCCTGATACATTCTGTCATGGACTGACAGTTGGACCTTTTCTTCCTGAATGTCTAAGGTAGTATATATACCTTTAAGTAGGTCATCTACTTCTTCTAGGGAAAGTTTGTACCTAGACCTACGGTCCTCATCCTCCTCTTCCCCCTCATCCTCTGAATCCCTGAGGGAAGGAAGAGTGCTTGTCCCCTCGTCCTCGGAATCCAGGATCTCCAGCTGTCTGGAGGTGGATTGTCTAGGACTTAGAGGTGGCTGCTGGCTAGTGCTCTGACCTGCTGGGTTCTGAGCCAACATGGTTTTTACAGAACTCAGGGAACTAGCAATCTCCTTAACGGAGGAGAAGAGGTCCCTGTACTGCTGGGAGGACTCTTCCTCCACCAGCTCCCTAATGCAAGCTTTGCAAAGGGCTTTTTGCCAAGATTCCCGCAATGGTACTTTGCACGAAGGGCATTTCTTCTGGCCTGGAGGGTTAGATCGTTTAGTTTTCCCCAAGACAGTCTCCTAAAAGAAACCAAAAAAGGAATGTCTTACTGCTACTGCAGAGGGCCCACTAAAACAAACAGTGCTCACACCGACCACCAACAGGGAGAAGGACAACACCCCACTGTGACAAACAAAGGGGAAAAGACACAGCCACCATAAACCCACAGGTCTGAGTGACAGTAACCTCAGAAACCTGAAGGGGCAGGCTCCCCTGAGGGAGGGAAATACAGTTCACAAGGAAAAAAACATAAGCCCATAAGGGTAAGAATCAAGAGCACCGTTGTGCCCCTCTTACCTGGGCCTGACCGGTGCTCGTGGTGCCTGCCTCCACCGACGCTGACGATCTCTCTTCCATCATGCAGAGAGCGCAGCGGGGACTGAATCTGACACAGCTGATTTAAAACTCCCGGGCGTTGCGTCATTACGCTGGCCGGAAGCTTGCACACGGTCTATGGACCCGCCCCCTAGCCCCTGCGTTGTCAGGCGACCGGAACCACTCGTCGCCCCGCCCAAACAGGAAGCCGCGTCACTGGCCGCCGCGTCATCCGCCCTCCAGAGGGGACCCGGAAGCCAACTCAGCGCTAGCGCGCGAGATTCAAACTCGGGCTCCCGGGTCCAAGACGCCTCGACCTCCTGCTCGGCCATGCTCCCCTAAGCTGGACAAGGCTGGGGACTCCGGAACACCCTCCGAACGTACCAGGAAGGTGCTGGGATGGTCGTTTTGCCGCGAATCGCACCTCACCGAGGTAAGGCCTTTCAGCTCCCCCTGGAGAGATCGCAGCCCTGCTGGTTCCCACAAGTGCTTCCACATGGCGGAGGAAACACAAATAACTGAGGCCATGGTGGAAGAGGAGGGGTTTTAAAGGTCAAGCATGTGTTTCCTGAAAAGTGGGCGGAGCTGCGCTCTCTCCAGGGTTGTCCTGAAAGGCGATTTGAGAAAAAAAAAACACAACAATGTTGCGCTGTAGAAAAGGCGAAAATATAAAGCAAGCACTCTCATCTGGCTCTTCTCCAAATGATAGCTCTTTATTAAGAAGCCAAAAACTCATGTAATGTGGGTGGCGCAGTAAAGGAAGAGGGATAGGAAAAGAGAGAAAGCCCTATTTGCGTGGGTATTTTCACTATAATCAGAGTAAACATGGAGTACATTCATTTCATTAAGGCATAAGAAAATAAAAACATGCAATTACTGGCCCTTAAAGTGGTTGTAAACCCTTACAGACCACTTTGATCTACGGGTAAGCCTAGATTAAGGCTTACCTGTAGGTCCAAGAAATATCTCCCAAACCTAAAAGGTTTAGGAGACATTTACAGAAATAGCGGCACCGGCATGTAGCGGCATGCGCGCCGTACACAACGGCACAGGCGCACCGCAGTCTACGGCGCATGCGCACCGTACACAACGGCACAGGCGCACCGCAGTCTACGGCGCATGCGCGCCGTACACAATGGCACAGGCGCACCACAGTCTACGGCGTATGCGCTCCGTACACAACGGCGCAGGCGCACCACAAGTGAAGGCAAACATGGCGTCACTTACGGCTCCCGCCGCATGCGCTGGAGTGACGTCATCGCTGCTCCGGCCACTCACAGCGCCGGAGCAGCGATACCCGGAAGGAAGATGGATACTTCGTGCAGCAGGGGACAGCGGTGACATCGCTGGCTCCTGTGTCAGGTAAATGACACATAATGGGCTACTATGCGATGCATAGTTGTCCATTATGCTTTACCTTTGCAGGGAAACAAAGAGGAAGTAAACCCATCAGGGTTTACTTCCTCTTTAAAGAGGAACTGCAGTCCGCTCACATAATTTCTAATAAAAAAATCTTTGCCATTCTTAGGCTTCCCTCCAACCACTTTGCATATTATTTGATATATATTGTGATTCTGTACTTGCCAAATATGCAGCAGAAATCTCTCTCCACTAAGTCTGGCTGCATTCATTTTAACTGTGGGCAGCTGAAGCTGCTGTCTGATCACTTCCTGGATTTACACAGACACACACCTCTAGCTCTGCAGCCCTCATTGGCCCTATTATGACTCATCCCCCCTCCCTTTCTGGCAAAATCTCACCAAAGTGAGAGTGAGCTGTGCATGATGTCATAAGCCTAGGCTTTTTACCAGACAAGAAAAAGGAAGTGGGCTGTATAAGGTATTTACTGGTAGAAAAAAAAATGTTTTACTATACGAAACAACAGGGGCAGAAGATTTAATAGATGGAAAGTTGAAAAAATAACTGAAGTTCTGCTTTAAATACAAAACAAAAATGTATGGGATTAACTAAAAAAAAAGGCAGCTCTTAAATATGAACGTGCTCTGAATGCACCAAAGATTGAATCTCTACATTCCATTGTTTTGAAAAGTAGACCCCTATGTAACGTTCCAGACAGCTGCAGACATGGTTACCAACACAATCTAAAAGTTCCTTAGAGCATGATAATAGTTGTAAAAGCATCTGCAAACACGGGAACAAAGATGGGTAATCAATACAATGTGTAAAAGGCTGATCTAGCCCACCTTACAAAATCATGTTTAAAAATTGGAATATAAAAAGTATTTTTGACCTTTTTTTTGTGAAAGCGATCAGCTTAATGTAAATCATCTTATCAATATTATTTAAGGTTTCAAACCTTGTATGTAAGTATAGTTTTTTTCATTTTATATCTACAATGCTGTAGACTTAATTGCAGGCTATACTTCCTTTGCTTAGCAGGGCTGCACAGTGGTTGTGTATTGACAATTCTCTTATGTCACTGCACGTCTACTAAACAGTACAAGTCTGAACATAATAGAATCTCTGCAGTAGATTAGAATGTGAAACCACCAAAATGCTCCTGCTAGCTTTGGCTTACAAGAGGAAACACTTGAGTAGCGCTTTTTCCATAGAAAAAAACAGCAATTTTTTTGCTGAAAATGGTAATGTGAAATTGTAATGCAAAAATGTTCCCTACTGATTAACGTGAAGTGTGTTTTATTTACAGGTCCACTTTAACCACACTTACTGGAATCCTCGACAAGTCTTTCACAGACCTTTTACAGACTATACTAGCATGCATGTTCCCTGCTACAAACACAAATATACGGTTCTATTACATATGCTAAGCCTTCATCAATAATTAATGAAGACTATAAAAATGTGAGACAGGAGGCCTATAGCCACACAACTATACAAGCTTTACAACTGCACATTCATGGTCACTGGAGTCCACTAACCTAGAGCTTATTAAAACTATAATTTCCCCTTGTACAGCTGAGAAGCTGCACATCTCTCAGGGTCTATATAGTAAAATGAGCAGAGTACATTCTGCTGGCAGAGGAACGACTTTTATCACCATAGTCACAAATCCCAGATAAACGAACGATTTCGAAACTGCAAATTGAACAATAGTGCATAGACTCCAAGACCAATTAATATGATTTGTGTGCACAGGGCGGGTCCGATATTTGCGCTGGTAGTTAGGAAAAATGCCAAGCATAATAGTTTAACAAGATCATAAATAGAACTGCACAACTCTGCCTGTAGGTATGGCCAAATATGCTATTTAATTGTGATTACATAAATAGAATTATAAAACCGACACAGCTACAAATGCTTTTAAAGAAAACAGAACATTTTCCTGACACAAGAAACATACAATCCAGTTTAGTTATGGAAAAAACAAAAAACAAAAACAGCTTTGACAGCAAGTGGTTCCTAAGAATTATTTTGAGCAGAACATTTTTTAATCTAACAGAGGTTCCAATGCCAATACAAACAACATTGGAGAGAGGGGGTACCCCGGCTTTATCCCGTTAAATAGTTCAAACGAAGAAAAGTTTCAATTTATTCTAATTACATTAACAAAAAATAAAGTGTAATTTGGTTTTCTAATGAATTCCAAATTTTCAGAACGATTCAAATTGGTCGAAAATTGATAGACCGATTAGAATTCTGTGTGAAGAATAGCTGGTTGTCAAGGAGTGGGTGAGGAAGCCAGCCTTCTCATCCTTAACAACCAATGACTCAGCAGCGGTCAGCAGGTTTCCCTACTGACAGCTGAATGTAAAAAAAATAAAAAAATTAACTGGATTGCCGGCAATGAAAAATACATTTTAAAAAACAGCGTGGCCACCCCCCACAATACATACTGGGCCCTTCAGGTCTGGTATAGATTTAAAAAAGAAAAAAAATATTGTGGGATCCCCCCAAAATCCATACCAGACTCTTATCCAAGCATGCAGCCCGGCTCATTCACATACCCCTACTCATTCACCAAAAAAAGCATAGTGTAAAAAAATTACAGTAGGCAGTTTTTGATAATTCTTTTATTTAAAAAAAAAAAAAAAAAAAAAAAAATATCCCCCGGTGTAGATCCATCGTAAATCAAGTCGCTCGCTGACCCCAAAAAAAAACAAAAAAACTTCCAGCCTCGACGAAGGCTCCTGCCGTCTGCCAGCTCTGCCGTGTGACAGCTCTTAAATAACTAAGGAGCAGGGCCACCCGGTGATGTTATTGTGTGGCACCGCCCCTTGTGACATCACCGATCCATAACATCACAAGGGGGGCGGTGCCATCCGGTAACGTCTCAGGGTCACCCCTCGTACCTTAGTTATTTAAAAGCTGTCACATGGTGGAGCTGGCAGACGGCAGGAGCCTTCGTCAGGCCAGAGGTTTTTTTTTTCTTTTTTGAGGTTGGACGGTGGCAGTGTGATTGACGATGCATCTACACCGGTGGACATTTGCTTTGATTTTTTTAATAAAGGAATTGTCAAGAACTTATTTTAATATACCTTTTTGGTGAATGAGTAGAGGTACCGATAAGCCCCCCTCTGCCTGCAGACCCCCACAATCAATCGGCCAGGGTTGTGGGGGATGAGGCCCTTGACCCCATCAACATGGGGACAAGGTTCTTGGGGGTGGGGAGGGGAGTCCTGTTTATTTTCATTAGAAAATAAAGAAACCAAAACAAAACAAATTTGTAGGGCATAAACAAAACAATCACATTGGTCAAAGTCGGAACAAAGTTGCACTCATCCAAAAGTTGCATCAATTCGCAGGGTAAAGTCGAAATGGACATTGCATGCTTTTTAAGTTGCACAAGTGTGAATGGACTCTTGATTCAAAATGAAATAAACCATAGTGTTCATTCTAAAAATAAGGAGCAAGAGAGTGGGACTTTACATTTTCACTTCCTACACAGGAGTGCCTCATGGTTCCATCCCTGCCCTGGTTAATGCCTGCGTGGGTCGTCCCCGCTGAGTTGTCCGCCACAGCTCCCGGTTGGAGATGCCCTCAGAAGGCTCACGGTGCCCGGCACCATACCATCAATACATGAACTACAGTAAGTAAGCATGCACCGGGTGTGGGGTCTTCTTTACCCTAACCCTGTTCATGTTTATATACATCATACTATTCATATATAATAATTCTATTTTAGATACATCATGCGCTTGCTCCTTACGAGTGTCTCAAAAGCCACGAAACGTGTAGAGCTACCAGATGCCGTGTTTCTACTAATACTTACCCAGACCTTTAAGTCATTATGCAATACCCACCTTTACAGGACTAGTGAGGCCATAGGTCCTGCAGGCACTATTTCGCAATTTATGGTTTTATACAATCTTGCTATTGGTGAACTATGGAATATTATTTTGGTTATATCATGAGATACCAATGTCATTACCATGTTTATTGTTATTACCATGCTCATCGTTTATAATTGATACCAGCGCTACATATATGTATATACTAATCAATACATTTCCTATATGTTCACCAATTTACTCCATTGCAACCATGTGCTTCATGTAAAGTCCCACTCTCTTGCTCTCCACCTTATTTTTTACTTCAACAGGGATGGAAATACACAACCTTACCAGGCCATGGCTTCATTTTAAAGTCCCAAAAAAAAAAAACTCCACTTTATCATAGTGTTCATTCTGCAGACCTTTTGATTTAATAACAGGTTAATTCGCTATTCTCACACAACTGGGTGGGCTCGGAGCCCAGAGCCCACCCTTTTTTGAAGCCTATTAGAGCCTCTGGAATAGTCACTGATGTCAGAGTACAATTAATGTCACACATTAACAAGGCCCTCACCTGGTAATGTCTGCTTAAAGCGGAAGTAAACCCTCCTATCATTTTCAGCCAAGGAAGCTGCCATCTTGGTCTCTGTCTAATCTTCAACTGCCATGATGCTGCACATGTGATCAGTTATGACTCCAGCCATTGGATGGTTCGACAGATTGGTTGAGAGCACAACCAATGTGACAGCTAGCATTCTACGACATGCCGGGAATGTAACTTTTTTTTGAAGCCGTTAAATCGATGGGTTTACTTCAGTTTTAAGTGTTACTAAACCCAGGACCCTGCATTCACTATAGCTGGTCTCCCACAGTACACAGAACATGGAAATGCAATTAATTTAGTAAATATAAACTGCTAAATACCTTCTCTCATCAGCAGTATATAGCAGTCTTGTTACTTCTAACAATGTCTGGCTGAGCACTGATTAAACCTTGTAAGAGGAGTTTTCATTCTCCTCAGATTGTCCTATGAGGCTGCATGACCCCTGACTATGTCTGGACAGTGCGGATTGGCCCTGTGCCGATCACATGCACCCTCCGAAAAAAAAAAAAAAGTCTTTGGAGTGCTGCACAAGATAAATGTGAGGCTCCCTTTAAAACATCCAACAGGGGATTTAGGGTGACATTGAGGTTGCCTCCAACTATCTAAAGGCTGTCTGCGAAATCTGAAAGTTTCTCGAGGCACATCTCAAGGAACCCTACCTGGCCCACATTGGGGGTGTAGATGTTACAACTAGGGAAGCACCAATAGCAGTTTTTTTTTTTTTTTTTTTTTTTACAGCAAGTACGAGTACCGATACTTATGTTTTAGTACTCGCATAGCAAGCAGCTTGCTATGGGGGCACCCGAGCCGAGTCACAGCTCTCGGTGTCCATTCAGACATTAAGCCGCGGCCCGGCCCAGCCCACTTTCTCTTCTCGTTGGCTGACTGACGTTTATTCACAGCAGCGGCAGCCAATAGCGCCTTGCTGCGGTCTCACACAATGAGGAGGGGAGTCACGGGCAGCTGAGACATTCCTACACACTGGATCTGAATGAGGCTCAGCTAAGTATTAGGGGGGCTGATGCACACAGAAGCCTTTTTATCTTAATGCATTAAGATAAAAAAAATAAAAAAAACTTCTGCCTTTACAATCACTTTAAAGAGGAAGTAAATCCTGATGGGTTTTACTTCCCCTTTTGCTAGCTGCTGCAGCCTGCAAATGAAAAGCATAATGGGCTAGTATGCATCGCATACTAGCCCATTATGTGCCACTTACCAGCAAAAGAATCCAGCAATGTCCCCTGTGTGGGCAGCAGCCATCTTCTGGCCCTCTTCCTTCCAGGCTGCGTACTCCGGCTCGGTCATTCGCCGGAGCTGAGCGACGTCACTGCGCACGGGAGCCGCGACTAGCGGCATATGCTAGGGAAGAAACGGCATTTCGTTTTGTTTCTTCCCCACGCATGCGCCATAGATATTTTAGGAGATATTTCCACTACCTATAGGTAAGCCTTATTCTAGGCTTACCTATAGGTAAAAGTCCAAAAAGTGGGTTTACAACCACTTTAAGGCTGATTAGAGCAAATTAGGGGTTAAACAGAGGAACATTTATTTAAAAAAAAAAAAAAAAAAAAAAAAAAAAAACTTACTTGACAGGTTGCTTTAAACTGACTTCATCTGCAGATGGAAGTTCATCCCTTTGATCTGTAGATGAACACAAATATCTTTCTTGGCTAAGCAATGTTGTTGATAAACAATGTCCAGCTTCTTTTTTTGACAGCTACAGTTGCTGGGACATTGTTTACACTTCAGCTGTCAACAGGGAAACCCTACTGACAGCTGAAGTAGTCATCAGTTGTTAAGGACACTGTAGAAGTGCTCCTTAACAACCAGTAATTGACAGTTTTTTTATTTTTTTATTTCAGCTGTCAGTGTGGAATCCCTTTGACTGCTGAAAGAACTGAGCCTGAAAGTGTCGGTTTCAGGTATCGGAGCATTTGCACAAGTACTGATACTCATGCAAATACTTAGTATCGGCACTGATATCGATATCTTAAAAAAAAAAAAAAAAAAGCTTTTTTGACCTTTACATGTAGGGTGTGCAGGAGGGAATGAGATACATTTTTTTTGTCTCTTTGTATGAAATATGTTTAATTCTCTACCTGCACTTTCTGTTCATAGCTATAGCTTTGTCTTCCTTTTCCTATTTATAAATTTAAAACTACATAAAAAAGGAAAAAGTGTTAAGAAAGAATAAAAACAATTGCTTGTTCCAGATATTATAGAAAAGTTACTGATTGTGCACCAAAATGATGTGGATCTTACCTTACTGCCGGCATCAGGTTGTGTCTCAAATTCCTTTTTGGTCTCTAAGATTTTCTTAACAAGACTACCTGTAAAAACAGAAATGTTTGCTATTGCTATAAGTACTGCATATTTTAAATAGATGAAATATACTAGATTGAAATACTATTCCGAGATGAGCATCACAGTCCGGTTTGACTTTTGCGAGATTTAGATTTAGTAAGAAAAAGATAACCATCTCCCCCTAGTGGCTACCAAAATTCCAGCATTAACAGTCCTTGGTGTGATTAAGCACTTGATGTACGGAAGATTTACCCCCTTCCTGACCAGGCCATTTTTTGCGATATGGCACTGCGTTACTTTGACAATTGCGCAGCCATGACGTGCTGTACCCAAATAAAATGTATGTTCTTTTTTTCCCATACATAGAGCTTTCTTTTGGTGGCATTTGATCACCTCTGCGTTTTTTATTTAAAAACTAAAATTTTGAAGAAAAAAAAAGGCAATATTTTTTACTTTATGCTATAAAACATATCCAATATAAAAATTGAAAAAAAAAATCGAATTTCTTCATCAATTTAGGCCAATATGTATTCTGCTACATATTTTTGGTTAAAAAAAATCTCAATAAACGATGGCATATTTTTTATGGGACTGCGATATTGTGGCCGACAATTTGGACATGAACTGACACTTTGAGGTCCAGTGACATTATTACAGTGCTAAAAAAATATGCACTGTCACTGTACTAATGACACTGGCTGGGAAGAGGCTAACATCGGGCCGATCAAAGGGTTAACTATGTGCCTAGCTAATGATTTTGTGTACTGTGGGGGAGGTGCTTTTACTAATGGAAGGCATGGATCCTTGTCCCTGCTTTGCAGGAACACAGGATCAATGCCCTCCCTACTGACAGGCAGATCGCCGTTCTACCTGTGTACTGAACAATTGACAGGTGCTGGTGGACATCGAGTCCACAGTACCCCCTGCTGGGCTCCCACTGTGTGTGATCACAGTGGTAGCCAGGCACCGGCGGCGCTCATCCTACCCAGAGGAGCCGGATCACAGAGACATACGCGATCCGGCGCACAGGTGCCGCCCTGTCGCAGTAAAACTGCTATGGGGTGGACCTGAAGCTGTTAAAATTCATCTTCTGAACATGTTTCATGTAAACCCAGATTTGGAGTGTAACATTTTCAGCACCCACCCACCTACCTCACCCCCCTTTCCCTGCAACACCAGGCTGGGGTTCTTCTCTCTATAGCTGCTGTCACATGTTAAAATGGCATGGCTGTGCAGGCTTCCAAACGCTCCTGCATGTTAGCCTATGTGTCCATACACACATAGGCTTTTAGAGAACTTTAGAAGCAGAGGCATTTAAAAAGGCAGGAAGAAAAACCCACTGCCAGTGCGTAAGGGAGCAGCAGTGTTTTGGCGTTTAGCGCTTGAGCGTTAAGTAATTTCAATGGCCAAAAGAAATTATTCTTCTGGTCAACTAAATTTAGTAACATGTAGGTAAATAGTGTACGACACTGAATTCCTGCGCTAAACAAGTGATTAAAAAAATAATAATTGGTGATAGGAATAACATTAAATATAAATATAAGCGATTACTAACATTAAAGGTTGCTGCTCTCAAAGTGCACGTGCCTTTAAAAATGTGAACAGAATAAGAGTACTACCATACACTATACTAATACATCACCAAATAAATAATAAAAAACTCATATCAAATTTAAAATAATATATAAAGTCCATAAACTCCAGTGAACAAATAAATAAATATATAAAGTTCATGTGAATCCAAGGAGGTTTTTCCAGTGCAACTTCAACTTAAATCGGATGTGCAGTATATAAAACACAATATTTTTTATTTTTGCTAAAATAAATATCCTCAGTTTAGGCCGATATGTACTCGTCCGTATATTGATTGGTTTGCGCGCAAAAGTTATAGCGTCTACAACATAGGGGATAGTTTTATGGCATTTTTATAATTTTTTTTTTTTCTACTAGTAATGGCGGCTATCTGCAATTTATATCGGGACTGCGACATTATGGCGGACACGTCGGACAATTTTGACACATTTTTGGGACCATCAGTGCTATAAAAATGCATTGATTGTAAAAATGTCACCGGCAGGGAAGGGGTTAACATGGAGCCTGGTGCTGATCGTGACCGCCGGGCACTCACATTGGCTCCGTAGACGATCAGGGGGCACCCGCGCGCATCCCTAGTGGCCACAGGGCGAAGCGACGTTACGTAATGTAGTTTCGCCCAGGTGTGCCATTCTGCCGGAGTACAACTGTGGCGGATGGTCAGCAAGTGCCAAGTCCCAAGATAAACATCAGTGCTCCCCTCTGTGTGCCTGGACTCCCATAACAGAAGTTGGATGTGCTTTGAGAGGGTGGCTGGGCTTATTAGTCCCACTGGCTGCATCACTGCAGCTTGCGTTGTCCTCACTGAGCGATCAGAAATCCCGGAATCCCATTGAGAAGTCTGTAAACGTTATGAGGAATGCTGGGTTCTGTGGTCCCACAGGCTGTAACTCCAGCTACAAAAAGGTGTTGTCCTCAACGAACCTCCAGGGATGGGTACAAATGGCAAAAGAAGCTATATAGCGTAATTCTGTGTGTTTATTGTATAAAATGGCAGGTAATCCACTCATATTAAAAACAAAGTAAACCGGAAGTAGCTGGCCGAAAATTATGTCACCACCTATGGTCACCTGGCCGGTTTCGTCCCACGGGCAGTACGAAACCAGTACCGATTCCTGGAAGATCGTTGAGGACAACACCTTTTGTAGCTGGAGTTAAAGCCTGTGGGACTACAGAACCCAGCAGTCCTCATAACGTTTGCACACTTCAACAACTTTCCGGGATGTCTGATGGCTCAGTGACAATGCAAGCTGCAGTGATACAGCCAGTGGGACTACTAATCCCAGCCACCCTCTCAAAGCACATCTGACTTCTGTTATGGGAGTCCAGGATCTCTGGTGAGTGAGAGGGCACACAGAGGGGAGCACGGATTTTGCACTGATGTTTGTCTTGGGACTTTATACTGCACATGCGATTAACTTGAACTTGCACTGGAAAAACCTCCCTGGATTCACATGAACTTTATTATATTTATTTGTTCACTGGAATTTATGGACTTTATATATCGTTATTTTACATGAGGTTTTTAGGATTTATTTGGTGATGTATTAGTATAGTGTATGGTAACGCTCTTATCCTGTTCACTAAATTAATGAACACCCAAGTACTTGACACCTGTAAAAGCACCTAAATGCGTTACACACTTTTACAAGTGGCAGGCATTTTTTCTACCACAATGCTGCTGCTCGGAAGAAAGGCTTGCAGGAGAGTTGGTAAAATGTCCTGTGTGCATGAGGCCCTAAAGTGTCATTAAAAGGTAGAGTAGAGAAGAATTCAAACCCCTGTCAGGTTTTATTGCTGTATGTGCCTCCATTAGGGATTCACCGTCTCTATTTGTTTTGTTTCTCATTCTCATTGAAAGTAAAAAAAAAATCCCAAATTTTGAGTTGACATCAGAAAAGTAATAGAGGGGAAATATTCCAATGGGGACACTTGTTCTGGTTACACCCTGGGATTCCCTCACTTTATAGGGAATTTCTCTCACTTCCTGTTTTGGCTCCTGTGACAGGAAGCAGAGGGAAATCTGACTATCAAGACACAGATGGCAAAAATAACAGACAGGGGTTATAACCCTCCCTTACACTATCCAAAAAGGATAGGTTTCGCCTTTGGTGGTGCTTTAGGATATATGTTTAGGTAAAAAAATAATAATAATACTTATTGAGGATTAGAATGAAGGCCACCGAACACAGCCTATCCCCAACCTGTTCTCAGTCATACCATTGATGCTGTAATGTCGGATATATGATGAAGCTTATTTACTACAGGAGTTGAGAAAGTTCACACAAACTATGTGGATATTGACTTTAATTATCCAATCATGTGCAGATGAAACAACTAAACAGGGATTTTCTTTTCACATCACTGAATAATTTAAGTGGATAGTAACACAAAATTTATTGAAAGAAAATTCTTAAAATCCACCCCAATATGTTTTGTTTTGTCACCTTTTTAAAAAAAATAAAATAAAATAAAAACCTTTGCCTTGGCAGACCAATTCTATTTTAACTGAGCAATTATATTGTATTGTAAGTCACGTATGAATGTTTAATGGATTCAATATTACAATTACAGGGACTGACCACTTAATAGTATCACTCTTACCATGCTTTTCATCCGCAGGGAGGTCTAGCTCTGACTCCTGGAGAGAGAAGACATTAGTCAGTTAATCAATGTGACTAATATGCTGCATTTACCATGTCTCCATGTAGCCCTATTACTAACCATCTCCATTGCAGGCATATCCGACAGCTGAGGAGGCGCTTCCTCCACCACAAATTCGTTATCGTCATCACCGTCATCTTTCTGCTTCTCCACAATTACACTGGATACACCCTTTCCACTGCCAACCCTAAGTGGGAAAAAATAAATATCTGAATTACCTCTACGTCTAAGCACTGCAACATCATAATTACCTTGATATCATATGTATTTGCCAGGATCAAGTTTAGTATCTGTTCTTATCAATTATCGAGAGAGGGAGAAAGCTGGTGCCTGTTATTGAGTGGGGGCGCCGGTGAGTTTTTCCTTCTGATGTAATAAGGTCAGAACACTAGGAGGCTTTTATCCTCCCAAGTTGATTCTGGCCTGGTGCATCAGGCTTGTCCCTGGTTGAAGGCAAGGCTCTCCCTAAGTTCTACTGTCTTTCTGGTAGGGATGGTGCTGCTCTGGTCCGGCGAGGGGCAGGGCTGAGAAAAGCCTGCAGTGTATGTGGCCCTGGAGTGGCAGTCAAGGGGTGCCAGAAATTCTCAGTGGGACAGCTCACTTTGTGAACCAAGGCCGCTACACTATTGCACACTTTTTCACAAATGCCTCCTGGGCCAGGCCTTTTGGCTAGAACTGGAGCAACTTTTATACCTAGCCAAAGGGCCCGCCATTGTATTACACACTGGCACAAAGCAATTAGCCCTTACCCTTTTGAAAAATGTGTGCGTTTGTCATTTTTGCACAACATGTTTACACCTGACTCATCCCGACTAGGGTGTAGGTTTTTTGAGTTGCCCTGAAAAAGTCTTGAGGGGGTGGGGGGGGACGGGACACATGGCCTTTTGGACAGGTTCTCCCACTCCCATGGGGACTCTCTTCAGTGGAGCCCCACCTAGTACTTGGGTAGGCCTTGCTTCGGCTGGCCTCCCGAGGAATGAGGTCTGTACCCCAGTCTCTGTCAGAAGCCTTGCGCCACCAGGAATCAGTACTAGGGTTCTTTCACTTCAGTAAGAACAGTTTGCTGCGCTTAGGGTTGATCAAATTCATGTAAAACATGCAGAACACGCAAAAAATTTGCAGAACAAATGGTTAATAAATTTCCATTAGGTGATGAAATAAAGTGCTTGTGCTTAAAATTGACATCTCCTGTGCAATGGTGTTCAGACTGGGTGCCCCACATAGATGTACACTCACCCTGGATGTTGACCAACTATCGCTAGTATGGTCTTTTAGGCATGTGGGGATACCCCTAGGGAGCCTGTTGAAATGACATCTCTTGCAAGAGTGCACCTCATAAGTATAGATGGAAATGACAAAGGAAAACATTTATTGCGCAATGCCGTAAAACGAGGTTTATTGAATACACAGATTAAAATAGTTCCACTCACATATAAAAGTGCCTTATAGTCCTGGCACCCGGCATGTGTAGCAGGCGATTATTAAGGGCAATCTGCCCTGATAAGGAAATCCACCGTTTGCAGCGTTCTGCTTGATTCCCGGGTAGTTTCGTATGGGCGGAAGAGACGCAATGACGCGATGTAACCGTCAACGTTTCGGCCTATCACAAAGCCATCATCAGGAAGTGGTCAATCTGCCATGTTTGTGTGGGCATTAATACCCTTACTACAAATCTGATTGGTTGGCTCAATGTAAACACCTGCTGCATACTCAGGGAGCATACAAGCTTGAAAGACGTCTACAGTGCGGTCGGCAAGTTCTGAGTGGACGTCCTACGGACGTCCTCCCAGAAACTTGCACCCGCGCGCCCCCTGGGGTGCGCACTCGGGAACATCCGTGACCGCCGGGTCCCGAGGACCCGGCGCATCACGGATCACGGTAAACAGCCGCTGATAGCGGCCGTTTACCATGTGATCGATCCGTCAAATGACGGAGCGATCACATGTACACAAACCGGCGTCACGTCATGACGCCGGTTCCTCCCTCCCCTCTCTGTACCGATCGGTACAGAGAGGAGAGAAGCGGAGAGGGGGAGAGATGGGACCAGCGCTGTGGGCTGGATGTGTAGTGCCCACAGTGCTGGTCAATACACTGCCACCACTGTGCAATGCTCTGCCACCAACCACTGTGCAATGCTCTGCCAATACTGTGCAACACTGTAATACTTTGCCAATACTCTGCAATAATTTTTAACAGAAAAAAAGATTTTTTTTTTTTTACCGAATTTTCAGTATTTTTTGATTTATAGCGCAAAAAATAAAAAACCCAGCGGTGATTAAATACCACCAAAAGAAAGCTGTATTTGTGTGAAAAAAAGGACACAAAATTAATTTGGGTACAGTGTTGCATGACGGAGTAATTGTCATTCAAAGTGTGAGAGCACCGAAAGCTGAAAATTGGTCTGGTTAGGAAGGGGGTTTAACTGCCCAGTGGTCAAGTGGTTAAACAATGTCTAGAGAACTGGGCTAGCAATGATATCTACAAACGAAGATTTTATAAATATATACGTCCATATGGAGAAAAAAGTAAAAAAAAAAAAAATGTAATAAAAAGTTGAAAGTGAAGATACGACGAGTGGGTTATTGAAAAAATACAAGGCCCTCTGCTGGTCACGGGCAGTAAATGAGCTCTTGCTCAACCACATTAAAGAGGCCATCTTGGAGTGATATAATATTACATTAGACATAAAAGTGAAAAAATAAAAAGGTAGATGTTGTGGGACAAATTGCTAAGTGAAAACGAATGATAAAATATTGAATATTAGAATGTGACATATTATATGGTGTTAAATAGATGAGTAGGTGACCCATATGAACACTCACAAGGTTGCATAATAAAATATTTAGAAATTGGATAATAAAACAAGGTTAATAGAAGTAGACGTGGAAATAAAATACCTAACTAGTCATATATAAAAAAATAAAAATAAAATAAAAAAAACTTTACATTTGAACAGTGGTGATTCAAGGTATACAATTACTAAAACAGATTAAAAAAAAAAAAAAAACGAATTACACGGAGGAAAATTTAATACTGATAAAATAAATCGAGCTGTTGCCAACAACAAAACAAAGAACAGAAAAAGAATATGATGTTACCTTCATCACAGGTTTTAATAAACAATTAAAATCTCTGGAACAAAGTATTAAAAAATACTGGCCCATTTTACAGAAGGATCCTATTTTAAACAAAGTACTACCAAGTAAACCTAGATTTATATAATCGAAGGGCACCAGGGGTAAGAACAAGAATAGTAAAAAAACATACCCGACCCCCCACCCCCCCTCAAGAAAACAGCTACCACTATGTTTAATCTAGAAGGGTTTTATAGGTGTGGTAGATGTGGACCCTGTAGAAGCACACAGAGGGCTCCTAGGAAAAGGACATCTTCCACCTCTCATCAAACCCGTAAAAAGAGTACCCCATTAAACCATTCATAACATGTGGTACTAGACGTGTCACCTATGTCCTGGAATGTACATGTGGCTACCAGTACATAGGCAGGACCTCCAGGAAATTAACTAAAAGAATTAGTGAACATATAACGAATATCCGTAGTGGATTTCCTAAACATAGTGTGTCCAACCATTTCAGGATGGTACACAACAAAAGATCCAGCTGGTCTATCATTTTATGCCATTGACACCATCAACAGACCCTGGAGGGGTGCCAATATGATCCAGAAAATATCCCAGAATGAAACTAAATGGATCTTTGAATTACAAACTTTGACACCACTAAGGTTAAATGTAGAATTAGATTTAAATTGCTTCATTACAGATTATTAATTTTAGAGTTCACCTCCATTTATTTTATCAATATTACATTTTCCTCAGTGTAATGAATATTTTTTTAATCTGTTTTAGTAATTATATACCTCAAAATCACCCCTATTCGAATGTAAAGTTTTTTATATATGACTAGTTGGGTATTTTATTTCCACGTCTACTACTATTAACCTTGTTTTATTATCCAATTTCTAAATATTTTTCACCCAACTCATCTATGTAACACCATATAATATGTCTAATATTCAATATTTTATCATCAATTTGTCCCACAACATCTACCTTTTATTTTTTCACTTTTATGTCTAATGTAATATTATATCACTCCACTAGATGGCCTCTTTAATGTGGTCGAGCAAGAGCTCATTTACTGCCATGACCAGCAGAGGGCCTTGTATTTTTTCAGTATTGTTTTCAATATCCCACTCATCCTATCTTCACTTTTGTTGATATCATTGTTAGCCCAGTTCTCTAGACATTGTTTAACCACTTCAATACAGGACACATACACCTTCCTGCTCAGACCAATTTTCAGCTTTCAGTGCTGTCGCACTTTGAATAACAATTGCACGGCCATGCTACATGAGCCATGATTAACACAAATTCATGTCAAAACATGTCAGGGCCGTGGCTACTTGGCGATCTTTAGAGTGAGATACAGGACGCTGACTTTGCTATACATCGATCGGCTGCTATTTGATCGGCTATCAGTGGGAGCAGGGACGAGGAGTGGTGTGCTGACACTGTGCAATCTCGTTTACCCTGGGTCCGCCGTGGCCATCCATTTACCAGTTATTTGATCCTATGGAGTGCTGTGTACAAGTGACTTTTTTATGCTGTGGTTTTTAATCTAACATATGAGTGTAAATGCAGTGATTTTTTGAGATATTAAAACTGTGTGAACATATTACACTATTGGAGATTGTCTGTCTCATTCACATGTGGAGTTGCTTAAAGAGGACAACCTGAGAAGTACATAATCATCCCTTTATTGGAATTTAAAGATCTTTACCTATCAGCCCTGTAGAAAGAGGGTAAAAAGCATTTGCAGCCAAGCACTAGAGTGTAAGGCTTAAACAGCTGGTGAGTTTGTGAAAATAAGGGGATTGAAGTTACAGACACGGCGGTGTGGTGGAGGAGTGTTGCTGGAAATCATTTTTTTTGGAACATCACTTTGAGTGATTCACTGGTCACCATATATAGGCAGATCATATTTGAAGCAGACTTGTTTGTATTATCTGAATTGGACACTTTATGATATATTTTTTTTATATATATATATATATATATATATATATATATATATATATATATATATATATATATATATATATATATATATATATATATATATATATATATATATATATATATATATATATTTTAATTTTTTGCACTTTTCTGCATTTTTTACATGAGTTATTTCTATGTAGTGAGTTATTTATTGTTTTTAAATCACTTATGTCACAGGGTGATTTTGTTTTCTATATAAGTTGTTACATTGCACAGAAGTGTGTCATTTGTATCACTCTATTCATTTATTTTGATACACCACATTTCACTCTATTGTATAGTTTGACTTTACATAGATAGCAGCCAGCGCCGCTCATTCCACACTATAGACTAGGAATATTGCACATTATTCATTTATTTAAGAGTGGCAGCTAATTACTTTATTTATTTTGTTTGAGATTCACACATAAGCGCAGTGGGGATACACAGAGGGTAGGGCGAGCGTGTGTATTATTTTTTTACATGTATAAAATACCTGTAATAATAATTTACCTTTCAGGGACAATGATGTCTGTGCTGGGTTGCCTCTTTACTCTTGGTGGAGCTGGTCGTGCACTTCCAGGTCGAGGGATTCTTCTGCAATACATAGTAGGACAATAAGTTAGCATACTGAGACACATTGATTCTGTTCTTTAGCATTATAGGGAAACTATTGTGTTTTCCGTAAGCACACCAAATGTAGTAGTTGGCGGCTTAGAGGCACAGTGATCAATGTACAATAACGGCGGACTTAACATTCTAAAAGCTGAGATCTAATTCCTGCTGTCTTAAATAACCATACCCCTTTCAGGAACAATTTAACAAGGGAAGCTCAAAATAAAAAAAGGCACATAGATGTCTAGCAGAATAACCAAGCTCTAGTAAGGCGCCCAAAAATCTACTGGTATGGGGAAGAAGTGAAAAAGGCATGAATTAAAAAAGGGCTTATGACAATGCAGAAGTTTTAAGGAAAATTGCCCAACTAAAAGGGGTTGTACTTATATCGGCACTTGGTCACATAGTACAAAAAGACTTGTAAATTCTAACTATACTATCTGTAAATCAAGCAGTACAATCAGCAACCACTAAATTAGTTCCAAAATAAAATTAAACTAGTCATGTAAAAAGTTTTTTTTTTTTTTTTTTTGAAAAACACTTTAAGCAAACTGGCAGATTTTACAATCATTTGGAAGTACTACTAAGCAGGAAGCAGTGACTGTATATGTAATAGGCCAATAAAGCTGCCTCCACATACAAATACTCATAATATTGATGTACAGAACAATTCTGCTATGAACCTCAGAAACCAATCTGAGTGTAGGCAAATGGAGAGTCAGTACCTGGTTAACTGCAGCTGATGATAATCACACTTTCTCATGTACCACATCTCATAAAAGCCCATGCCAGTCATAGAACACAAGTCAAACAGGATTTAATGTTTTTTCAGTTTGAACTGGCAAGCCACATGTGGTATTTTCTTTTATTTCCTGGCACGCGTTAAATATGACAGCTTACCAGCACCCAGTTTGCCGTGGATCGGTGTCATGAGTTACCAAGATGCGGCCAGGCTGGCCACCAGCACCATATAAACAATTGATGATCTAGGGCAGTATTCATGGCATAATTCCTTGCTATGGTGTTGGCAGCTGGCCATCCTCCCCATGGCAACCCAATGATGCTGATCCAGGGCAGGCGACATGCAGGACTGCCCCCAGCATTTAGGAGAGGACGGAAGTTCGGTTTCTCCAGACCTGCTCCGCCTTCCAACATTTGCTGCACTGCTAGAACCCAGAGTGGGGCTCTGAAGTGATCAGAAGACTTGTGATGGGAGACCATAATACATAGGTGTGACTCTGATGTTATGGGGAGGGGGGCTTTTGATGTGAAGTTAATTTCATGAAGGCAGTTGTGTGCATCATTCCGGGCTTAAGTTTCTCATTGATAAATAACATTTAGGTTTCTTACAGTTTAAACTGGAGTGCCTCAGGATTTTGTATACAAAAGGTGCAATTAAAAAATGCTGGCTTAATGCATGTTACCAACATCCCTATTTTCTTAAGTTTTAGCACACAAGAGCTATTACACTCAGGCTGTATACTTAAAATAAATTCAGGTCCAAAAAATTATACCCAAATCACATGTTCCTGGAAATGGCTACAAGGTGAAGAGACGATCAAGAAATATGTTGCCAGCACACCAAGGATCTCCAAAAAAGCATCCAATCGGTTTAATAAAATAATTACATTCCAGCTTATAGTGAGGTTTTGGAGCCGCGCAGGGTCCCTTCTTTGTGCAGGTGACCCTTTTTTTTTTTTTTTTTTTTTTACATGCCTGAAGAAGGGGTCCTGTGTGGCTTTGAAACGTCACCACTTTATGCTTGGATACAATCATTTTAATAAACTGTTTGGATGCTAATTTGGACATCTTTGGTGTACTTGACACCATATCTCTTAATTTTTATAATAAACTCAGACACACAGCACAAGACCAACAAAAAAAAAAAATCTAATTTTTATGTAGAACGCCATTACCTTTGAGCAGAAAGGTTTGTTCGCCCATCAGAAGCTTCATCTTCATTAATCTTTGCCTCCGTGTCTCTTCCCTCTAAATAAAATAAAAACTAGGTCACAAAATATGTCAACAGATTATAACCCCCACTGATCATGGAAAGCAATCACAGAGCTTCACATTTTCCAGCTGTTTTTATGTTACAGCCTTATTCCAAAATGTATTAAATTCATTATTTTCCTCAAAATTCTACAATACCCCATAATGACAACGTGAAAGAAGTTTGTTTGAAATCTTTGCAAATTTATTAAAGTGGAACTCCTTGCTTGCTGTTTAACCACTTCAATACAGGGCACTTTCGCACATTCCTGCCCAGGCCAATTTTCAGCATTCAGTGCTGTCACTTTTTAAATGACAATTGCGTGGCCATGCTACACTGTACCCAATACATTTGATCACCTTTGCGGTTTTAATTTTTTGCTAAACGAATAAAAAAAAAAAAAAAAAAAAAAAAGGACCGAAAATTTTGAAAAAAGAAAATATATTAAAAAAAAAAAAAAAAAAAAAAGGTTTTCTTAGTTTTTGTTATAAAATTTTGTAAATAAGTAAGTTTTCTCCTTCACTGTTGGGCACTGATAAGCGGCACTGATAAGGCAGCACCAATAGGCAGTACTTATATGCGGCACTGATGGGCATTGATAGGTGGCACTGTTGGGCACTCAGAGGTGGCACTGATAAGCGACACTGATGGGCACTGAAAGGCTGCACTGATGGGTACTTATGGGTGGCACTGATAGATCGGTACTTGCCGATAAAAAAAAAAAAAAAAAAAAAAAAAAAAAAAAAAAGGTATTGGTGTGACCCTAGGTTTTCTGATTTCATCATAGAGACAATGGGCACTGAAAGGCAGCACTGATGGGCACTGGCTGGCATTTTTCATTGGCAGTGATTGGCCCTTCCCTGGTGGTCTAGGGTGGCATACCTGGTGGTCGAGTGTGGTGGCCATCCCTGGTGGTCCTGGCGGCATCCTGCTAGTCCTGGGCGGGCATCCGAGGGGGGGCAGCGCTGATAAACAATTAGCACAGACCCCGCCCTGTCAGGAGAGTATCCTATCGGCTCTCTTCTACTCGCTTCTGTCAGACGCGAGTGAGGAAAAGCCAATCAACGGCTCTTCCTGTTTACATTGTGATCAGCCATGATTGGACACGGCTGATCAGGTGGTAAAGAGTCTCAATCAGAGACTCTTTACCTAGATCGGAGTTGCAGTGTGTCAGACTAACACCCCGCTACAACAATCACCGTGATGCGTGCCCCCGGGGATGCGCAGCGGCTTGATATCCTGAGAGCGTCATATGACGTCCGGTCAGGATATTGCAACTACTTTGCTGCCATCATTTTGCTATACGGCGGGCGGCAAGTGGTTAAAATCTTCAAAATGTATTGATTCTCCATAAAAGACACAGTGACACACAGCAGATATACACACGTTTCAGGCCTAATTTGAGGAGTGCTGCAGAGATGGTTCTTCTGAAAGGTTCTCCTTTTTCCACAGAGAAACACTGGAGGTCTGTCTGAGTGACTATCGGTTCTTGGTCACCTCCCTGACTAAGGTCCTTCTCCCCTGATCGCTCAGTTTGGCCAGGCGGTCCGCTCTAGGAAGAGTCCTGGTAGTTCCAAACTTCTTCCATTTACGGATGATGGAGGTCACTGTGCTCATTGGGACCTTCAATGCTGCAGAAAATTGTATGTACCCTTCCCCAGATCTGTGCCTCGATACAATCCTGTCTCGGAGGTCTACAGACAATTCCTTGGACTTCATGGCTTGGTTTGTGCTCTGACATGCACTGTTAACTGTGGGACCTTATATAGACAGGTATGTGCCTTTCCAAATCATGTTCAATCAACTGAATTCCAATCAAGTTGTAGAAACATCTCAGGGACTATCAGTGAAAACAGGATGCACCTGAGCTCAATTTTAAATGTTATGACAAAGGCTGTGAATACCTCTGTACATGTGATTTTTTCCTTTTTTTTAACTTTTAATAAATTTGCAAATATTTCCAACAAACTTCTTTCACGTTGTCATTATGGAGTATTGTTTGTAGAATTTTAAGGGAAAATAATGAATTTAATCCATTTTGGAATAAGGCTGTAACATAACAAAACGTGGAAAAAGTGAAGCGGTGTGAATGCTTTCCAGATGCACTGAACATACAGGAAACAAAGACTACTAGTTGCAAACACCATGGAAACCCACTGTGAAAAAAAAAATCTGGCTCCTAATTATCAGGTTTTAGAAGCGTTACAAACAAAAATCCTGTGACGCTGTTCCCTTCGGTTTTGCTGTACATTTGCTTTGCATTGCCCTGATTATGTAGAAAGATTATTCTCATACCCCTCCTCCCATGCATAGATATGTATATCTCAGGGAAAGAGACAGCATATAATGACAGACAAGAGACTGTAATCCTTTCTAGAGGAAAGACCTGCTTTTGGCTACACAGCAATTTTTAATTTAAGATGGGTTTCTGTAAGGATGCACTGATACGGATACCGATACCAATACCGAGTATTTGCACAAGTATGCTCCGATACCCGAAACTGATACTTTGTGGTGCCATTTGCGCCCATACAAAATGAATGGGCTCAAATCACACTGAAAAGAATCGCATGCAATTTGAACAGAAATGCGGTGTAATGCCTGTCTGAATCAAATGTGTTTTCCCACATTGCAAGACCGCGCAATTGTCAGTTAAAGCGACGCAGTGCAGAATTGCAAAAAGTGCTCTGGTCAGGAAGGGGATAAAATCTTCCGGGGGTGAAGTGGTTTTAAAGATCTCCATGAAATATACAAAGTGAAAAAACTAATTTTTACTAATTTTTCATTGACAGTTTAATAAATAGCATAGTAATGAATGTTCTTACCACCATCACTAGCAGAATCCGCTGCTGCAAGGCAAAAAGAGCAAACATTAGAACAATGCACACCTCAATTTGCAATAAGTCTGGGAAGCATCTCATCTGCATAATATGTTGTCAGTAAAGATAAAGGACCACAATTATTAGAATAGTACAATAGTATTGTCCTTTTTATTCATGTATACAAGTTGCCATTACCTATCTGTTCAGCACTACCCCTTTCCCTAAGCTTCTCTTTTGCTTTGGGAATTAATCTCTTTAATCTCCTCATGAAGCATGGAGACATGTGCCCTCTCCTGAAGACACAACGACAGCGGCAGATGCCACACAGCTTGTAAATACAAGAAGGTCAATTATAAAGATTCTTGCTCAGTCAAAGAAATACAAGGAGTATGATGGCACTGCAAAGGGTTTACTTTCAAGCATCAGTTTAGAGCAGCCTGAACAACACAAATACTGTACTGTATTTTGTACGCCTTATACTTTTGAATTTCTGTATTAATGTACATTGCTGTATTATATCTGCCTCTATATCCAAAAGCCACTGTAAGTGCCATTCCCAACATCAAACTACATACTGCTCTTTAGTAGATGCAGAATGTAGAATATTCACTTTATTTTTCACCACTCACTTAAAATATTTGTCCTGGGCAAACCGTTAACTAGTCTGATCTCCAAGTAATCTGACTTGGGCAATGCTGCAGTCTTATGCAGCGTACACACGATTGGACATTCCGACAACAAAACCGTGGATTTATTTCCGACGGATGTTGGCTCAAACTTGTCTTACATACACACGGTCACACAAAAGTTGTCGAAAATTCCGAACGCCAAGAACGCGGTGACGCACAACACGTACGACGAGCCGAGAAAAATGAAGTTCGATAGCCAGTGCGGCTCTTCTGCTTGATTCCCAGCATGTGTGGAATTTTGTGCATCAGAATTGTGTACACACAATCGGAATTTCAGACAATGGATTTTGTTGTCGGAAATTCCAACAGCAAATGTCTGATGGAGCCTACACACGGTCGGAATTACCAACAAGCTCACATGTTATCGAAAATTCTGACCGCGTATACGCGGCATTACTGTGTAAATCTCAAAAAGGTGCAAAGCTCTCTCCAAAGTGAAAGTAAAACTGCAGCAGAGAAAGATCAGATCCCCTCCCCAGCTAGACAGAGCTGTCCTATGAGCAGAGCTGTGTAGATCTAAGAAGTGGATGGACAGAAATACAATCATCCTGCAGCTAAAACCGCTTCTATGAATTTCAGCTTTAATTGTGATTTAGACAAGTGGTGGTAAGAAATATATATTAGTTATCAGACATCCTTCCACACAAGGCAAGTTACTAGGGCTCTCTTTTAAATCTCATCGTTTTTAGGGCTAGTATTATACCTAAAAATGTTGCTGTATTTGAGGTTCTCTAAGCTCTGCCTGCTGTATAAGTGAACTTAAATGCGAAAGAAGGAAAGCAAGCAAAACAAAATAATTTAACAGCAAATTAAATGTTAGCATGTTTGATAACTTGTACCAGAACAATAAAATAGCTGCTACACATGATGCCTCTGCATTTTAGTACTGCAAATACGCTGCACTTGTGTAGATACGCGGCATTGCCTATTCTATACTTCTCAAAGTAGGCACCACAGCAGGACTCAAAAGTTTACATCCGGGAACTTAAAATGTTGAGTTTCTCATGTACTTTATGTATCTAAAATGATTTATGAAAATGCATTCACAGAACTGCCAGGAAAAACCTGAACAATGAACATACTGCTACAGGTTCTTGAGCACGACATCTGTGTGTAATTTATTTCTCTCTCATGCCTTAGTTCTCAGGTGAAGCAGAACAGTCACTGTTAAAGGGAGTAGAACCTATAAAGCTAATGCTAAATCACCATTTACAAGAGCACTCAGGAAGATGGTAAAATAATCAAGAGGTATGATGCAAAATAATGAGGCTTTCTTACATAGAAATGTGAAGTTCTGCACTTTAGTAAAAGACCTAATGCTGAAGTCACAGACAAAAGACAATTGCAGAAGTTCGTAAACTCCTTGTCTATTATATATTATTATGCAGTATTTAAAAACGGCACAGTTCCCGAATCTGGCTCAGAACTTTAACCTACTGGTATTCACCAATCAGCCATAACATTACCACTGACGGAATGCCACCAATGACAGGTGACTAAAATTGATTATCTCATTACAATGGCATCTGAATGTGGGTGGCAAGTGAACATGTGCTTGAAGTTGAGGTGTTAAAAGCAGAAACACATAGCCACGTGTAAGGATCTGAGCGACTTTGACAAGGGCTAAATTGTAATAGCTAGATGACTGGGTCAGAGCATCTCCAAAACTGCAGCTCTTCTGGGATGTTCTCTCTCTGCAGTGATCAGGACCTACCAAAAGTGGTCTAAGGCAGTGGTCATCAACCCTGTCCTCAGGCCCACTAACAGGCCAGGTTTTATGTATTACCTTGGGGAGATGCAGACTACAATACTGCAATCACTGAGCAGCAAATGATAACACCTGTAATGTATTTCAGTTATCTTGCAAACCTGGCCTGTTAGTGGGCCGTGAGGACAGGGTTAATGACCATTGCTCTAAGGAATGTAAACTGGCAAACCAGCGACAGGGTCACAGACGACCATATATGTGGGAAGGGAAGGCCGGGCCGTGTAATCCAATCCAATAGAAGAGCTGGGCAAGGGTGCCCATGCGCATCTCCTTTCTTCTTAGAAAGATAGCTTTCTAAGAAGAAAGCTTAGATAGCTTTTTTAAGTTTTGTATGGTTTTGAATGGAGTGCAGTGGGTTTAGAACACCTGTCAGTTTTTATTGCTGTCTGTGCCCTGTTAAGGAGATACAACCCTTCCTGTTTGTCCTGTTTACCATTATCATTGAAAGTGAAAGTAAAAGAAAATCCCAAATTGTGGGTTGTCCCCTGAAAAGTAATGGAAGGTAAATCTTCCATTGGGGACACTAGTTCTGGTGACCTGGGGGTCCCCAAAGAATTCCCTTAATTTGGCTATGTTTGGCCTGTTTGGCTATACCTTTATGTATTCTATCCATGAAGGTGAAACAATTTCTGCGTGCACCCAACCCCGCCCCCCAATCCTTACCTGAGCTTCCTCCGATCCAGCAATGTTCACGATAGCCTCGCTGTCCCCACTCTCCCTCCTCAGCCAGTGAGCCAATGAGGATGTGTCGCGAAGTTTAAGATTTCAGTTTCAAGTGTTTGCAGCTCTTGGTGTGAAGTCTTTCCAGCTGTGCACTTAAAGAGGAGGTCCAGCCCCCCCATGAAAAAAAATAAAAAAGTCAGCAGCTATTAGGACACTTACCTGTCTGGGAATCCAGCGATGTCGGCACCCCAGCCGATGTTTCCATCGGCTCTTGGGTGCTGCTGCCATTGTCTGCAAGGGAAAGCAGTAGTGAAGCCTTGAGGCTTCACAGCCGGTTCCCTGTTGCGCATGCTCTTTGTGAATGGCCCGGCAGCGGGGGAAGGAGGAGGGAGGCCCAACTTCTGGTGGAAGGAAGAGGGGGGCCCAACTTTTGGGGGAACTCGCTGCAGCGATCTCCCGGAAGTGGGGACGGGTACCTGTCAAAACCAGGTACATGCTCTCCCAAAAAAGGTGCCAAAAAGTTACACGGGGGAGGGGGGGGGGGGGGTGGTTGAGGCAGATAAGAGGAGCTTCCCCTTTTGGGTGAAACTTCGCTTTAAGCACTGCTGTTACCTTAAAAACATTTAGGCTAAGTGAGGTTTACTTTATCAATGGAGAGAACAAACAATGCACCGGCACAACACAGGGAAAGTATGTGTTTTCAACAGTGTTCGCTATAACCTTCTGATTCATGAAGAATAAAATTTTAAATTCTCTCTAGCAGCTGATGAGCTGACAACAATGAAGGCTCATCAACACGTGACAGTTAATTAATACCATTTATCCCATTGCTGACACACTTCTGTGCTTTACAGCACAGTAGTTTCAGTGCACTGAAAATCAAGACTGTCAAGCTCCTTAACCACTAGCCGACCGCCCACTGTCAAATGACGGTGGAGCGGTGCGGCTCTTGTGGCGGGACGCCGTCATATGACGTCGTCTACAATTTGGCCACTGTGGGGCGCACGCGCGCGCCCGCCGCGTAGCTGGGGCCCCGGTGCGTGTGCCCGGCGGTCGCGATGACTGCCAGGCACCCGCGATTGCCCGGGAATCGAGCAGGACGTGGATCTGTGTGTGTAAACACACAGATCCACGTCCTGTCAGAGGAGAGGAGACCGATGGTGTGTCCCTTGTACATAGGGACACCGATCGGTCCCCTCCCCCAGTCAGTCCCCTCCCCCCACAGTAAGAATCACCAAGATAGGGTACACATTAACCCCTGCAGCGCCCCCTAGTGTTAACCCCTTCGCTGCCAGTCACATTTATACAGTAATCAATGCATTTTTATAGCACGGATCGCTGTATAAATGTGAATGGTCCCAAAAATGTGTCAAAAGTGTCCGAAGTGTCCGCCGCAATGTCGCAGTCATGATAAAAATCGCAGATCGCCGCCATTACTAGTAAAAAAAAAATAATAATAAAAATGCTATAAATCTATCCCCTATTTTGTAGACGCTATAACTTTTGCGCAAACCAATCAATATACGCTTATTGCGATTTTTTTTACCAAAAATATGTAGAAGAATATGTATCGGCCTAAACTGAGGAAAAAATTTGTTTAAAAAAAAAAAAAAAAAAAATTGGATATTTATTATAATAAAAAGTAAAAAATATTATGTTTTTTCAAACTTGTCCCTCTTCTTTTGTTTATAGCGCAAGAAATAAAAAACGCAGAGGTGATCAAATACCACCAAAATAAACCTCTATCTGTGGGGAAAAAATTATAAAAAATGTATTTGGGTACAGCGTTGCATGACCGCGCAATTGTCATTCAAAATGCGACAGCGCTGAAAGCTGAAAAATGGCTTGGTCAGGAAGGAGGTGTCCGTGCCTGGTAGGCAAGTAGTTAAAGAGATTGTAAAGGCTGATATTTTATTTTCATACCTACCTGAACTATGCAATTGTTCTGCACAGAGCAGCCCTGATCCTCTGATTTTCGGGTTCCCCCCATCAGCACTTCAGGCACCAAGCCAACACCCCCCCATCCAGCTGGGTGCCCACTATAGCAAGCTGCTATGGGGGCATTCCTGTGGGCTCGGCCCCGCCCCCTCCCACTGCTGTCTGAGACAACGAGGAGGGAGAGAGCCAAGAGAGCCTCTGCTCCAGTGAAGGGAAGTATAAGTCAGGGTCTGGGGGCTACATACAGAATAGATTTTTTTACCTTAATGCAGAGAATGAATTAAAGGTAAAGACCTTCAGCCTTTACAACCACTTTAAAAAATTGTTTTGTTTAACAAATAAAACATTGCATTTTTCTGCACACCACCGAACATGTATGGTGTGAACAGGGAACATAGAAAACAATTTTTCTATGTGCCCTATTTACACCACACACAACTGCAAGGGACATGATATGAACAAGCTCTTATTCTCACCTTCTCCACCGAGTTTGGCTGGCTTTCGTTCTCGTAGTTTTGAGGCAGATGGCCGAGATGCTTTGGATGAAACGGACTGTTAAAAAATAAAAAAAAAGACACATTTAAAGTTTCTATGCAATTTAACTATGCACCCCCATGTAATAAATTATATAAACCCATATTAAATTTGGAGTGAAAAAAAAAAATGCACTATCCTGATCCATTTCCAACAAATCATATTTCAGCTTTTCTGTTTCCAATGCAAGGTATAGAGTTTAGGCTAAGCCTTTGATTGATTTGTCTGCACTAAAAATACCACACTTTTTCCAGTGTTATACAGAGATAAGAACCGAAAACATTAATGTAGCACTGAGATTTTGTAACTTCCATCAGTAAAAACTAAACATGTTCTTTTAAAGGCCATTATATGAGGTACAGAAAGCACAACACTGTTAACTTGATACCTGTCTCTCCTCTCTTGCAGAGATGTCCGCGGTTTTCTTTGTAGACTCCTCTGATGTTTTAGGCTGTTAAAAGAGAAATTAGGTCTTAGAACTGTGGAAAGTATGCTTCTGAGCTAATGATGGATATATTATTTTGCACAAAGCCAGACAGCTTTTGATACTCTTTGATCTGCAAACAGTGATGTAGATGTAGAGGATGACCTTACAATTCTATTAATGACACCATGCTGAGTGCAGCAACCCACAGAAACTGGTCTATACCAAAGAAATATGCATTTTAATTGCTTTAATAAAATGAACTTAAAAGTAAGCCTATTATAGTTAGCCCTGAAAGTCATATTATTATGCCTATGGTTTTATATAAATAATCCAAAATCATTATGCATGGCAGGATGAGAGCTTAGCAATGCACTGCAGTTCACCTGTAGTATTACCTTTCGTTCTGATCTCATTTCTTCCTCTGGTTTTTCTTCTCTCTCCGCTTTATGCTCATTATCCCTTACACGTTCTTTTCTCCTTTCCGAATCCCGTTCTCGTCTTCGCTCCTTATCCTGTTCACGCGTTCTTGTCCTCTCATCCCTGTTATGGTCACCACGTTCTTTGTCTCTTTCACGACTGCGATCTTCAAGATCTCCCTCTTTTTCCAGGTTTCGCTCCTTCTCATGTTCTCTCCCTCTGTCTCTTACTTTTTCTTTATCTCTTGTTCGGTCCCTCTCTTTTCCATGGCTCCCTTCACTTCGTCTTTCTCTGTCCCTAACTTTCTCTTTATTTCTGTCAGTTTCTGGCCGGGGTTCTTTTACTCTGTTTTTCTCTCTATCATTTTTTTCTCCTCGCAATCCATCTTTCTCCGTCTCTCCCACTCTTTCCCGTTCCTTCTTTTTTTCTCTCTCAGAATGTTTTCTTTCCTCATCTTTCATCTGTCTGTCTTTTCTGTCTCTGCTTCCGCTTCTTTCCCTGATTTCAGACTCCCTCCTGTCCTAAAACCCCCAAAAAATAAGACAGCATTAGCTTTCATCAGTCAACATTTTATGATAAAAAAAATAAAAAATGGCATCAAAAGAGGACAAGTTCAATAAATTCATAACATACACCTGTGTTCTATCAATTAGGGTTATGTCAGAATCACTGCTGCGACTGATATTCCAATGTTACAATAAGAAGGGGCGGGGGGTTTTAGGACTTTAAATGAGGTGTGTGGGATCACACAGCTCCATCCCTATCTATATGCAAGAAAAAGAGGTTTGGGACTTTAAAATGAGGTAGATCTAGCATGGCTAAAAGATGAGTCAATGTAACAAGACATGTTTTATTCATTAAAAAAAGTGACATGGCAAAATGAGTACATACATAGTAAATAAGCATAACAATCACATATTATTGACCAGATATTCATAAAAACTATCATAGCAATTTGGAGATGACATATTGAGGTATCGGACAATTGTCCATAGTAAAGAATCGCTTAAAAAGCAGCACAATGGGGTAGCTTGGGAGTGGATGAAATAAAACCATCCAAAAAGAAAATGGTGCGTCAAAATTGGCCCAACGCACGTTTCGTGGTTTCCTACCACATGATCAGGGGCGAGTGCACCAATGTCTGTAAAAAAGCATAAATAAACAATATGGTCCAAAGTTACTCCCAAACACAAGGGAGACTATATATGTAAAGGAGGGAAGAAATACACTCATGGCGCATCAGCGACACGCCTCCCCATGCCATGCACATGGGCATCCTGTTCCTGGCGTAAGTGGCAATTCAATCATGTCCAGCACATGGGACGATGTGTGTAACTGTCATGGGCGGCAGGAGGGCCTTTCCCCCTTTTTTTGCTGTGCCAGCGTGACGCTTGGAAGAGCCCATTTGGTCATGCTGAGCACATAAGGATCCCAATTTCACTCTGCTAACTCTCTTGGTAGCACCCCCAGCAGCATACTTCACAGATCTGTGGATCATGGTTCTCTGTCACAGCTTTAGGTAATCACCTGGCTGGGCTTTCTGCTTGTGCTTTTCAGTGTTTGATTGAAGACAGCATTTGCTGTCCATCATTTTTTCACTATCCTCTGTACTCTTCCTTTCTCTATGAGCAGGTATGCCCCCTTTTTTCACTATTTTCACACTTCATTTGTATCTTGGTGCTGGGCTCCGTTTATTGTTCAATAATATAATACACCTTCATTTACTCATAGTCTACCTGATTAATTCACTTTTACAGCGTTGGAGCCCAAAAGGTTTCCTTTTTGACCACTGGTTTCCTTTTCTCTGGGGTTCATTGTGTGCGTCCGGCTCTCCTGCGGGCCCCTTCCTCAGCTACCGGGATGAACATTTCAAGCAGCCACCAGTTTTCATGTTCACATGGTCTAGACTTAATTGACATGTAACTACTTAGTGGGATGAGTTTATTTCTCCCCTCCTTCACATATATAGTCTCCCTTGTGTTTGGGTGTAACTTTGGACCATATCATTTATTTATGCTTTTTTACAGACATTAGGGCACTCGCCCCTCATGATGTGGTAGGAAACCATGAAACGTGCGTCGTGCCAATTTTGTTGGACCATTTTCTTTTTAGATGGATTTATTTCATCCACTTCCAAGCTACCCCACCATGCTGCTTTTTAAGCGATTCTTTACTATGGACAATTGTCCAATACCTCAATATGTCATCTCCAAGTTGCTATGATTGTTTTTATGAATATCTGGTCAATAATATGTGATTGTTATGCTTATTTACTATGTATGTACTAATATTGCCATGTCATGTTTTTCTAATGAATAAAACATGTCTCGTTACATTGACTCATATTTTAGCCATGCTAGATCTACCTCATTTAAAGTCCCAAACCCTCTTTTTCTTGGATATTACAATGCTAAAAAAACAACCAATCAAAACTTGTTTTTGATTCTCAAATCATAAAGCAAAATGCAAATCACAAGGTAAAATGTTTTTCATTAGTTTTGAATAGAACTCTGTTACGTTTTTACTGCTGCATGTCCCCTCTAGGAAGAGTTACCCATTTATTGGTTTTGGTTATTACTGTCGCCAAGTCTGGAATTTAGGGAAAATCCTATAATTTAAAGGGTTGTCATGAGATGGGGGGAGGGGGAGATTAATCACAAATGTTCATGTGACATCTTTCTAGGCTGGGCATCCCCCTCCTATTTCCTGTTGTGCCTCTAGTACAGAGGTGAATGGAACTCTCCCCAGTAGTACACAGACACCAAAAAAAAATAACTGGGGGTTTTAACCCTTCCATACTCTATCGAAAACAAAAAAAATTCTGGCTACATATACACTTCAAATAAAACCCCTCAAACCCACTCCCTGTTGTACTCTGGGCAATCTATGGTGCCTTTACCCACCACGCCTACCCTTGCCACAATTCCTTGAAAATCCTGTTTCCTTCTGTGTATGGGATTAAAGATATATACTTCCAAGCCTTCCTCATACTTGCAAGCATTGGGAGCCAAACTGCCAATCACACTTGGTGCCTACCCAGTCAGTAAGACACTGACCTGGAAAAAGTGATCTTGGATCTCAGCAGCTTGTTTGCATAAAGTCAATAAGCAGTGAAGTGAGAGTGACAGTTCCGTTGTCTGCACCTTAAAAAATATCAGCAATTGCAGCTCCACTATTTAGTTTCTGTTAGGTTCCCATTGATGTGTATACACTATATTTAGTGTAAATACACTATACACTTTAAGCTAGCTATACTAGCCACACTATAGCCTAATATAAGGGCAGCAAGTGTGCATCAGCAAGTGTGCATCAGCAAGTGTGCATGCCTACCTCTTTCTCCCTCTGGCTCCTTCGTTCTTCATCTTTTGCTTCTCTGTTTTCCTTATCTTGAGACTTGGTGTTTGATGGAGGCTTCCCTTTAGATTCCAGTTTTTCTCCTGACAAAACCCTCTTCACAGCATCATCACTGGATAACTAGATATAAAATTAAGAATTTCATTAAGAAACCCTAGTAGGGCATTTTGTAAAGAGTACAAAGAGAAAAAAAGTTAAAAGGTGTCACTAACAGAAACCGTATTCTCACCTATTTTTCTCAAGCAGGTCTTTGATTTAAAGCGGTAGTAAATTGCAGGGGATTTAAAAATAAAAATAAAAATCCCTGCAAGACAATGTCATAATGTGCTAGTATGCATTGCAAAGCGCTCTAGCACTGCAATGTTACAGCTGAGACGGCTGACATCTTCCCCTGGTCTTTCTTCTGGGTCTGTGGCCTCCAGCTAAGAGTCACTGTTTCCGGCACACGCTCTGAAGGTCCGGCACTGTAAGCCAGACCTTCAGAGCGCATGCGCCTGTGATGTCATCGGCTGTAGGCACTCTGAATATCTCCTAAACTGTCCAAGTTTAAGAGGTATTCACAGTACCTACAGGTAAGTCTTATTTTAGGCTTACCTGTAGGTACAAGTGGTAGTACAGAGTTTACTTCCACTTTAAAGCTAATAAGAGGCTGGTTGCCATGACCAATACATGCACATTTCCTTCACTTCCTTCCTGAAAACATATCAGCTAAAGTTTGGATTACGAATATGAAAACAAGCTTGTTTAATAAGACACATACTTTATTCAAACAGCATTTCCCTATGGCCTGAAGGAACTCATTCGTCTTCTCTGGTTCATGTCCCGCCACAATTCGAGCTGGCTTCACAGACAAAGGTTCTCCAGTCACCAAAACAACCACATCGATTGCTTTCTGTAAGAAGCTGATTTTGGAATCCTTCTCCTATGGGTTACAAACAAACATACCAATAAAAAAAATAAAAATTATGCATGCTTTAAAGTATATGTGAACCCTCACCTTGTATAGCAACCCACATTCATTTTAAGGCCTCTTGCACATGATACTCTCGTTTTACCATCTACTTTTGTATGTATTTGCACGTATTTACAAGCATTTTCGCGCATACGCGTTCATACATTTTCCCTCGCATTCTCTTTCTGCACAATATATAAATGAGCTTTTGTGTGCATGAGGCACAAATTACTGACCAAAAAAGCTGATTTTTATAAAAAAAAAAAAAAATACTGAGGAATGCACATCGCTCGTTTACACGCCTGTGTGCATAGGCACATTACAATTAATGGGCTGTATTTTAGCTCATTAAAAAAAAGCTGTACTGGGCTTTTTTACGCTGCAGTGTGCAAGAGGCCTAAAACAGAAATGAAAGGCAGAACATTTGTGTGTGTGTGTGTGTGTGTATATATATATACAGGGGGTCCCCTACTTACAAACATCCGACTTACAAACGACTTACAAACGACTCCTACTTACAAACGGAGGGAGACAACAGGAAGTGAGAGGAAATCTACCCCTAGGAAGGTATAAGGGGGCTACTTATAATGATATACCATTTTGATAGGGGTTGAAATGAATATGCTTAACTTTCAGCTTTTGAACAAAACTGTTGTAAGTATATTCTGCAGAAAAACGGTTTTGACCAGTATGTTGACATATTAGGATGCATCTGTGTTGTGGTTTCTAACTCTGTACTTCACCAGAGGATATGAAACTAGCTAAGCAATGACTTAGGAGTTTCTTGTGGTCAAGTCAGCAGGTGTGAACTAACTGTCATACACTAACCTTTGCCCCATATTCCATATTTCAAACTGAAGACTGTCACATGACAAGAAGTTGTTAATGTATGCATATGTATATGAGTCTGATTGGTTCTTGGGAGAGCTGTCCCCTCCCTCTGCATTTCCCATAAAAGAGGAACGTATTGTCTATTAAACTTTGTAACCATCCTTCACGTACCATTGAGTGTATGTGTGATGTTTATCCACCGGTGAATTGGGACCTCCGCTTCTACCATCTCTGGCCTAGGCATTTAGAATACAAGAAGAAAGACGTGTACCTTACAACTGGTGTCAGAAGTGGGATATCTTGTGACAGGTAAGTGATTTTGCCCTTTTTACCTTTTAAGGTGAATAGGTGTAAATGCTTACGCTGTCCAGATCATCGCCACGAATTTAGTTTAAAGAGGTTATTGTGCCTTCGCGGCGGACTAGGCTGGTCCCCCGGGAGGTTAGGTTGTTGTGCCTTCGCGGGGGACTAGGTCGGTCCCCCGGGAGGTTAAAAGGACACGCAGGTAGTTACGTAGGTTATTTGGGTATTTAAAGAGAGTCCGACTAGGTTGGTCTGACTATAAAAAAACTATTGTAAAAGAGATTATTATTTTAATCACCGGGAAGTAGCAGATTACGCCCGTGATAAAAGGTTTGGTTGAGCAGACGCCCATTAAGTTTTTTGAGAAACAAAAAGTGCACTATAAAATTGAACAAATGTATGGTTTTATAATGATCATTTAAAATAATTCTGTTCATAAGATTTACAGTATAAGACCTATAGAAATAAGTATAAAGTTTTGTTTAAGATATATATATATATATATGTATATGTGAGACTTCTTTTTCTACAGAACAGCGTAAGTACCTAAAAATTTTAAAGAATTGTATGTTGTATAAAGTATAAGAGTTAAATGACTTCTGAATATGCAGAACCTGATTGTAGTGACATAGTTCCACCTTGTCCACATTGTACTATAGGATTACTGTTTTTTTAAAATAGAAAATAGGTGGGTTCTATTAACCAATAGACCAGGGGGCTATTCTTGTAGATTAGGGGTAAGAGGAATATATCCCGCCACAAAGAAAGGAACCATAAATCGAGTACTAAGGGTAAACCTTCACAGTCCCATTAGTCCATCTGATTTGACGGACCAAGCAGACTACCCAATTGTTCGACAACAAGTGATTACCCAAACGAGTTGTTATCACTTGTGCCCACATACTAGGCATACCCTGCCCACTTTGTTAGATGGGGAATTCTGCGGCCACCCCAGGATCAGACATAGGGATCCCATGCCCGTATGAATATATTAAAAACAATCTACCTGGACCACAGGTGGAACCTTTTTGGGCTCAAGTCCAGGAAAGATGCCACCAGTTAGGTATTCATGATCCGGGACCACAAGGTCCTTGTTCAGAGGAAGATTGGAAGAAAGTTAGCAAAATTTGTCAGACGCATAAGCATTCCTACCCCCCGGGTAAATCTAATGACCCTCAATACATGAAAGATTGTTATCACTCATGGAGCAAATGTTTAAAAGATTATAGAAAGAAATATGCTAAAAAGACTCCTGCAGTTAAAACAAATGTATCCGCCCCTACCTTTGAACCCCCTCCACCTCATGTCACTATAAAAATGGACTCAGGAGAGCCTGGTCCTCGCCTACAATTATATCCCTCACTAGAACCTCATGTCCTCGCAAGTAAACTCTATTGGTATAAATGGGACCCCTGTTACCCATCCCATCACTCCACCATTACCTGTAACCACTCCCGAGGGGCAACATTTGTGCGATCAGTCTTTTGCTGTGTTGACCTCTTGTCCTGTATCCCTTATGGGAAGGGACCTATTGTCCAGTTTAAGTATCACTATTAAATTTGACAAAGAAGGGTAACTAACTGCAAGTTCCCCTTTCTGTGACCTGACTGGTCCTAAACGACACACACATAAAGGATTCTTTATGTTACTGCCCGCTACTTTAGAGACTCACAAAATCTGGGCAGAAAACAAAGGTAGCGTAGGATTTATCAACTGCACACCCTACACTCCCCAATTACGTCTCCCGCCCTTGGTATCTGATATAACATTCATTTTTTCATGCATACCTGCAGACTCCCAATGCTACACAGTGATTGACTTGGCAAACGCATTTTTTAGCATTCCTATTGCCAAAGAGGCTCAACCTATATTTGCCCTCTCATGGGCCGGGGGTCAGTTAACTTGGTCGCGTTTATCGCAAGGGTATGTAGACAGCCCCGCCGCCTTCTCCATGGTACTCAACGAGACTGTCAAGTCTTGGACTTCCGAGCATGGGTCGGTACTAATACAGTATGTGGACGACTTGCTCTTGTGCAGTCGTTCTGCTGAAGATTGTGCGGTCGATTCAACATTACTGTTAGAACATCTGGCCGAAGCCGGCCACCTAGCCTCAAGGAAAAAAAATACAGTGGTGTCTACCACAAGTAGAATACCTAGGATGTATTCTGGACAAGGGGACCA